>JAQHUG010000018.1:8558527-8579472 GCA_028555095.1 Dicrostonyx torquatus | reverse complement strand
TGGATGCACATCTTCCTAGACCGAGATGGAGGGGGGAGGGCCTTGGGCTTCCCATAGGGCAGGGTATCCTGCCCCATCTTAAAGAAGCAGGGGGACGGTGGTGGGGTAGTGGGGGAGCGGGAGGGCCGGGAACAAGGGGAGTAAATGTAAATTCTTCTTTAAACAATAATAAAAAGAAAGAAAGAAAAAAAGAATAGACACCACAAAAAAAAAAGATACACAACATACTCAGAGAAGGTCCTCCAGGTAGATAGGAAGGCAGCAAGCCATGTGAGCCTTGGGAATGCCCAATACAGTCTTGGGAAAGTCCAACATCCAGAAGCTGGCTACAGAAATGACTGGCCCAAGACAAGAACTCAAGGACAATTTGATTATCTTAGGATCTCTAAAGCAAAACAGACAGTGAGGCTGAGTACCCCAGGGTTTTCATTTCTGTCCATTTCAATTTTGAGACCCACTATGAATTAAAACAAAAACAGCTTGCCCTAAATATTTGAGTGCACTCCAGTGCAAAATAGTTGTATTCTGTTTTTTAGTTTCTTATTTATTAGTCTGTATTCATGATAATTGATGATTTCTAAAATTTATTTTATTTTGTGTAAGTGTACTTACACCAAGTGCATGCAGTACCCACAAAGCCAGAAAAGTTTGTTGTGTCCCCTACATCTGGAACAAAACTTGGGTCCTCTGCTAGAGCAGCTGGGGCTTTTACCCATTGAGTCATCTCTCCAGCCTAATAATTGTTAATCTTCCTTCATCACTTATGTGTCATTCTCTCTGTATTTCTGGTTGTTATTCTGTATTTATGATGTGACATTCTTGCTTTGTATGTGTATGAGAAACCACAATATGGAGGTTTTAGCCTCTTCGTCTAAGTATCTGGATTTTTTTCTGGTCCTCTCTGAAAACTGGTTATTCAAGATTGCTTTCTCAAGCCAGTCCTAGCAAAAGTGCAGACACCGAAGAGTTAATTATCATATTGGTGTGAGACTAAGGAAAAGCCCAGAGGAGGAGACATTTTAAAATGCAAGTAGAAATGAGCTTTATTTAAGACAAAAGCCAACAACAGCAAAGGTTTATAGTTTGTCAAACAGCTGAGTATGATTTTTTTCATTAATTTGTGTCTGACACTCCTTTCTATGTATTAAAAAGTGTAAGTTTTTATCTTAACTTTGGTGCACAAGTGTGTAATGCATTTATGCATTCATATTTATATATTTGCATGTGTGCATATAGGTACACGTGTGTGGAGGCTGGAGGATGATAGCAAGTGTCTCCCTTTATCTCTCTCCCCTTTTCTTCTCACAGGGTCTCTCATGAATTGGCTAAAATGGGTGGTGAACTCCAGGTGCATCCCCTTGCCTGACTTTTCATGTGGGCATCGGGGATCAGAACACATGTTCATGCTTGAACGACGGGCACTTCTCTCACGGAGCCCTCTTCCCAAGCTTTTTGTTTGTTTTTGTTTTTTGAGACAGGGTTTCTCTGTGGCTTTGGAACCTGTCCTTGAACTAGCTCTTGTAGACCAGGCTGGCCTCGAACTCACAGAGATCCACCTGCCTCTGCCTCCTGAGTGCTGGGATTAAAGGCATGAGCCACCACCGCCCAGCTTTCTTTCCAAGCTTTTAACAAACACTCCTCCCTAATTTCTTCTAAACTGGTGCCTGTGCATTGCTCTATAATGTTTTCTTATGACTAAGGTTTCAACCTAAATGTTATATCATCTTGGCTTATAAGTATGTGTGCATTCCTGCATGCTGCTTTAGGGTATAAGCTGTATGATAAAGTCCAGCAGCTCTAGCAGATCGGCTTATACATAAGTTAACAGTCAATGTAAAGTTTGACATAGAATGTGTTCCCATTCCTTGCTTCATAGGATTTAACCAAATACCTACAAAAAGATAATGTAGATTTTTGGGAAGACATAATAAGCAGGCCTCTGGGATTATGAATCTATAATTGCCCCTACTTATAAGTATAGTTTGCTGTGGTACAGTGTATAAGTTTTCTGTGTTTTATATGTAGCACCTTGAATTTCTACAAATACACAAAGAATTACAGTTTCCTACTGAATCCAACAGAACATTTAAGGAGCAATTCATGCCAAGCTTTTATACTAACCTAAAGAAATGCTATAGAGATTTGCAGTGGTATGGATCTTGGCTTATTGATACAAATTTTAGGTTAATATTGTTATAGGTATATTTCTGCTCTTGATTAAGGTATTATGTTTGTGAAGCTCATTTAAAAATGTAGTGTATAATTAAGAAATACAGGTTAATAGATTATTATCTATAACAATCAAGCTTATAGTTATGTTAATTATATTTTCTTGATGTACAGAAATGTATTTCAGATGGATAGGTATTCTTCAAACCTTTCAAAGACTAAAGAATATGGCATTTAAAATGTTTAAGAACTTATGACTTGGATGGGCGGTGGTGGCACACGCCTTTAATCCCAGCACTTGGGAGACAGAGGCAGGCGGATCTCTGTGAGTTCGAGGCCAGCCTGCTCTACAAGAGCTAGTTCCAGGACAGGCTCCAAAGCCACAGAGAAACCCTGTCTCAAAACAACCAAAAAAAAAAAAAAAGAACTTATGACTTTTCATGACGATGAGACACATCTGCTCCTGGCAACACCAATTGCTTTGAGAAAAATATGGGCACCAATGAGGCTCCCTATGGAGTTTGTTAGCCATTTGGGCAAGAAACTGCTCTTGCCTGGACTGCTTGATGAGCTGGATATGCAGGACTCACAGAGAAATGACTGCTGAACTTGCCTAAAGGTGAGACAATCCTTCAGGGTTCCTGCTTCATGAAAGAATCTGCTAGACATTCTACAGAACATAGAAGAAAGTGACTGATTAACTGCCAATATAGGTGGAACTGTCTTTGATATTTCATGTTTCATGGAAAAGTCTGTAGAATACTATGAGCCTGTAGGCTGAAGATGGATGCTTCAGTGATAACAAAAGAACTATCCGGCCAGTGAGATGTCTCTGCCAATTCTAGAGTTTTGGTAGTTGCTTACAATGCACTTCCTGTTTACCTAGGTAATTTTATATTCTTCTGGGGTCTTTGATGGAGTTGAGAAATTTATAGTTATAGTTTTACTTAGTTACAATAAAAGATAAAGTATATATAAATATTGTACCTGTAATTCTTGCTTGATACCTGTTTTGCTATATGTAATTTTACTATGTTAAAGTTAAAACCTTCTTTTTATTTAAACAGAAAAGGGGAAGTGATGTAGGATTTCCCTCTGTCTCTTGTGATTACCATTAATGAATAAAGAAACTGCTTTGGACTTATAGCAAGGCAGAACTTAGCTAGGCAGGAAAAACTAAACTGAATGCTGGGAGGAAGAAGGTGAAGTTAGGAAGTGTCTAGCAGACACAGACACTGGAACTTTACCCCGTAAGCCTCAGCCTTGTGGAGATATACAGATTACTAGAAATTATTTAAATTAAGATGTAAGGGTTAGCCAGTAAGAAGCTAGAGCTAATGGACCAAATAGTGATTTAAATAATATAGTTTCTGTGTGGTTATTGTGGGTCTGAGCTGCTGGGCAGCTGGGAAACAAACAAGCAACCTCCTTCAACAAAGAAAAATAAAGCATGAAAGCAGAAGTAATATTTTCCAGTTTATTGTAAGGATTCAATATTACCATGGCACCAACACCAGAAATAACATCACAAGAAAAGAAAACTACAAACCAACTTTCTATTTAACTTGTGTAGTACATTCTCTCTGTGTGGTTCCCTCTTGGCACAGCTGAGCTTGGAGTTCTCTTTCCTGTTTCATGAGTTTACTCCTTATAATAAATAAAATATAATTGTTTTATCCTTTAGCTAGCCTGCTTCTTTCCCAAATTAAGGTAACTTCTACACAACTTTCCTCCAGTCCCACTTGCTCTATGATTACAAGACACCCCTTCAACTGCTCTTCTCACTTTATTGGTAAGAATTGTCTCCCAGCCCATTCTTTCCCATCCCTTTAATCCAGGACTTTTACTTTTATTTTTATCTCTTATTTGTTTGAGCATTTATGACAAAGATTGGGAATGGAGACACAAAGAAAGAAAACTCAGAGAGCCTGGAGTCAAGAAGACCTGCATACTGGAGCACAGGTGAGATAAGGAAGGAGAGGAAGACAACCTTGTCCCTGCAGAAGGGAAGAGTCGGAGGTGTGAGCCATGTGATGCGTGGCTTTTATGCAAGCATCAGCTGGGTTCTCTGGTTTAATAAAGCACAGACACAAAGGGATGAGGAGGTGGTGGAGGCATGGAAGGTATCCCTGGGGAGGGGGTGTACTCTGTGAGGCATCAAAGTGTTCTTTCTTGATGTTCAGAGACTTGCTTTCACTGGGTCAAGAGCTCAGAATGGTGATACACACAGACATGACAATCTCCAACACTTCATGAAGAAGCCTTTCTTGTCTTAGTCAAATTTGTTATAAAAATCAGACCATGTACCCAAAGCATCCTATTGCACATCAATGCACATTTTGGCTTTGTCACATGAATCTATCTTTACCAGGTAAATCCACTAAAATAATTTATGCAAAGATTGCACTATGGGTTTTTCTAGAAAGAAGTTACATGAGCTCCACCGTGGACCAGGAAGTATGCAAACACATGTGCCTCATGCCCACAGAAGCTTCTGACATGTGCTGAGCTAGGCAAATCTCTCAGACATCTTTCATCTGTGCTTTTGCAAGGAACACGGGTTTGTGGACAAAGGGTTATTTTCATGTCTGTCTTCATCATTATTATTGTAAGAAATTAATATCACCCGCCTTATCTAGGAATGCGTTAAGGGTCTTGACCTGACCTGAACCATGAACCCAAATTCAACTGAACCACATTGATTTGCAAAATTGCCTGCTGAAATTGAACCCCGTAGTAATTGGAGCTGAAATGTACACTGAGATGTCTTCGAAAACTGGACTTGGCCCGATGCTATTTTGAAAGGTAATTAAGGTCTGTAAGAATGCCTCTGACTGGTTGGTCATCAGAGGTCTGTGTGTAACATGAGCCGGAGCACATGCAGTGTGACCAAAATAATTAAAGAAGAGAAAAACCACCCTAGACCCTAACATGACTGAGCTATCAATTTTCAAACTGTTGCCTGCAAGAGAAGCCAACAGAATCCGATGCATCCTGGGCTATCTGCATTTGATCTCTGGGACAGGGGAGGGATGTTGCTTGGAGCCAGCTCCTAGAGAGGCAGCCTTGGGCTTGGGAGGGCCATGTGATCACACTGAGCAGAGACCTAGACGTGGTGGCAGCTCCTGAGGGAAATAGGATGGGAGGAAAAAGAAACATGCATATAATAGAGTTAGGGGGGCAGCTTTCTTGTTCAGCAAACAGACATTTTTTTAAAGCTGTTAGAAAAGAAATAATGCCAGCTCATAATAGTACCCTTCTCCTGTATCTATGTTAGTCTTTAATTAGTAACTTGGCTTTGCTGAGTCCCTCCTCTTCAGTACATAAATAAAGATTTAGAATTTGAACTTGTCAATTATCGAGGTCAGGGATAGGTTTTGGAGGAAGGGCAAAGAAAAGAAAAAGATAGCCCCATCGCTGCTACCCAAGGACTTAGATGTGTGCGCACCTACCCTGCTGAGCAGACTGAAGGCTTTGCAGGAACCATGACCCTGAACTTTAAATGCTACCAGGCAAAGCCCGCAGTAGATGAACACATGAAGGAACGAGACCCTGGGATTAAAAGGGAGAGAGAGAAGGGTGGGGTTGGGCCGTGGAGTTTCTAACCCAATCATGAAGACTGAACACAGCAATAGCTCACCCATTCTAAACCAGTGCTGCTGTAGGGGGGAGCAGAGAGAGACACCTTTGCTAGATGGGGCAGGGTTAACCCCCTGCTGATGGCAGACTCTCAGGTGGTAAATGATACTCAGAACCAGTCTTTCATGGTCCCCATCCAGCCGGGAGGTGTAAAATCAATGGGCATGCGGCTGACCTTGTCAGGGGGATCAGGGTGGAAACTAAGCACATGTCTAGTGTCAATCTTTACAAGTGCTTTTTAATCATTGGGTAAAAGAATACAAAGAAAATTGCAATAGAAACAGCAAGCCAAGCATCTTATATATGAGCTCAAACAAATAAGTGTGTGTCAGTGTGTGTGGGGGGGTGGACTTTATTTAACCACTTGGAGGTGGTTGTACCTTATCTGTAGCTTCACGCTCCAGCTGAGAGCCCAGACATACACAGCCCATGGTCCTGTCCTGAGAAAGAGTAGTCATATCTACTAAGCAAGAGAGTTCCCTGCTCTAGCATTCAAGGGTATCACAGGTTACAGGCTGTCATAGGCAGCACAGCCTAGACCCTATCTCAAAAAAGAAAAAGGAACAAATCAACCAAATAAACCTTGACTTCACACAAAGTCTCTACAAGATTGGTGTGATGGATAGATTGTCTTAATTTTCATGTTGACAAGATTCAGGACTTGTCAACTGGGAGACACACCTCTTGGGGAACCTGTGAGGGCGCTTTCAGAGCAGTTTAACTGAGGAAAGACCTAACCTGAGTGTGAGCATCACTATGTGGTCTGGCGTTCCAGACTGAATACAAAGGAGAAAAAATAATGACACCAGCATTCATCTCTCTCTGCTTCATGACTGTGGATTTGTCACATGTCCAGCTATCTCCTGCTGCCACAATGAACTGGGTCCTTGAACTGTGAACCAAAATAAGCACATCCTTCCTTAAGTTGCTTATGTCAGGTGCTTGACGCAGAAAATTGGCCCTAAAAACTGAGGCCCTTGCTGAGATAAACCTGACTATGCGGTTTATAGGTCTTTGAAACTTGTTTTGGGGAGGAACGAAGAAGAGTTTAGATAAAGGCTAGAGAAAGCTGCAAGCAGAGCTTAATGAACAATTCTCACAGGGTGCAGAAGGCAAGAGTCACAACAGAAACACAACGAAGGTCACGCTGACAGGATTCTATGGCAAGGGAGCAAGGACTAAGTTGGGAAAAGGGCTGGAGCCCAATTTTGTTACATTCTGTCAAAACAAACAGAAAATCACTAAAACAAGAACAAATGGCTGTTTGTTGGGGGAAGGGTCACCTGTTCGTCCAGGCTGCCCAGAACCAAAATAACCACACAGAAAACTATATTAATTAAAATACTGCTTGGCTCATTAGCTCTAACTTCTTATTGGCTAACTTTTACATATTAGTTTAACCCATCTCCATTAATCTGTGTATTGCCATGTGGCTATGGCTTACCCTCTAAAGTTCCAGCATCTATCTTGAGTAGCTCCATGGCTTCTCTCTCTCTCTGCCTTCCTTCTCCCAGCATTCAGTTCAGTTTTCTCCTCCTACCTAAGTTCTGCCTATCAACAGGCCAAGGCAGTTTCTTTATTCATTAACCAATAAAAGCAACACACAGACAGAAGGACCTCCCACACCAGCTCTTCTCTGTCTCTGTCCTGAAAGTATAAGTGAGGGAGATTAAATGCTGTGGACAAAGTTGTTTGGTGGACAAAGTTTCAATATACTATGGCATGCAGGCTACAACATGGTGATTTTCAGTGCTCTTAGTCACATCTACAGTGACAGAAAGCACTTCCGCATGCTGGTTGACAAAACAAAAACCTTATAATGTGTAAAGTTGGAGACATGAGGGATGGAAAGAGAGAAGTTATGATTGCAAGGGGGAAAAAAGATTAGATTAATATCATTGAAGGGAAATGTCTCATTCTGTATTGGGGCAATAAGAAAGATGACCTGAGAGAAAGAACTCACCCAGCGAAAGTTCAAATATATGAAAATGCAAATTCATTTGGTACAGGAGAGCCTGGAATAAGAATGACTCTTTTTTTTTTGATGTTTATTCTTTATTTTGATTTAAAGGCAAAGCTCTGAAAAGCAACAGAGATTCAATCATCAGCAGTGCTAGCAATAGTATAAGAAGTCCAGGGGCAGTTTCTGTGATGGTTGCTCTAACTGCAGATATCTGGTGTCCATGGGCTCAAAGCCTGATTCCTTGTTACTGGGTATTCCAGCTCATTGGTAACTTGGAGGCGGCAACATCTTTGGCAGGAAACCATCATTTCTCTCTCTCTCTCCCCTTCCTTCCTTCCTTCCTTTTCTTCTTTCTTTCCTTCATTTTTATTTATTTATTTATCTTATTGGCCACCTCAGCCATGAGGGTCTTCCTACTTTGAGTCAGAGTCTATGGCAATGGACTTTCCCCTATGGTTATTCCCTTCCACAGACACCAGAGCAGCTCTCTCCATACAGAGCTTCTTCCTGGGCTCCATTAGAACTTATAGGGAGCCCAGGGAAGACTCGCTCATCTAGTTCTGCCAACACTCTATGAGCTGATTTCCTCTGGTTTCTTGTGGGTGAAGCAGGCAAAGCTCCCACTTCCCGAGACTGGGTGGGAACAGCCAGGCTCTGTGGTCTGCCACCAACCCAGGAGAAGGTAAGGGGCTAGGGCTGCAGCTTGCTAAGGCTGCCAAAAGAGTTAAGGATTAGTGTGACCTTGTGGGCATAGGAAAAGGTGCTGCTGAGTGGCTGCTGGGGTATGCCCTGGAGGGCAGTATAGGCTGGAAACTGGCCCTAGCTTCTCCCCAAGACAAAGAGATAGTAATGGCAGAAAAGTCCTGAGGTTTGACCCAGACTTGTTGGAACATGAAGTAGAACACCAAGGAGCTGGCCCCTGCTTGCCCTTCAGGGCCAAAGCTCAGAAGGTCACCATCACTCAACTACAGTCTATGGCCTCTTGGGAGTCGGACATTATTGACCAAAGTCCCTTGGCTGCTGTGGTCCTCCAGGCTTACCGTCCAGTCATCTCCTTGGAGCTCAGCAAGGAGCTCTGCATGGACCCCAGAGAAGAGGCCCGGCTAATGCTGGGGCTGCGGGGCCACTTCACACAGGCTAGGTGCAGCCCAACAGGTAGGTGCAGCCTGACCTGGATGAGGGATAGAAGCTGTAGAGATCATCTGCCCTGACTCCTCCTATGTGCAGCAGCTAGAAGCAGCTCAACATGGGGGGGTGCCCCTTCTGAACCCCTTCTGCTACCTCAACAGTTCATCACCTCTCCTATTCCTGGGCCGTGCACCATGGACTTCAGTTCAGTGCTATCTGATATCAACAACTGTACTGTGGGTAGTACCAGCTTGAGAAATAACAGATTCGGAGCACCAGAGACCAGGACATGCAATGCAGTAGTGGCTGTTAAGATTAGACTTCAAAAACCATTCCAGGAAAGCCCTGATGTGATGCAAAACCAGGAAGACATCTTCAGAACATCCGGGGAGCTTTAACAATCCTTTACATTTTCGCTTGCAGGGTAAACTGAGGAAGGGACTCCACACCCTGTCCCCCTCACTCCTGCAGCAGTTTGACAGCCAGGAAGCCGCAGCACAGACTCCAAGAATGACACTTGATGAGAAACAACGACACGGGGAAGTGTTTTCTCAGGTTCAGTCACTGAGGTACCAAAGAAGTTGTTACAGCTGTGGTAGAGGAGGCAGACCGTATCTCAAGCTGATAGCAACCCCAGCAGCAGCATCAACACAGCTGATTTTTCAGTTGCAAGAATTGTGGGGTCATGGGGGATTCCACTGAGCTCTTGAGACCAGGCAACGTGTGGCTGGGTCAGATGCCCAACAGGCCTTTGAATGGAGCTGTGAAGATGAAGCCTAAGTTACAATGAACCCTAGGATGTGGGGGATGCCAGGACACTGGGATGGCTACTGAAGAAAGCTGCAAGCATGTGATAGAACCATTGCAATGGAGAGGTCACGTGTGCCGCAGGCAGCAGAAATGGAATATTAGGGCTCTCCAATCCTGTTGGAGCCCAAGGGTGCTGGCTCAAGCCCCAGATGCTGCACATGGGGCTGCAGGATTTCCCACTCACCCTGCTGGGTTTTGATCTCGTTTTGGTCTTAGCTTTCAATTCTCTGTTTCTCTCATTTGGAAATGCAACAATTAATCTGCGCCATTGGATATCACGAGTTTGGAACTTGTTTATTAATGATGTTCTATCTTTTATTTTACATGAGCTCACAGAGAAGAAACCCAGTCTTGGTGGGAACTCTGCACTTTTGAACAACGTTGGAACTGTAGAGGCTGGGCACTTTCGGAGGTGGATGGTTTGCAAGCTGCATTATGAGGTGAACCAGACTTAAAGCGATGCCTTTAGGTTCCAAGCTTAACAAAGGATGGAACTTCTTCATTGTCCGCTTGACTGCATTTAGAACCACCTAGGAGACACACATTGGACATGCCTGTGAGGGTTTTTCAGAGAGGTTTTATTAGGAGGGAGGAGTCACCTGAATGGGATACTCCATCCCAGGCCCTGGGGTCCTAGCTTAATGCAAAAAGGGAATGAGTGGGGCACCAGCATCCACTGCTCTCTGTTTCCTGACTGGAGATGCAATGTGACAGCAACCTTGGGCTTCTGCTGCTGCAGGGGAGAGCGCCTCTACCGCCACACCTTCTCCACCAGGGCAGACTGCATGGCCCCTCCCATGATGAAACAAAACAGACCCTGGCTTCCTTCAGCTTCTTTACTGGGAGGAAGTTAGAGAGCTGTTTTGAAAGGAATTCTCTAAAACTACAAAGAATACCAGATGAATCAGAACTCATGGTCTAACACACCCCCCAAAGCCATTCGGCTTATTCTGAAGGTTTGCTTTGAATCATGTGTCTATGTGGAGATTTATGCTCCTGTACACAGCTGTCGTTGTAGACTGGAAGAACATGTCAGCTCTTCCGGAGCTGGAGCTACAGGTGGTTGTGAGCCACCCGATGTGGCTCCTAAGAATCAAACTTGGGTCCTCTGAAAGGACAGCAGATGCTCTTAATTGCTGAGCCATCTCTTCAGGTACTACCCAGCTCATTTTGATGTGAATTCATGCAATCAAAAAAAATGAGATTATTTGGGTGATAGAAATGTGCAAGGCACGTGGTACAATAACGTCTCCATAGTTTGCCTCTATTTCTATTCATTTCTAGTTCAGAACAGGAAATGAGAAAGCACATTAGGCCAATAATGATGATCTAATTAAGAGTCAGACTAGAAGAAAATTCATTTAAAAGTAGGTTATACAAAGAATCCGAAATGCCTGAGCTGTCAACGTATGCACTGACTCTTCGGGGTCTCGGAAAGATGGCTGAGTGTCCCTTCTAGTCCTCAGACTTAGCTGTGTGACACGGAGCTTTTTGCTTAGTACCTTTGACTCTTTATTACAGTTTGCCTATTGATATTACATCCAGAGCAAATGGCATCTCCCTGGTTCTTGGGAAGCCTTGTAGAGTAGCCGTCAGATGCCTAGTTCCACACATTTTGGTCTGCGTCCAGGGTTTCGCTTTTTCTTTAAATCTACGTCTGAACAGCTTCTCAGTGCTAGAAAAGAAATCGGCTTACCCAGGGAAGAAATCAAATCAGCTGGCTGGGAGCTTTCCCCTCCCCATTCTGGGAAGCCGTTGCTTTGCCACATTAATTTCTTCATGAAATACTCACATGCTTGCTCATCTCTAATGCAGCTGTCTGGAAGCCCTGGAGGAAAAAGTGTTCCCTGTGCTCCATAAGAGGCTACCCTGAACTAACAGACACATCCACGCTCGTGCGGTGCAGGCAATTGCGGAGCTCCTGATGGCTGGATGAGGAGTGAAAGCTGCTGGGGTAGAACAGGTCATGTCAAGGGCAGACGTCTGCTTCTGAGCCTGACCTCCGTGGCTGAACACCCTCCTCTGCGTTCTTCCTCGGCCTTTCTCACTTAAGCCACAGGACCCAGGGAGTCATGGGCTTTTCTGTAACCCATTCTCAGGTGAATCCTTGGAAAAGAGGGATAAATGCCACCCTGAATGCTAGGAATCACCAGTTTCTGGGAAGTACTCCAATGGCTGACCTGGGATTCTCAAAGACAACCTCAGTGGCCCATAAGTCGTTTGCATCTTTAGGTGTTGCCCTGCATGGTCAATGGCTTTCTTGAGTTTCCTTCATGCCCTGTGATAGTGTATTCATCGAGAACCTGGAGAAGGAAGTGGAAGATGGAGCCGAGAGACACTGTGTGATAGCATTCTGCCCTGCGTTCCTGATGGCTGTGTCTGCCTATGCCTGATTAGAGTTTACAGCACTCATTTTCAGGGCTGCTTCATTTCCTTAGTTTAGGGAATTAGTTTGCCTTCTGAAGAGATTTGGTGATGGGTAAATGTATTTTCAGAAAGAAGGACAGTCACCTTCCATCTTTTAGTGAGGACAGACTTGGGAGTTTGTCCCCTGACGAGCAGCCATGTCATCAAGTTTATGGCTCACATTTCTGGGGGTAGGGAAGCACAAAATGCTAGGTACAGTGTCAGCCTATCTTCGTGGTCTTGCACTGGACAACTGAACTGTCAAGGGTGTCCTTGTCAAGGCACTAATCTTGTCCAGGAACCGCCTGGCCCAAGTGCTAATAACACCAAGGCCTCATCCATTCAAACTGAAGCTAATGTTTGATCATGAGTACTGGGAAGCTGGGGTAGGGATGCAGACATTCAGTTCCCGGCAGAGTGGTTATTGTTGTCTATAGGTGAGGAACCTGAGGGTTTCCTGTGTCAAAGGCCACAGGATTAGGTCATGGCGGAGGCTGTGTCTTATCTTTTATAGCTATACACATGTATTTAAATGGAAGCAGTTTATATATCAGTACAGTTTACTAAAAAATAATTCTTCACCCAAGGTGCTTGATGCTTTGGCCTAGGAGAGCCACTAAAACAAGTGAAGTACGACAGGGATAGGAATCCATTAGAGTGATCCTGGAAGGCGTCATTCAAAGAAAGAAAAAGAAAGGAAGGAAAAGGAAAGAAAGGAAGGAAGGGAGGGAGGGACAGAGGGACGGAGGGAGGGAGGGGAAGGAAGGAAGGAAGGAAGGAAGGAAGGAAGGAAGGAAGGAAGGAAGGAAGGAAGGAAGGAAGGAAGGCCAAGCACAAAAATGGAGCCACTCAGGTGGTAAAATACTTGCCGCACAGGCTTGACCATGTGGATTTGATTCCCAGAATACCCTTAAAGGTACAAAACTTCCCTCTGGTTTCCATGTGCATGCTATGACATCTCTCTCTCTCTCTCTCTCTCTCTCTCTCTCTCTCTCTCTCTCTCACACACACACACACACACACACACACCACACAACCCAACACAGAGACCCCAAATCACTTACTGCCCTGTTAAAAATTAGTACAAACACACTTCCAATCTAAAATAGACACAATGGGAGCCTCCTTGGATAAAGACACTTAGCATAAGCCTGTCGACTTGAATGGGATTGCCAGAGCTCACACAGTAGGGAGAGCAGTAATTGCAGCAAGTTGGCTTGTGACATCCATACCCACCCTGTAGCATGCGAACCCGCTCACAAACATCCACTCACATGTGCACACACGTAATGAATAAACGTAATAAAAGTTTCTTTTAGAAACAAGAGCTCCTAGCCAACGTCGTCTCGTCCCCTGTAATACCCATTCTATTCACATTGTGTCTCTTATTCCTTAGCCTGCCTGCTGCACGCAATCCAAGCAGCTTTACCCAGCCTCATGTTGTTAGCATGTCACATTCTGACTGACTATTTACAAAACTAACGTGAGCAGCGACCCTGGCACTCTAGAGGTGTTACACGGACATGCTGGTAGATGACTGGACATGGCTGGCTCTTCATGTCTATTGCTAGCTTTAGAAGACTTTCAGTTTTTCAGTCAACCTCTGTGTGAGCAGAAAATAGGGCTGGGGCAGGACCTAAGCTGAAATAAGGGACCCGGATGCCCATTGGTAGCCAGCTGAACACATAGATACCTGTGTTGCCTGCTCTTATGGAACACTAGATTAGGAGAAGTCCCAAATGATTGAAACCCATGCTATATGAGATACATTTTTTGTTACGGTTTGCAATTTTCTCAATAACCATTGTTTTCTGAGCATCAGCCCTGAGCCATTAGCCATCTTAGTATGGCTGTTCTCACCCCTCCCCACCTCGCGGAGATATCTGTGATATCTAGAAAAGTCTCATTGTCTCAACTGAGGGACGGTACTGGGATCTGGTGAGTAGAAGCCAGGGATGTGGCTAAGCATCCTGTGTTGGACTGAAGCCTTGATAGGCCAGAACCTCTCCTTTCTTCCTCCATAACCTGCCTGCAGGAGATGGGGTGGCAAGAGGTGCCTAGGACTCTAGTCTACTGTCTTCTCAGACTGCTGGGTGACTGGATAAAGTGAAGTGTTAAGACTCAGTTTCCATCTTTTCTTTATTACTGGCCTCTGTAAGTGACAGGTAACACAAACTGAATTCTGATTTCATTACCATCGCTGTTACCATTAAGGGTAGGGTATATTTATAGCTGTCTAACAAGAATTGTATGGGAGACCCACACTTTAAAAGTTCTTGTAAGATCTGCACATCACTAAAAGGGTGGACACTGTGGTCAGACTTGCAGAGAAAATGGATTACAACTACTGTCCGCTCTCTCCAGAAAAATACTCTTTCTGCATTCCTGTCTATGCAACATTCCTCAACTCGGACAGTCAATGCCACAAAAAACAAACATGTCAAATTAAACTTCCCACATTCCAAGACATGATGAACATTGGCCAGATCTGTAATCTAGGGAAAGTTAGATATTTGTGTATGTGTGTGCTGGCACCATCTTGTAACACTGAGTGTTTTTTAAATTGTCTATTAAAAGAAAAAAAATCACTTCACACAAACATTGGTGCGGTGTGTAAAACTGAGTGTATGGTAAGTCCTTAGTAACTGCCCTTGAGGTTTTGATTGGCGAGGCTCTATTGGTTTGTTTTAGCTTTGTTTCTATTGGTGTGATAAAATGCCCTATTGAAAAATATCATAGGAAACATGGCAGAAAAAGCTACAAGGGCAGGAGCTTCAGACAGTGGTCACTTCACATCCGAGAAAGAGTCCAAGACAGACAAAAAATGAAGGCATGCACACATGCATGAGCCCTTGCTTGACTTGCATTTTTAGCTTTTATACCATCTAGGAGCAAGTACATGAGATGGTGCTGCTTGCACTCACGTGGATCTTCCCACCACCAGTAACCAGATAAGAAAAATCCCTCATAGAAACTCCACTGTACACACCTCACTGTACACACCACAATGTACACACCCCTCCATAGACACTCCACTGTACACACCCCACTATACACACTCCACTGTACACACCCCAATGTACACACCCCAATGTACATACCACAATGTACACACCCTACTGTACACATTCCACTGTACACACTCCACTGTACACACCCCAATGTACATACCCTTTTGTACACACCCTACTGTACACACTCCACTGTACACACCCCAATGTACACACTCCAATGTACACACCCCACTGTACACACCCCAATGTACATACCACAATATACATACCCCACTCTACACACCACAATGTACACATACCCCTATACACACCCCACTGTACACACCCCAATGTACACACCCCACTGTACACATCACAATGTACATACCCCACTCTACACACCCCACTGTACATATCCCACTATACATACCCCACTGTACACACTCCACTGTACACACCCCGCTGTACACACCCCACTATACACACCCCACTATACACACCACAATATACACACCCCAATGTACCCACCCCACTGTACACACACCCCTATACACACCCCACTATACACACCCCTCTGTACACATCCCACTGTACACACCCCACTGTACGCACCCCAATGTACACACTTCACTGTACATACCCTACTATACACACCCCACTATACACACCCACTATACATATCCCAATGTACACACCCACTATACATACCCCACTGTACACACCACAATGTACACACTCCACTGTACACACCCCACTGTACACACCACAATATACATACCACAATGTACATACTCTTTTTGTACACACCACAATGTACATATCCCACTGTACACACCCCACTGTACACTCCACTGTACACACCCCACTGTACACACCCCAATGTACACAACCCACTGTACACACCCCACTGTACACACCACAATGTACACACCCCACTGTACACACTCCAATGTACACACCCNTGTACACACCCCAATGTACACAACCCACTGTACACACCCCACTGTACACACCACAATGTACACACCCCACTGTACACACTCCAATGTACACACCCCACTACACACACTCAATGTACACACCCCAATGTACACAACCCACTGTACACACCCCACTGTACACACCACAATGTACACACTCCACTGTACACACCTCACTGTACACACCACAATGTACACACCCCACTGTACACACTCCAATGTACACACCCCACTACACACACTCAATGTACACACCCCAATGTACACACCCCACTGTACACACACCCCACTGTGCACACCCCACTATACACATCACAATGTACATACCCCACTCTACACACCCCACTGTACACATCCCACTATACATACCACACTCTACACACCCCGTTGTACACACCCCAGTGTACACACCCTGTTGTACACACCCCAGTGTACACACCCCACTGTACACACCCCACTGTACACTCCCCGTTGTACACACCCCACTGTACACACCCCGCTGTACACACCCCACTATACACACCCCAATGTACACACTCTACTGGCCAACCAGTCCTTCAGTGAGACTCTCCTCCCAACTGCCATGATTGGTTAGATGAGGGGCATTATTTTTCTTTTTCTTTTTTTTTTTGATTTTTGAGACAGGGTTTCTCTGTGGCTTTGGAGCCTGTCCTGGAACTAGCTCCTGTAGACCAGGCTGGCCTTGAACTCACAGAGATCTGCCTGTCTCTACCTCCCAAGTGCTGGGATTAAAGGCGTGCGCCACCACCGCCCAGCAAGGGACGTTATCTTAAGAACCTCAGCAGAATTTGCTTTCTTTAAGACCATGACATTTACATAAAGTCTGTCAACACTGATAGAAGACAGGATCCAGGATTCATCAAACCATGGATCCTCAAGTCCCTTAGCTACAATGGAGTAGCTGTGTCGTTCTTCCCTAGGGAGCTATATGAAGACCTGCCCATAACAGCACCAGCTTAGTTATTTTTCTGAGTATTATCTTTCCTTTTTTTCCCTTACTGCTCAGTATCAAGCTAAAGGTCTTACAAAGGCAAGCTCTCTGTGCCTGTGACATGTCCTAGCACTGAACATTTGAAAAACCACAGTTGGTTAAGCCCATGGGGGCATAGACCATCAATACAGAGGGCTGACGGCAGCCAGATATTGGCAGGCCCAGCACCCATAAGACACTGAATGCGATAGATAATCATAGTAGTCTCAGACTATAGCCACAGTAACAGCATTTATTGGGTGGGCCAAGCATGGGTTCTGGGTGATTTTCCCACATAACAAACCACTTATTCCTCACAGGAACTACATCAGCCCGTTCCAAGCCCCATCCTCCTGTCTCAGTAATGGAGACACTGAGGTCATTGCTATCGAAAGAGTTGCAGTGCCAAGTGAAAGGATGGGGGTTCTTGCCGATGCGTTCTGGCCTTTGCAAGTTAAGGGTAGATAGGTTTGGTCAAAAGAACCCCGAATACAGGCATGGCGATGTGGTCAACCAGCTAGGATGGTCGCACCAGCTAACCACAGCATCTTCCAGCTGGGAGCTTCCAATGCCCAGGAACCAAAGAACTCCGCTATCTGTGCCGTGACAGCAGTGTTATACCAGGAACTCAGATCTTCGGAGCTTCCACTCTGTTCTTCACACACACCCTTTACCCTCCAGCCACACGGTCCTATCCTGGTGTATGTGATTAACCTCTGACATGACTGCAGGATTTAAACAGCCGTGTCTCCTCTGGCAACCATATCCTTTCCACAGATAAGTTAAATCAGAACAATATGCCACACCAGGGTAAGGGGAGGGTTGTGGGACTGTTTTCATGGGGAGGGGGAAATGGCTTCAATGGGTAGTAGGTATTTATGGAAGAACATTAGAATAAATCCAAATATCTTCCCACTTAAGATGTGTTGTGACTGACTTAACTGGGAGGGGGTGGGGATAAACTCAGATGCCCTCTGCTGGAAGGGGTGTCTTCCTCCGAGCTGGCACACTTTGCAGGGGCTGATTGTGCTCAGCTTGGGGGCATGAGCACTGTGGCATCGTGGGATGTTCTCTCAGTCTGTGACTTGAAGGTTACGAGCTCGGAGAAGAGACAGTTAAAGCTTCCTCGCGCCAGCGAGATGAGTTGTACCACACAGCGCCCATGCCAGGTCAGCAGTTTGAATGGAGCTGAGACACTTACCGGCTGTGCCAAGCAGTGTCAGACACCTCTGGAAGCCCCTGCCTAGGACCCCAAATTTAGATTCATGCTGCAGTTTGGGGAGTGTTTTTGACGTCTGCCGGGCTACAGGGAAAAGCGCACTGCACGCACACTGCCTCTGAGAAGAGACAGAGCTCTCCAGGCTGGGCGTCAGAGGAAGCTGGACCTGGGCAGGATTGCTCAGGTGAGTCGGGGCTGGGGGACTCAGAGGCTGGCTGACTGGCTCCTGGCTCTGCCATGTTTATGGGAACGGTCGTTCTGCTGAGGCTGGTGCTGTGATGCGGCAGATTGATTCCGGACGATTTCTCGGGTTTCCCTCATTCCTTGTTAAAAAGAAAGAACTGGGCTGAGCTTGCACTTTGGTCATAAAGTCCCCTTGAAAAGCAGGAGGATTATCTCAGAGGGGACCGAGCCAAGGAGGAATTGTAGACCAGACTCTCTGCTATGTCCCCACAGCCCAGAATCTTATTAACGTGTGTCCCCCAGGGGGATTTCTTGGGATGCTTCAAAAGGGACTGAGATGGTGGCCACGGAACACACAGGGTTGGGGGTGGGGTGGCCCATTTCTAATTCAGAACCCATCTAGACTTACCAGGAAGCTGGTTGGTATTAGGGGAAAATATCTCATAACCAGGTAGTGTCTGAATTCCTCACAGGAAAAGATGCAAGCTTGAGCTCTTGCGGGGCTAGAATTGTACCCTGTTGGCCTTTGTATTTGCATCCCTGGCATAGGGTCTGGCATTTGACATGCATGAAAACGGTCCACCATCCTGAAACAGTGTTGACCATAGCCCCGCCACATTGGAGAATCGGCCCAGGGCACGTAGGAGACACAGAGAGGCTTTGCTGCGACAAGAACCACATTAGCTCAGGTCGGAGCAGCTTCAGGCTTGGGCAGGCACATCCACAGGTGCCTTGGTAGCCTCAACTCTGGACTAGGGGAGACTCTGGGGCTGGATCTGAGGGATGGAAAGGGGACAGGGTAAGGCTAAGTTTTGGAAAGTCCGATTGTGTGGTCAAACGGATAAAATAAATGCATTCCTAATTGGGGCCAGTTCTCCAGGGTTCTGGCCTGTGGTGAGGATCTGAAAAGGCAATGCTGGTTGACAGACAAATAGACAAATAGTTCACAGTTTTGTCTTTACTCTCTTGTGAGAGTTTGCTATTGAATCACCCAGTGAATCCTTGCCTACCTTAAGGGCCAGGTGATAAAACCCCACTGTGTTCACTGAGGTGGGCATGACCTCCTGACCTCCCCTCTGGTCTTGTACAGGAGGTGACATGTCTGCTTCATCCGTTCACAGCATGGTTTCCATCCTTCTGCATTCTTGGTCTGCTCTCGTCTTCAGTGCTTTTTTAGGCAGGCCACACACCCGTGTCACCAACGTTCATTGTTTAAGTTTACCACAAAATCCAAAAATGCCCTCCAGCTTGAGTCTCTGCTTCCTGGAAGCACCCAGGGTCATTGGTTACACGTTATGTATATTGATCTGTAGTAACCCAAGGCTGATGGTCCTTGAGCCTGGGGTCTATGGCTTCACAACTCAGAAGACCCCACACAATTGGCATGGGGCACATAGGAGGAAGGACCTCATTCAACTGCAGGGAGAGACAAAGAACATCCAAAACCCTGGGAAACTCAGAAGGCTTTCCCCAGGATCGTTCCACTGGGGATTGACAGCAGGAAATGCGGGCATTGGTGACGAGAATCCAGATATTGCTTTGGAAGGCTGCAAGCAGCTCAGAGGCTAAGAGATGCGTGCTTAGGACTCAGGACAGGAAGGTCAGATAGCTTGTACATACATGTAGAATAACATGCATTGCATGGGGTGTGGCTACAATCTAGCTAAGATTGAATTGTGGTAAAGAGAAATCAGACCATGTTTAGGTCTGGACAGCACCTGCCCCAGCACTGAGTGGCTCTCCGATGATGGGTTAGCATTAACACCCGCATAACTAGATAATCTTTGTTTCAGATTTTTGTCGCATAATCAAATCCTGGGTTCATGGTATGGAAACTCAGTCACAGGTTTGTCGGGGCACTGGTGCCACCACACTGCTTTGTTAACTGTGCAGCAAGTCTGAGAACTCTGGTCCCTGTTAACCTTTCCAATCCACCTCACCACCTCAGCCCAGGTGGCAAGCTGTGGATGTGAGCTAGGAGTTGGAGTTAGCACAAAGGCTGTGACAAGTGCATCAGACCTGTCTAGAGAAAAAAAAAAAAACCCAGGCAGCCTGGTGCCAGGGAAGGTTAGCATGCAGCTGCCTCTCTCTCTCTGTATTGGAGGTTGGAGAAGGCAGTCAAGTGACCAGAGCGATTAGACCGTGTTAGCGGTCTGGTGGAACCACAGGAAATGATTGTTGCAGCGTATACTGCAGATTCCTCAGATCCGTTTTTCTTCCCTGAGGGATTTTCTAAAGCAATTCCATTGGGTGGCAAAGATGTTGCCTCTGACAGTTCTGATCCAAACCGTCACTAAATACACCATGGGTCAAGGAGGTCAGTGTGCAGAAGACTCTCTCTCTCCCTGTCACACACACACACAAACACACACGCACACACACACACACACACACACACACACAGAGAGAGAGAGAGAGAGAGAGAGAGAGAGAGAGAGAGAGAGAGAGAGAGAGAGAGAGAGAG
>JAQHUG010000018.1:8525257-8553590 GCA_028555095.1 Dicrostonyx torquatus | reverse complement strand
GTGTGTGTGTGTGTGTGTGTGTGTGTGTGTGTTCTCAAGTGCGCATACAGGTACCCTTCTATCTATGGAGTGGTGGTGGTGGTGGTGGTGTGTGTGTGTGTGTGTTCTCAAGTACGCATACAGGTACCCTTCTATCTATGTGGTGACCAGAAGACTATTTCAGCTGCTGTGTTCTTTGCTGTTGTCCTTGTTTTTCAAAACAGGGCCTCTCACTGATCAGGAGCTCAGCCCAGGTAGGCTAGGCTTGCTGGGCAGTGAGCCTCATAGATCTGCCTCTTTCTGCAGCCCAATGCTGCTGGGATTCTAACCCCATGCTGCCACGCCTTGCTTTTGACATTGTGGGTATGGAATTCAGGCCTCCGTGATTGTAAGGCAAGTGGGTTACTGACCAACCTATCTCTCCCCAGCCCCTCTGCTGTCTTCATCAACAGAACAAACGACAGGGTTGTGGGGGAGCATGAGTGGCACTTTCTGTTGGGACTCACAATGGCAAGCTCTATCGTGCACCTTAGCAGAGAGAACTAGGTCTCCTTGGCACAGATGTGGCATATCCAAGCAGTCACCCAGGCTAGGTGGCTAACTCTCACTGGTGAGGGGGGCCGGATGTTGTGAATCGGTAGAACATCCTCATTGGCTGCTGACAATAGTCACGATCACAGATGTGTCTGGGATTGATACTTATCCTAGACTCCCACGACAGGCCAGAGGCTACTGAATTAAGCGTGGAATCTTCTAGCTTTCCATAGTCTGTCTGTGGAAGGGATGCTGTGCAAGAGCCACCATTATTTCTGACATCTGCTGGGTTCCGCTAACAGGAAGCACCGGCCTCTCAGAAATCTAATTTCTCAGGTGGTAAGAGAACTCTTGTCACAGAGAAGAAAAAACAAACAAACGAAAAACTAAGGAGTAAAATAGCATAACCCCTACAGAAAGGAGTCTTCAAGAGAGGTGGTATGGCTGATTTTCCTCCGGCCTCCACATGACCTATTGTCTGACATCAGGCTCAGTATTTGTACCCTCCATTCCTCCCCCCTCCCCGCCAGGAATTGGAGTCCTACTTTATGCACATTTCACTTCGGTTTCTTTTCTGTTTGAACCCCAAAGCCTTTGGGGAGAGATGGAACATCTCGGGTGAGCTGAGCTGATGGCGGCTGCCTTCTTCCTAAAGGCAGGTCCTGAACCAAGGTATCCAGCAGTCCAGTGGAAAGCAACACACATGTGGACGGCAGCTTCTGATGCCTGACAGAAACTCAGCGTAGGAAGCATTCTTGTGGGTCTAATTTTATGAAATTCTTTCTATCGGTATGACTTACATCTGGCAGCTAAGGAGACTTGGGCCTGCTTGCAGAAATACTTAGAGACAAATCTGCAGACTTCCCCAGCTGGTATTCCCTACATACAAACACAATAGTGCTGGGATTCTGAAGCCCAATTAAGTGGAAAAGGTCCCTCTGGAGGTAACAATAGGCCAGTGCCCAGCAGCAACAACAACAAAAAAAGCTACTTAGTTGGCCTCCTTTGTTAAAAAGAATCCTTAAAGAAAGCCCCCCTCTGAATCCTCTGAATGGGGACTGAACCAATCTCCCATCTTAGGCGTCACACACAGGGTTAATTGAATACTTGGAATGGGGGTGGGGCCTTCTTTTGTGGCAGTAGCTGGTCACAAAACAAAACCCAGTCCTTGGGTCTTGAAGGGGTTTCTAGCTCACACCCCTTTTGGAAATTAAGCCTTACAGTTCCGCCTTCCAGGCCAGCCTAGAGCCCTGCAGGGAGACGGTAATCTTTCCAACACAGAATTTACTGGAAAGGGGGAATGTAGCATTTCAAGTTGCCAGCTGAATGCAGAAGTCCCTCCAGTCAGCTTTGCCCCTCTTTGTCCCTGGTATACTGAGTTTACAGCTGGCTCCCATGGCGGAGTGGGTGGAGGAAGGGGACTTGTCAGTTCTGCAGCCTCGGTCACACTACCACCGACTCTCTCCCCATCCCCCACAGTAAGCTGGGCTGGGTAATTAAACCTCAGTGGCCTGGAAAGTTTAGAGGGCACTAAGCGCCTGCTGCTTCCCCAGTCTCCTCCCCAGGCTGGGAAACAGGCTTTAGTTACATTGTGTCTTTCCAGGTAAACAAGCTTGGGAAAGGTCATAGGTGGGAACTGAAAGAGCACCTTGCTTGTGCGAATGGTTTGCTTAATTAAATAATCACAAAAGTAACTAATTGCAGAAAAAAAAATTGAGAGTTGAAGTCATTAATTAGTGGTAACCAAAAATTGAGGGTTAGATTTGTTTTCACATGCCAGTTTTCAGGCTATCTTATTAAACAGGATATTTTCTTGGGATACTAAACGTTGGGAGAAATGTTTATGTTATTTGTTTATTTATTTTTGCAGCAGCACACAGCAGAAATTGTGAAAAGCAGGGGATCTTGTCTCAGCCGTGATAAGGGATGCCTTTGTTTTCTCAGGCAAAGCGTTTTATTATTTGGAGCACTGTGCCTTTTTTCTCTTCTTTTTTTTCTAATTGAAAATATTCGTTTACAGTTTCATACAAGTACAATGTGCTGCGATTAGATTCACCTCTCCTAGTCACCCACTTTCTTTCCCCCTCTGGTAGTGTGGAGAAAGCATGAAGAAACCCCTTTCTTAGGTGTTCGGCTGCAGGGACCTGCAGGAGGATGGGCTGCCTGTTCCTTAAAGTTGGACAATCCCTACCAGGTGGCTGCTGCCCATTCGGCCTTCCATTTGATAGCTCTTGCTTTACTCCTCAATGGTGTCCACTTTTGTAGAGTGCTCTCCCGATGGCCCCCAGGAGGGACACATGTTTAACCAATTCTTCCTTTGGCCTCTGCATTTTGTCTTTTCCTTTTTGGTCCCTGAGTGGTTTCATTTGCGGTGGTGGCTGCTGTACTGAAAGGTGGCTCTCACCAGGATCCCTGGAAAGGTTCTGTGTTGCAACTGAGGCTGGGAATTCATCTCTGACCTGTCCAAAGTGCCTTTGGCATTAAGGAGACCCAGAGGTGTTTTGTGATATCACTGGACAGCAAGATTTGAAAAGACACTGGAGCCCACATTGCTACCTTGGAAAATAACTCTTTGTCTCTTTGGCATGTGAGAGAACCAATTTTGCTACCACCACTGCCTCTTCTCTGTCTGCGTCTGTCAGGATGGGTCACCGTGGCCTGTAATGACACTTTTCACTCAACACAGTGCTTTTAGAGATAATGCCTCGGTGGAAAGGAACACCGTACAGGACCTGTTCTAGGAAGTTCCTCGGAGGAACAGAAAAGCACTCAGACTTACATATTTCTTCCATCTAGCTAAGATTTTTTTTTTTAAGAGGGAGAAGAATGTCTTCTTTCATCACAAATAAAGCAAATGTGTTTTATGGTGTTTGGGACAGAAGTCATCAGGAGTTTCTCTGTGCCTGGCTCAGAGACAGCAAGCAGGACCCCAGGCTGGGAGTATACCATGAGTACAACCGTGGCTTCGGCTGGAAGTCCCGAGGAAGTAGTTTGAGTTTGCGCACTCGTAGAATGACGTGAATCTCCTAGGACTGTCTTGCTGGCGGCTGTCCCCACTGCAGTGGGTGTGGTTGGCACACACCTGTAAAATCCTAGCACTCACAGGATAGAGGGAAGAGCGGCAGCAGAAGGAACTCCAAGATCATGCTTGCCAGCAGGGTGAGTTCCAGGGTAGCCTGGGTTATATAAGACACTGTTTCAAGAAACAAACACTAACAAAAAAGGTTATTCAGGGTTTAGCAGAGAGGAATCCCCCATAGGGGAAACATAGCTACCAGATGTTCCAACTTATGTCACCTGAAGACATTCCTTGAACGTTGGTATTCAGATGCCTAAGCTTCTGTCAGGAAGCCAGAACCGATGACTACTTAGATAACCCTCATGGGAATCTGACCCCTGCCTTGATATACAGCTTATTGTGATGTTTCTCACGACGCTCTTTTGTTTGGGATTTTTTTAGATTGATGCTGTTTTTATAGCAATACCGATATTCATGGCTGTACGTGTTGAGCTAACTGTAGAGTGTTTGCACGAATGCTTCTTAGGTATTACTACAGTGATGGATTCATTTCTGCTGCTGCGATAAAATAGCTGGCGAAAAAGCGATGCAGGGAAGAAGGTTTGGTTCACAGTTCCAGGTTACAGTCTATTATCTAGGGGCAGTCAAGGGAGGAACTCGGGGCAGCTAGCCATATCCATGGCTAGGAGTCGAGAGAGAAGGTCTATTTGTATTCAGCCCCAATGTGTGGGTCTCCTCACTTTAACATAGTCACCGCAGTCCCCTATAGACACGCCTGCGTGCCAGTCTGGTTTAGGCAGCCACTCACTGAGGCCCATTTCTCAAGTGATTCCAGATTGTGTCAATGGAACGGTTTGAGTGAGAATGGTCTCCATCGGCTCAGATGCTTTAATACTTGATCCTGCTTGGTGGCCTTGTTGGAGGAAATGTGTCATGGGGAAGGTGGCTTAAGGCTTCAAAAGTGGATCAGGTGTGAGCTCTCAGCTACTGCTCCACCAGCACGGCGCCTTACAGACTGCTGCCATGTTCTCTGCCCAGATGGCGATGGACACGTATCGCTCTGGAGCCATAAGTGCCCAAACTCTTCCTTCTATAGGTTGCCTCCGTCATAGTCTTTTATTACAGCAAGGAAGTAACCAATGCCATTAAACTGACAACTAAAAGGAACCATTACAGACAAAGAGAAGCAACCATCCTTTCTTGTCCTTCCTTCACGTCTGAACTTGTAGGCAGCTTGGCTTGGATGGGGATATTTGTGCTGTGAACTGGAGTCTGAGCCAGGCTGGCTAAAGGGGGTTGCCGTAGCAGTTGGGGTACATGCACCCAGCAATGCAGGGTCTCTCAGGAGAGAAGAGGACAAAGCCTGATGCACACCTTGGGGTGTTTTGTTTCTGTTTGTTTTATTTTGCTTTGCTTTTTCCAGAACAAGGAGCAGACACTGTGCCATAATCATGGAGGCTACACACCAAAGGAAGGTCTCATGTTAACTTATGCAGGAGTTTGACATAGCAGTTCACTCTAATTCAAATAAAGAATTGATCAAGGAAACCAGCTTTTAGAGGAATCCGGGTTCCTTCACTCACCTGAGCTGTGAACCTTTCTTGCAAGCATCCCCTACACTTCTTAGTGTCTTTGTGGATAAGGGCCTCATGTTTAGAAATCCCTTGGACTAAGAACTTTGCACTACATAGCATTCACAGCCCTTTGAGTTAGACCCGGTGAGTTCCTGGATGAGAAGTCTGGCGGCTGCTATTTCTAACTATCTCCATCTGCCCTTCATCAGTGGCTTCCGTGAGGTCACTTTTCTTTCTCGTTAAATCACAGAAATAAAAATAAAAAAGGGTGTGTGTGTGTGTGTGTGTGTGTGTGTGTGTGTGTGTGTGTGTCTGTCTGTTTAGTCCAGAGAATGACTGTGTGGAGTCAGTTCTTTCCTTTGCTTAGTTCCAGGGTGGTTCTTAGGTTTCCGTGTTTGAATGACAGGCACTTTTGCTCACTGAGCCATTTGCCTATGCCTTAAGTACACACCCTGGAACTTGGACAGATTCTACCCCATGCAATGAGGAATGGTCAAAGGTCTGGTCACAGGCCCTGGGGGCCTATGTGAGGAGTGATTCTATCTCGTCCCTGCTTTCGTGATTTTGATATTGGTAGTGACACAGCTCCCAGAAGGTTGCTTGTTTTCTTGGGCAGAAGTCTACCATGTTATGTCCTCTTTGCAGCTGGAAAAGGCAGGTGAGCAATGCTGTGTTGCCCAACTCTGAGTGCCAAGCATTTTTGTACCACTGCTGACCTATGCAACCTGTGATCCCAAGTTGCGGTGTCTCGCTGTCCCCTTTCACATGGTGTAGGAGATGAAATTGCTGACCCACGGTCTGCCCTGCAACACCCAAATGATAAAATTGAGATTCGAAATCACGGCCAGACCTCTGGTCACGTTGTTGAATCTCTTACTTTGGAAGCTACTGGTTTCCAGTCTAAGTATGGTGGTGGAGAAAATGATTTTATTTGATCCAAGCTTGGCCATAAACAAACTCCACACTCTCTCTCACCCACAGAGTGCTCTCAACATAGCATATTATGATAGTAGACTTTATAGAGAATGATGTGACATCCTTACTGTCACAGGACCACATAGCTCCATGGAAGTCCACACGGAAGAGATGAAGCTTAGAATACCAAATGAGGATTGAAGCCCAAACTCCTGCAAACTATTAGAATGGGACATGTACTCAGGGCCTGACAAACTACACTTTTAGACAACCTGGGCATTGCTCCTGGGGGTTTCTGTCTTGGAGGCTGTAGGCACTGTGTGTCACAGGCATTAGAGCTAAGCAGCCATGACTGGGAGGGGGCAGGATAAAATCTCGCAGGGTTTAATATTCCATCTCAAGGCAGGTAGCAATAAAACACACACAGGCACTGGCACAAGGTTGGGATGAGAGTCCTAAGGAAGAAACCACATGCCTGGTATGGAGGCCTCAATAAACACTAACACATGCTGTCTATGAAATCTGAGGTAGGAGTCAAGTTACA
Organism: Dicrostonyx torquatus; assembly: GCA_028555095.1. Classification (NCBI taxonomy): domain Eukaryota; kingdom Metazoa; phylum Chordata; class Mammalia; order Rodentia; family Cricetidae; genus Dicrostonyx; species Dicrostonyx torquatus. Next base: position 8,547,025 of record JAQHUG010000018.1, on the reverse strand, counting down.
GTTTCAAAGTCATCAGAACTCAGAGGCCCTGAGCCTAAGCTCAAGGGTGGCTGCCTTCACAGTGACATGCCTGTACTCTGGGAGGCATTTCTCTGACTCCAGAGAAGTCACATATCCAGAAGGGGATCCTGGATCACCTGTGGGGACTTACCACCATGACATAGATGTACCCAACAAGACTGACTGCATACCAGACATACTGCTGAATACAGAACAGGCCTTTGATCATTCCAGATGTGTTTCAAAGAGAAAAGAAAGAGATGCAGCCCAAGGTGACACAAGGTGACTGGACAAAAGACATGGCAACATAAAGATAGTAATAGCAGCAAAGTTCTGTGAGCTCACTCAGGACTTCCCTTCCCCTCTATCTCTGTTAACTATTGAAACATCCTTGAGGACTATATCCCAGATGACCTGGAATCACAAGGTCAAGCTGTGACCTTGGGCAGGGGCAAAAGACTTGCACACCTTCCTGTTGATACTCTACTATTGGGAGTTCTCCAAGGAGGTGATGGTCCCAGAATCCTCCCAACATTGTTCAAAAGCGGCTACTGCCAGGCCTCCCTCTTCCCCATTGGGCCCTGTGGACACCAGGTAAATATGCCCTGGAAAACAGCTGGTGTGAGCAAGCATCTGGTTTATCTTGCCTGATGTGGCCCAGCAGAAGAGCCCGGTGTGTGCAGTGCATCTTATTACAGAGCTGGTAGAGACAGGTCCCCTCTGAGGGCTGGCTCGCTGCTACCAGCCCCCTCTCTACAGCATCTCTCTAGACATTTCCTGTCATGTCCGTGTGTGTGTGTGTGTGTGTGTGTGTGTGTGTGTGTGTGTGTGTGTGTGTTCCCTAGTCCTGTGCTAACGAGGATCTTTGAAAAATGACTGGTATGGTAATGATCTACGGAACTTACCGGAGATAGCAATTAAACACGGTTAATGGCTGGGGTACACTGACACATTAAAAGGCCTGCAGACGGCGATTTATGAAGACAGCTCTGCCGCCTACTTGGTATCTGATGCATTTTTCTAGTTTCCGCTTAGGCAGGCTGGTCTCAGTTTGGAATGATTTCCAGGCTTCTTTTGGAATATCCTGTTGCCAGGCCACCAAAAAGAAAAGAAGAAAGAAAAAAAAAAGCACATTAACAAGCTTTGCTGTCCCTCCTTGTGCATCTGCGTCTCGTGGTGCTGAGGTAGGCTTTGTCCTCAAGAGGCCCACATCAACAGTTCAATTTTCAGAAAAGAAAATTGGGAGTAGGTGTATCAAAGGAGAAGTGAAGGGCTGGGAAGACAGGTGACTCAGTGAACAATGTTCTTGTCACCTGAACGTGGAGATTTGTGTTTTCATGTCGAGCCCCCCATAAAATCCCAAGCTTGGTGGCTGTTTTAGTTAGCTTCTCTATTGTGGTGACAGAACTATATGACCAAAAGCAACTGGGGAAGGAAAGGGTTTATCTCAGCTTACTGGTGACCATCCATCATGAAGGGACATCAAGGCAGGAGCTCAAAGAAGGAATCTTGAGTCAGGAAATGAGGCAGACACCCTGGGGGAAAGTCACACACTGGCTTGCTCTTGATGACTTGCTCTGCCCAGCCTAGGAGTGGCACCACCCACAGCGGTCTGGGCCCTCCGATATCAGTCAATAACCAGGAAAATGCCCAACAGACACACCCACAGGGCAATCAGGAGACAATTCTTCAGGTTCCCAGGGGACTCTGGATTGTGGCACGTTGACCAAAGTTAACCAAGACTGTGGTACACACTTACAGTCCCAGGCCTTGGGAGGCAGAGGCAGGAAATCCCCGGGACTTATTGACCAGTCAGTCTGGTGAGCTAGCTCTCCTTTCAGGGAGAGACTTTTTCAACAGTAAGTTGGAGAGGTTGAAGACAGAGGACATGGATCTCTGCCCTGCACATACACAGACACACATGTGCCTGCTCACCCTCACATACAAGCAATCTCACAGATTTGTACCCCCACATGTACACACATACAAAGAGAAATTGTAGATTTAACATCAGAGATGAGTTTTCTAAGCAATATGACATGATTTGATGGCAACGGTAAAGGAATCACTGGGTCTCACTGTCTTAAACTTGACTGATTTCTTGCCCTAACAGATATCCAGCTTCTCGCAGTGAAGGGAGCTGCCCAGCTCACCCGCAGTCAGCAGGCTCCAGGATTATATCATCTTCATTATCTAGCGCCCTACCTCTGTGATATGTGAAGAAACCAGTCCAGTTTCCAGTGACCCAACAGAGCTCCACGGATGCCACCTTCTTCAATGTCTGCACCCTAGCTGTTGAATCTGTTTACCTTTGTGGTTCTGGGTATTTGTCAAGACGGCAATGTCTAAATCTGAAAGCAGTGTTGATAGCCCCACTTGTAAATCAGCTTTCTCAGTCATCATGATGGTGTTGTTTCCTCTTTTTGAGGCCAAGAATGTGTTCTTTTTGGCCTTTGCATCGTGAGACTCAAGGCAGAAGTGCCCAGACAACTTGGAGATAACTCAAGATGCTGCATTTGAAAGCTGTGGCTTGCCTGAGGGGGACACAGAAGAGGTGAAGAAACTTCCATGGAAAAGAGTGTATTTGGACCATGGGAATAACATGTGTTTGGGCAAGGCTGGTTCTTGTTGATGCCACCTGGTTGCTGTTTGGTGAAATCTCTGACATAAGCACTTTGCTCATATGCAGGGTCATGGAAGGCAGAAGGATCTTGAATGCATTGGTCCTAGGGGCATCAGTGAGCTGACATGGCGTAGAGGAGAGCCTCTGCTTCTACTGGAACCATCGTTCAAGGATCAGAAAGGATATGTGTCGGACGTGGCTCTAATGCATCCTGTCTACAGGAATAGTGTATTTCTCGGGGAACACTGGGATAGTGTATTCCCAGAGGAACACTGAAGAAAAAAGCACAGGTCCTCCCCAGGCTTTGGATCATTCTGAACTACCTGGAATTCTGCTTATGTCCAGGAGGAGTGGCTCAAAGCGTGGTTGTGATTGAGCAGGTTGAAGACAAAGTAGGATCGTATTTTATTCCACCTGGAGAAAAGGCGATTCAGTAGATTATTTCATGTTCTTTGGAAATATGTCCAAACAATGGTGGTATTGAAAGGAAAGACAGAGACGATCCTTTCTCGAGCAAGCAAAAGCAGATGTGGACTTTGTGACTGGAGGCCTGGAGGGACCCAGCATGGTATTGATGATCTCTAGAAACTTCCAGACAAACAAATGTGGGTGTCCCCTGTTAGATTCCTGAGCGTGGGTACTGCAGAAGACTTGTGGTGTTTTCTACAGATGAATGCTTACACAAAACTGTTTATCACTGTAATACAATCATGCTATCACAGGCTTTATCACTTTCATGTGTTTTAATAGTTGCATTCCGAACTTTGCTCTTGCCCGAATCCTAAGATGTGTTTCGGTGTATTTTTATTTTTTTATTTTTTATTTTTCTTTCTCAAATAGAGCTGAATAGGGGACAGAGGGAAGAGTGTGGCCATTGCCTGGTTCTCCAGTGCACTTGAAAGAAGTGGTGAATGGTCTCTAAAGGTTGGAGAGGTGGCCTGAGTGATCACTCACAACCTTGAAGCTCCAGAGCCCGTCAGGAAGTCATACCGCCCCCCTCCCTCCCCCACCTCCCATGCTTCACTCCCCTTCCATTCACTTGGGATGGCTCAGGCTTTGCTCCACCAGTTCTCAGCAGTCAGTTATTAAGGGAGAAATGGTAACAAAAGCACATCTCAGCCGCCAGGCATTCTGCATTTGTGGGCGTGGACAGAGGAAACCTCAGCGTCGCCATTGTTAGGAAGCCCAGCAGCTGGCAGCTCGGGCCAGCTGCACCGGCTTCACGGGGGCTGCTCCCAAGCTGCTGCTTTTCCAGCCTCATTCAAGGCCAAGTGGGACCATGTGCATGCTTGTTGTCCCATAGGTTTGCAGGGAAGTGGGAGGCCATTTAAAGGGCACACAGCCTACCAGGTTAAACTTCAATTTGCATGGGGATGACTTGGCTCAAGGTCAGGTTTTCCTTGGACCTAGAAGTTAGGTTTTTTTTTTTTTGTTTTTTTTGCATGTGTGGATGTGTGTGTGAGGAGGAAGGAGGTAGTGAGAATTTATTTATTCCCAAGTCTGTCTTTGGGGAGGATACTTTATGGCTGGTGGTGTCCCCTAGGGTTTCAGCGTGAATTAATATGTTCCAGGCACACGCACATGTACAAACGCCCCATGCCCACCTCCATCCTGACATGATAAATAGCAGACTCGACCTGGGGCCCAGAAGGTCGTACTGTGTTAAAGGATGAATCTTGACCCCTTTCTTTCACCATAGCCTCCAGGAGTCCCAGCCTTTCCAATTCAGCCTCCCCCACCCTAAGCCACAGCTTCCTTTGTTAAGGACCAAGAGGGCAGCTGCTGACTCTTGGGTTAGATGGTGGAGTCGAGGAAGAAGTGAGTACAAGCCTTACCAGGCCTAGCGGCAGGTTGCCAGCAACAGCCCCCAATAAGCTCCTCTCTTCCCTAGGTAGATTTGTTTTCCCTCGTGGGTGTTATACATATAGAGAAGAGGGGGCAGTTTGGGAATTAACTGACCCCCTCACAGAAAGTATATACATTAAAGAAAATTCTAGATAGCAAATAGTCTATTAAAATCCCTATTACATGACTTTAAACAGGGCCCTGGTGTCCTGCAATGTTGCGAGGCTGTTGCTGGAAACCTGGCTTTGTTATCCTCTGTGCCTCCCTCCTGCAGCCCTGTCCTGTCTCTGCTCTGCTGGACTCAGCTGGAGGAGTCTGGTGAGTTAGGCATCACAGACGGAGAGGTGCTGAGCCTGTGGAGCTGTACCTTTAGTACAGGGCACCCCAAAGGCTCACTTCTGTCTCCCTCTACCACCCACCAAACTCCAGGCTAAGATGGTGAATCTTAGGGAACCAGGATGGGGATGCCTGTGGGATCACAGTTGTAGGAGAGACGTGGTCCAGGTCACCCTTACTCCGTATAGCACAGGGAGAACTAACTGTGGCTCCTCCATCTGGTGTGGCATTTTTACATTAAATGCTTTCATTTGAAATGAAGTGGGGTGTACAGCTTCATTCCTGGAAGTCTCAGGAAAAGCCCTTTTCTGACTTTTTTTTTTTCTTTTGGAAAGGCAACGCCTCCTCCTCCAAAGCTGTGTTGGCTCCCTGAGCCACGGTGGTATTCTCTCCACTTCAAAAATACACAGGGCCATGTGGAAGCGTTCTAATTTTTTTTTCAGATCCCAAACCATATGCACCAAATTTTCACAGACTTGATCTTAATGTAGATAAAAGTGAGAACCCCCGAGGGGGGACTGTGCTGTAGAAATCCCTGCATTGTAGACTCTAATTTAATCATCTCTAGCCACAGAATTTCTTTGCATAAATTACAGCCTCGATGATAACATCGCTTTCACAAAAGGTGGCCTCTCATCGATTCGACTCTCCCCGAGATGGCCTGGCTTTCCGGGCAGAGGAGCAGCGTGCAGTTCCAGAGAGCTGTGGATTCCACCTGGGGCTTTGGAGGCTGAGTAGCCCTTGATGGCTGTTTGCTTATTCAGCTGACTTTACTTTTCACCTTGACATTTGCTAACTGGTTTTTATTTTCTTGGAATAAAGGGTTATTGGCAACTGCCTCTGCCTGGGCAGCTGGAGGAGGGGCATCTAGGAGATAAGCTCAGAGTGGAATCTGATGGTAGAGACCCTTTACGGCAAACATGCCTCTCCTGCCTCCTCCTCTCTTTTCTCCCGCCCTTAAAAAACATGATTTCAAAATAAAATTCTTTTTTTGTGTGTGTGTGATTTGGGGTGTGCTTAACTATGATAGAGAGCAATGTCCAGCCAAGCTATGCTGAGCACTTCTGGGGGTCTGGCCTTCCTTCTCCTAGACCTTAGCCCCAGGAGAAAGTCTTTTCCAGACCACAGACCACATGAAAAGGAGATCCCTATTGAAGGGTGCTCCTCCATCAGCCAGCAGCCTGTATCTGCACTGTGATGACTGAGAAGACTCTGGATGGTCCTTTTGAAAGAATGCGTTGGGGGAGATGCTTACAGAAGTAGCTGGTCTCCAACCTCGGAGGTTTAGCTCACAAAGGACCTCAGACAGAAGGAATCTAGGAACTGGGCAACACATTGCATATTAAATACAGCTGGTATTTAATAAAGGTAGAAGGCTTGAGTGAGAATTCTGCAAACTGTCACAGTCATGCAAAAATGCCATGACTGGACAGGGGAGATGCTTCAGTGGGTAAGAGAGTTCGCTGAGTATGCATGAAGGCAAGGGTTCAGGTGCTCAAGGTTCACATAAAATCTTGGTGTTGCTGTACCCACGTATGAGCCCTGGAGGTAGGGGCAGAGAGATTGCTGGGGTTTCCTGGCCATCAAGCCAGCTGGATAGCCGTGAGCTCCAGGTTAGTCAAGGAAATAGGCAGAGAGTGGTAGAACAGGACACCCGATAGTCTTTTCAGTCTCTTCACACGTGCACGAGGGCTCAAGCACCTGCGTGAATGCACACATGCGAACGCCAAACACGTGTGATGCTGTGGTTATAAATGATATAAAAGATCTCTACCCCAGTTTTTATTCCCGTAATATACCAGCACTGTCCCCGATAGCATCACTACGGAGAAATGTTGGTATTTATTTGGGGGGGTGAAATAGCTTGAGACAGGACACCTGTGTGTATATAATCCTAGGTAATTACAGGTGCTGGCTGGTTGGAGTGGCTAGCCTACCGTCCACATGGCATCTACACAGCAATGGTCAGGAGCCAAGATGCTACATGGAATAGCAGGGAACCTCATATGCCTTTTGGATACTGAAGGTTTTTATGTATATAGATAGGAAGGTGCTGACTCCTTGGTGATGGGTAGCAAACAAGCACCTCGCGCCACATGAGCCCTGACGATGGTGTTAAGAGCTTGATCTGTCCCTGCCAAGCACTGTGTGTGCATCTTCAGTGTGTAGCTTGAAGAAGTGAAACTGGGGACACTTTTCTGGGAAAACCTGCCATGGTTTCCAACCCTGCTTGGGTTGGAAGAAAGTCTAGAACATTTTGGTGACGGATCTTAGCCCCAACGCTCACCAGTTTTGCTTGTTTATATGTCTCTTTACATTAAGAAAGGCAAACCTGCTGAGACAATTCTATGGGTTTTGCCTTTTGTTCTTAATAGATCCAGCATCAGACATTACTTTGAGAGCAGAGAATCATCACCCCTGGCTTTGGAGGCCTTTCATGATCTCTCTGCACAACTGAATCATGGACATCATCTCTCTCTGTCTCTCTCATGTTTGCCGTGTGTATGTTTGTGTTTGTGTGTGCATGTATGTGTGTGAAAGAGTGTGTGTGTGAGAGAGAGAAAGAGAGAGGGAGGAAGGGAGGGAGGGAAGGAGAGAGAGAGAGAGANAAAGAGAGAGGGAGGAAGGGAGGGAGGGAAGGAGAGAGAGAGAGAGAACATGTGTTTGGAGGCCTCAGGCTGACATTGGATGTATCCTAGATAGTTTTCTACCTAAGGTTTTGACACAGAATGTCTCAGTAAAGCTGGAACACATGAGCTCAGCTAACCTGACTCAATGAGCTCCAGGGACCTCGTGTCCCCCCCCCCCCCGACATTTGTCCCCAGCTTGTTACATGGAAGACTGGGGACCTGAACTCTGATCCTTAAGCTTGTACCACAGGTACTTTTCCCACTGAGTCCCATCACAGATGGGAGATTTTTCATCTGTGGAACAAACAGCAAAGCCCCCTCCCAGAGCTGGAGCATGGAATGCTGTTTGGCAGGAAAATCCTGTGGCACACACAGAAGCTTAAAAAACAGCAGCAATTTCCTGTCCTGGGTGTGCACAGCAGCCTTCCAGGCCTGTGCTTTCACAACTGTGGATTTAACGATGGCAGGTTGAAAATATTCCGGGAAAACGATCCCTCCGTAACTGAACACACACAGATCTGTTTCTTTTCGCCCGAGAGGCACAGTGCGAGGCTCATGTGCAGCGCTTTGTACACAGCTGTAGGTGTGCTAGGCAATGGAGAAAAGGGTTCAAACACACAGGAAATTATGGTAGATGGCATGCAAATGTCCCTCCATTTTATACAAGCACTTGAGTGTCTGCAGATGTTGGCATCTGTTGAGGGTCCAGGAGCTAATCCCCAGTGAGTACAGAAGGCAGACTGCATGTTACTTGGTGTCACGCCTTTAACATTATTTAAAGCAAGTATATTCTTCTGGATTAAGCATTAAATGATCAGGACTGCAGCTGCTTTCAAAGACAGACAGAATGACCTCTCAGCTTTCCCACCATGCACTTAGTGCCTCAGATAAACTAGACTCCCTGGGACTTTCACTCTGTAAGCAGAGTGACATGCATAACCCTGAAATTCTGAGCAGAACACGGAAGCTCCTTGGGTAGAGGTTGTTGTAGGGCTGTGGGTCTTGAGAGAAATGAAATCAGAACCTCTGCTCTTCTTTGTATTTGGCTTGTCCTACAGGGAGCCTGGTGTTCTTAGATGTAGTGTGGCCAAGAGACCAGCACTACAGATGTTGGGTCTATTTTCAAGTGTGTCCTCCCAAGCCATGGTCCCCCAAAACTGAGCTCCTAGGTCTCCATTCAAAATGGGTTAGAGATGAGGGCTAAAATCGAGCCGTCTTTTTCCAGGCTAGCTTCTTTGCAAGAGACTCCAGCCTTGTAGATTGGAAGTCCGTATTGAATGGAGGCTCATCTAAGTGTCTGACATTCCTTCTGTATAGTCGCTTCCCTTCTGAGCCCCAGGTTTTGCTTCCTGTGAGGATAAGGCAGGCCCTGTGGCAGGAGGACCCCTTCCAGCTCCACGCAGCCATATGTACAATCAGATCAACTAGACACCACACCCAGACAGGCTGAACAGAAGTGGCAGGAAGTTCTGCTTAGGTAATGGTGGGTACTGTGTCAGAGGCCCAAAGAGATTTTATGCAAACTTAAAGACTGGCTCCACTGTGTGTGTGTGTGTGTGTGTGTGTGTGTGTGTGTGTGTGTGTGCGCACGCGCACATGCCTGTGTGTATGTATGTATGCAGGCATGCACTCACGTGTGCTTATGCATGTGGTGTAGGATGGTCCTTCTGTATTTCTGTGCTTTCATTGGTTGAATAAAGAAACTGCCTTGGCTTTTGATAGGGCAGCCCTTAGGTGGGTGGAGTAGACAGAACGGAAGGCTGGGGAGAAGGGAAGACGCCAGATGCCATGCTGCTCTGGCCCGAGATGGACACTGGTTAGAATCATGCCTGTAAGCCACAGTCAAGTGGCAATACATATTATCAGAAATGGGTTAGTTTAAGATGTGAGAGTTAGCCAAGAAAAGGCTAGAGATAATGGGCCAGGCAGTATTTAAATGAATCCATTTTGTGTGTAATTATTCCGGGTATAAGCTAGCCAGGGCCAAAAGCAGGCCCATGGCTGGGAGCCAGGCGGGATGGAACATAAGGGCCCGCGCTTCTCTCAGGTGCTGGGAACACAGCCCGCACCTCATTACTACATGCATGTGTGTCTAAAGACCAAAGTTTGGTGTCAGGTATCTTTCTCATTGCCCATCATGTTAGTTTTTGAGCCAGGTTCTCTCATTCAATCTGGAGTTCACTGATATGTCCAGGCTGGCTGGCCAGTGGGCTCTTCAAACTCTGTGATTTCAGCACTGGAGTTGCAGGCATAGGTTATGTCTAACTTTTTCTGTGAGTGTTGAGGATACAAATTGCGATAACTCAAATGTGTGTTATCTCCTTCAGGTCCCCCCACCCAGCTCTCCATTTGGAAAGGGTCATAAAAGTGTGATCTCGTGGATGACTAAAGGAGACCACATCCTTTGGGGTAAGGTGTGGGGGGGTGCTGGTTGTGCAGACTGCACAGATGACGGCAGGAGCAGGTTGACCAGAAGGCTGCCCCCAAGGGCAATGAGTGACAAGCCAGGTAGATAGAAGCTGAAGCCCAGCCCTGAGAGCCATTTCAACCTGAGTCATTGGCATGACTGTCAGCTAGTGGAACCATTTATCCACAGGGAAATAATAGCTCAGGCTTGTTGCATTGGGCTGCAGGCAGAACAATGATCACCACATAAAAAGGTGGGGGTTGGGGGTGGGGATGGGGAGGGAGTGCTAAAGAGTCTGTGGAACAAGAACCAGCCGAAAACACAATGGCAATTCAAGATCTTTTGGATGCTGTGAACATGTTTTTAAGTTAAGCCTCTCCTCCTCCACTCATCCTACAGAAATGAACCTGCTCTCCACCTGCCATGGGGCACAGGCAGCCCCTGAATGGCTCTACACTGTCACTCTCTGAAGGTCTCTGAAGGACTCCATAGCAGTCACATCAAAAAGCTTGAATAAAAAAATCCCATGCATAAAGGCTATGGCCGTGTATTCCGTCCCAAGAATACTATGTACACAGGTGGCCCTACCTATGCATGAAGGTTTGGGGCCTCTAATTGGCCCAGTTCCCACTTCATTCCCCAAACAGCTTCAATACTTGGAGGCTGAGACTCTAGCGTTCTCTGCAGGAGACTGTCACCTTTGGTTGCAACTTCCAACAGACATGGAGAGCCAGTATCATGGGCTTCATGCCTTTCACAGCCAGGCTGCTTGGTGGTTCTGCTGTGTTAGTTGGCATTTCACGCACGCTGGTGTTCAGTGCTTTCTTTAAGCTAGTCCCATTTTCACAGCCTGTAGGAGAATGAACCCTGTCCTGCCTGTCCTCTTGAGATTTCTGTTGTTTCTAGGCTTGAAGTCGGGGCATCCCTGTATTCTCTTCCTCCAAGGTTATACTGTTTTTTGTTTTGTTTTGTTTTCAGGAAAGAGGTGCTGTATGAGCCCAGCCTGGCCCAGGTATCAACACTGCCCCCTGTGGCTCAAAGCAGCCAAACCAGAGTGCCTGGCTGCTAGGAACCCTTGGCTCTCTCACAGGGTGCCTGGCTGGAGGGTTGCCTTGTTCTGAGTAAGGCCACTGACTCATGATGCATGCTGGGTACCAAGAAGTATAGGTCAGAGATCCTTGCTTGAAAATGACAGACCCCTGAGCTGTGGCTGGAGAAACACAGGGTTTTCCCCTACGAAAAGCTGCCTCCTACTCCTGTACAACTAACTGGCTTTCTGAGCCTTCTGCCTGTACCCAAGCTGTGCTGCCTGCCCCATCCCCATCACGGATACCCTTCAAGTGACATCTCTGCACCCTCCTCCAGACACTGCTCTTGACATCACTTTCTGCTGTTCAGTGGCCCAGCTTGCTAAAGGACCCCATGGATGTCCCACATTCTTCACTCATTTCATTTTCCCATTAGCAGCCCAGAGCTCCCTGGGTCTGTAGAGCTTAGGGCATTCTTATTATATACTTTAAATTATATGTGTTTAATCCCAGGACCAGAGTTATCCTGCAGCCTCGAGAAGAGCTGAGACTTAAACACCATTCCACTTTGAAAAATCCATGCTTCACAAAATCGATTGCATTGAAGATATTTAGGGGAAAAATGCAGATTTAAAGGGCTTGCTGATTTTTGGTATTTTAAGTGGCTCGTGAGTGCGTTGTCATCTGCTGCTATTCTGGAGACCGTAAGATAACAATTTATCTTATTTTTTGGTCAACTAAAATTGTCAACTATCAGGCTAGGGAGATGACTTGGTGTGCATGACTGCCCACAGATAAAGCTTGGGGGAGGTCTATAGACCTCAGTTTGGGGAAAGGCAGACGGGACAGAAAGGCAGACTGGAGCTCTCTGGCCAGTCAGCCTAGCCAAGTAGATTCATGTCAGGCTCAGTGAGAAATCCTGACTCAAATAGAAGATGAAGAGCACGGGAAGAAGACCTCTGATATCAACTGTGGCCTCCTCCGATACAGGCACGCTCATGCGCATAAAGGGGGGAGGGCAGATATGAAGGAGAGGAAGAAAAGAGAAAGACAGAGACACACAGAGAGAGAGACAAGGATAGAGAGAGGGGAGGGATAGAAGGCTAGAAAGAGAGAGGGGGGCAAGAGCAGATGGGGGAGAGGAAAAGAGAGACACACACAGAGAGAAACAGAGACAGGGAGAGAAACACACACACACACACACAGAGAGAGAGAGAGAGAGAGAGAGAGAGAGAGAGAGACAGAGAGACAGAGAGAGACAGAGATTGCCCAAAGGAAGAAGGAAAAAAAAAAAAGAAGTGTCAATACTGTCCCAGAGTAAAATCTTCTCCCAGAGCTGACAAAACATGGAAACAAACAAATCAGATTTGCCACATAAAGATCTAGCTTTTCAAATGGCATTCCACACCTCATGAAGTCAGGATACGGACATGGTGGGCCTGTTCACAACTGACAAAAGGTCTTCTCAGTTCCACAGCAACTCAAGTGTAAAGTCAGAAACTCAGTTTTACATGCTGCACTCATATGTATGGACAATGTGTGTGTGTGGACAGATACGTATGTATCTATGTGTGTGTGCACACATTCATATACTCACATGTAGCATTTCAGTAAAAATCTCCTCATAGTGAAAAGGCTGCCTCTGCCACCTGTTTGGATACCTGGTCACCTCTCTCCTTCAGCACCTCTGCCCCATCTCCAGAATGTTGCCCTGATAATGCCTTGCTTTTCTATGTTTGTAGGATGGCTCCTTTGAGCCTCTCTAAGCATTGTCCATGCTACAAAACACATACCACACACTGCCTACTGTATATAATCAGTGGATGAGCAGGAATCCCCTCAAACCCTTCCCAGAATCTTCTCTAGGATCACCCCTGCCCTTTTTCACGCCAGCATAACGGAGGCTAATGGAAGACTGTTGAAGGAGCATCCTTGACTGCTGTTCCAGGGCCTCTTTCTCTTCTACTTTCATCCTGAATGAACTGACCCAAGTGTCTTGCTCCATAAGTACCAGGCTGTGCAGGCTTAGCTATAATGACACAATTTTTATCATTATACATTCTTTTCAAAGCACTTTGCCATCCATTTTCTTATGTGGGCAGTGATTTTTATTCCCATTATACAAATGAGATCATGATTCAGAATGATTTGAGAACTTTTCAAGCCAGTCATCAAAGCCCTGAAGCTCCTGATTAGAGAGCCAACTTAAGGAAGCTCTACCCCGCCCCTTCCCCTCCAGTTTCTCTTCCCCCACACACACTCTTCCCTCACAACTCCTTAATCCCATCTGGTTCTCCAGACACTTAAGGTTTTACCCTCTTCCTTACCTCCACACGTGTCTTGGCTCACTTTTCAATTCCAAAGCTTGAGAAACTTACAGGTCTCTGTGATGTTTCAGAGGATGTGAGTGGCAGGAACTCAAGGGAAGTCCTCCATGGATTCCCGGGAGCCTGGGACCACCATGCTTCGAAGTTAAACCTTCTCAAGTTAATGTTGCTGTTTGCTTGCCCTTTCTTCCTCAAAGTAGTGTTTGATAGTCAGAGTTGACGTTTTCCAGAGAACTTGATGACATTTTTATTTGGTCCCTGAATAGAACAATGGTTTAAGCCCTAAATCCTGATAGAAAATGGAACTTCTTTGACTAGATTGGAAATGTTCCCCTGGAAGGCTGGTTGGCAGATGGAGCATTCTCATTTCTGTAACTGAGACTGAGAATGTAGGTGTGCACACAGGTGGTGGTGAGATCTCTGGAGTTCAGGGAATTCTCCAGGGACTGCACAAGCCCCTCTCTCCGATTGCTAATACAGGGAGAACTCCCACAGATTGGGGCAAATCTGGGCTTATACTCATCATTGCCCATTTTGAACTTCTTGTCTTTGAAACCACTGCTCAGTTTCATTCTGATATTTAGATTTTTTTATCCCCTTAAAAGAAAATCACCAACAAACAAGATATTCTCCAAGGGGAACTTTCAGGATTTGTTAAACCAGTTGATCAAATAAATCACTAAATTCAAGAATCCCTGATCAGGTCCCTGAAAAGTGAAGACTGTCCTTTCATGTGGTAAAAAGTGAATATTTTTTAAAGTTTAACAACATATAAGTGAACATATAACCCATTAGGAAATGAGTTTGTTGTTATACTTAGTTTGAAATGGCATACAATTAACCTTTTCCCTATCATTGGAAACTTTAAAAGAAGCCAAAATAAGTACATTCTATTAATTTTCTTACAACTTGTGGTAGACCAGATGTCCTCACTCTGCCTCTGAAATCTTTCAGTATTTCTGGAGGTAAATATTGTTTAGTTGCATAGCTGGGTTCTCAGGATAGTTAGGAACCTGAGTAGCAGCCAAAGATGTGAGCATACATTGGACTAACTCAGAAAGAAAGCTTATGGGTGTGCTCTTCAAATTATTTGTCAAGGAGCCTCAATGTGACAACCATAGGAGACAGAGTTGAGACTTTGAATCCACTAAAGTCTTAGATAAAACCTTCCCTCCCTTTTTCCTGGTGGGATTTGGGAGGAGGCTTACACCCATAGTGAGAATTCTGCTAGGGAGACTGCCAACTTGGATCACGGACAAGAATACTTGGCTGTTTCCACCTAGCTTGGAGTCTAAATAAAACTATGAAAGAAGGGCTTTCCAGAATGCTTGGGATGGTGACTCTGACTCATAAAAGGTCACTATCAAGAGAGAGAATCAAGATGCTCCAACCCTGGCCCCTTGGCTGAGGCAAACACAAACCATTCTAGAAAATTCAACTTTATAAAAGTCAGCTCTCTAAGTCTAGGACTCATTTGGACTGAGTATATGCAAAGTTAATATAAATTAGATGAGATTAACAGCACATATAGCCCACACAATGTAAGAATTAATAATTAGAAGACAGACTTGAATAATGTATCCCACCAGAAGCAAATGGAAGATAAAGGAGGCAAGCTGATGTTGCTTCCTAGACTATATCAGAGAAATATATCTTTTATCTGAAAACCATAGGGCAGAAATGGAAGAGGCAACAGCTGCACAAATATGAACTATTCCTTCTGGACCCAAACTCTTGGTGAGTTCTAAGGATAGATCCAGATGTCTGTCTTTACAACTTCAACTTCATCTCATACTCTTAACTAGTGAAAAGGACACTCTGAATTCAAATCCATCTCCAGGGACATTCCAAGGACCAAGGAACTAGTCCTCACTTATTGCAGAGTACCGAAGCTGGTTAGATGTGGCTTCTACCAGGTAGACCAGATAGACTGTGCTGACTCTATGTGTGTTCATACGGTAGGAGAGTATCATCCAGTCATGGCTGCCTGCTATGTGTCACGTATCACTGTAGGAGTTGGCAATACCTCATGGATGTTCATAGAGTCAGCCCCTGTGGTTAGAGACACATCAAACCTGACATTCCACTATGTTTCCTCATCACTACCTAAGAAAAATGAATGTTTCACTTGTTTTTAGTTTTTACTTTTCTGAGAGTTTCTCTATGTAGCCTAGGCTAACCTTGAACCCTGATCTTCCTGATTCAGCCTCCTAAAGCTGAAGTATGGAAGAAGGGACAGGGTGTGCTACCACCCCCTATAATAAGCACCTTCTAAAAACAAAGATGACCCTGCCAGTGCCTTGCTAAACATGTGTGCCCAGATATGTGGAATAAATAGCAAAAACATGAGAACGGTAAACTATTGCTTTTTTATTTCAAATTTAAATGGTGATATATAAAACTGAGCTATGGGGCCATCGAAATGCAGAAGGAAACCACCCCCTCTTGAGAACGAATGTGTTCTGCTGCACTTTACATTTAAATATGGGGTCTCTTAGACTGAAATCTGGGCATTGTAAAGAGAGGAAAAATTTTAAAACTAATTAAGTAACCATTTTGTTCATTGCTGTTTTGGTTCTCATTTTGAGGTGAATATTCACTATGCATCTGTAGTAGTTTAAATAAGAATGGCCTCCACAGTCTTAAAGCTTTGAATACTTTGGTCACTAATGGTGCTACTTGACAGGAATTGGGAAGAGTGGCCTTGTTGGAGTAGGAGGTGTGGCCTTGTGGGAGAAGGAGTGGCCTTTTTGGAGGACGTGTATCACTGGGGGTGGGCTTTGAGGTTTCAAAAAGTCCATTCCAAGTCCAGAGTCTCTTCTTTCTGCTTTCTGTGGGCCAGATGTAAAACTCTCAGCTACTTCTCCAGCACGAAGCCTACCTGTATGTCACCACGTTTTCTGCCATGATGACAATGGACTAAACCTATGAAACTGTAGTGTTTTATTTTATAAGAGTTGCCTTGGTTATGGCGTTTCTTCATAGCAATATAACAGTGTCCAAGACAGAATCCTAAAGTGGCCTCAAAATCCAGACCAACTCTAGCCCTTTCTCTCCCAATATTCCGAGTGCTGAGAGGACAGCACTGCCACACCTGGTGAGAAGAAATTAGATCATTTAAAGCACAAATTCCTCATACAGGGTTAGAAATTCTCATGTCTTTTTTCCTAAGGAAGGTTCCCGAAAATGGAGTGAGGAGGAGACAGAGACAGACCAACAAAGGAGAAAATGATAGAGGGGGGAAATGAAGAGAAGAAAGGAGAGCAACACAGCAATAGAAGAGGAGAGGAAATGGAGGGAGGGAAGGAGAGAAAAGGGAAACAGAAAAAGAGAGACAAAGACATGTCAATGGAAGAGAGGGTGTGATGGAGAAGGAAGAGAAGGGAGGAGAGAAGAAAGAAGAGAAGAGAAAATAACAGAGAGAGGGAGAGAGAGAGAGATTTTTGCTGGAAGCTGTTTCTCCTAGGCACTCTGCTTGCCTTGCAAAGATGAGGCACCAGAGGGGCATAGACTTTGAAGGGCTCGGAATCTTTCTGTAAGTGCTTCACTTCCTCTGGGAGACAGTCCCTGGTCATCAGACGCAGTCACACCCCTCCTCGACCTTCGCCTCTGTCTAAGGCAGCCCTCAGAACTTATTTTACTACCGTCTCCCTGAAGTTCGACACACTGGGAAATGCTGGGTACCAAAGTGAAAAGGGTAGTTCAGATACAAAAACACAAAGGAAAAAAATCTACATGGCCAGCCTGAGGAAAGGCAGTGATTGGAAGGTAACAGAGTGAGAAAAAGAGAAGAACCCCTGACCAGCATGGTCAGCCTGGCTTCCGCTCTGTACCTACAAGGCTAAAGGAACCTGCCTCTAAACACAGGGATTCCACTTTCAGCTATTCCTGAACAGCATCCTAACCAGCAATTTGGCTAAATGGAGAAGGATTCTAGTGGGTCCAGATTTCCCACCCCCAACAAATAAAGGCCTATGCATTTTGCATTTTTATTGAGGAATAGAGTAAGTCAGAGATGGAGTAGAAATTAAAATTCAGGCTGGCGATGTCTGTGCAGGATTTTATGGCTTTTGCACTGAGCCCCTCTAGACATATACATTCTGTTTTCTGCTTAAAAACATTCCCCATTCTTTTGTCAATCCATTCGCCACACTGGGATAGGAACACTGGGAAAAGGAAACATACTTAGAATTCTGAGGCTCCATTCTTCTATTGCATTTCAATTAGAGACGCCATTTGTCTTGTGCGCTTTATCTCCAGGAACACCCCCATGTGCTGCTGGAAGATAACACTCTTCTCAGGTCTCCGAAGTTGCTGGGTTTTGCTGTGTGTCTCCTAACACCCCGTAGGTGTATGTAATCTCACTGTAACAGAATGTTGTCTTGTCTTGTTGACTAATTAAGCTCCCTCATTCCAAATCTCAGCAGCTGAAAGTTCAAGTGTTAAATGGTGGGAGAGCAAACCCAAGAGGGGATATGCAAGGCGGCTGCCCGGGCACCGGCTGGGTTTTCCCTTCTTGTTCTTCGACTGTGTTCTTTCTGCTTCCTGGTGCCAGGTGCCGCCTGGTTAAAGATGCTACCGGGCTCAAGGCAGCGCCAAGTGCGCTGTGCAGGCATGAGATTAGAAGCTGTGGTTCCACGTGGGGAAAGAGCTAATTCTTTCAGCATGATGTTCCACTGTGGGTGTGGGAGATGGCATCATCGATGGTTTGTTAAGCTGTGGTGAACCTGGAGTCTTGGTGGAGAGCATACCAGGACCCCGAGAGGATCCCCGGGCTATCACCAACCGAAACACAAGACTCTAAGCCTTAACACGTAAATCTAGTAGGGAAGAAAGAGAGGTGGGCACACAGAATATAGTTCGGTGGATGTCCCGATTAGTTTTTATAGTCAATTTGACATAGTCTAGAGTCACCTGGGGAGAGGGAGCCTCAATTAAAGAATTGCTTTAACCAGATCGGGCTATGGCCATGACTGTGAGAGGTTGTCTTGATTCAGGATTGGTGAGGGTGGGACCCGTAGAAATAGAAGCTCTGACCACAGCAGAGAAAGCTATAACAACTCCATAGGGTACATGTTAACAACTGCAAAACCCAAGGAGCTAAACCGAAAGTATTGCTACATCTTGCTCGGTATTTTCCCAAACATAGCAAGAACGAGCTTCCCTCCTACACTGCACGTTTGCCACAGTACTGACCCCAAGGCTGTGAATGCTCAGGCAAGTCTATCAACCACTGGACCCAAGGGCCAGGTTATGAGCCTGTCCCTATCCCTCAGATGGTGTGGCCCTCCTCCCAATATTTTCTCCATGCTAACAACTAGCAAGCTGGTGGGACTTGGGGTTTGGTGGTGTTAACCAGAAAAAGGAAGCTCAGTGTGTGGAGGGAAGTACCAGAGCATTGAGAGACACCATGGGTGAAGACAAGAACAGGTGTGAGGAGGGATAGAGAAGAGATAAACCCAGTCCTGGCAGCTGAGCCCAGCCTGCATGGAGGATGAGTTGAGAAAAGAAGAGACCACTCAAAGCCAAACAAGTGAGAGGATGGTGATTGAAGAGCGCAACCAAAAATTGTGAGCTTTTTTTATAGTTACATTAATTTACTGTGTGCATATGTGCATGACACTTATGTGTGTGTGTGTGTGTGTGTGTGTATGTGTGTGTGTAGTTCAGAACTTTCATCAGTTAGTTCTCCCTGTTTTCCAGGTGGATCATGGGGATAGAACCCAGGTCCTTGGGCTTGACAGAAAGAACCTTTACTGTCTGAGATAGCTTGTCTAAGAAGTGTAGAGTTTCGGTGAGAGTTTGTTTTCCTTAAATGAGCTGAGTGATGTTTTTATGCATGTGTAAGTTAATTAAAATAAAGTGCTTGTATCTTTAAACACTGTGAGTAGTTTC
The DNA here is from genome assembly GCA_028555095.1 of Dicrostonyx torquatus. Lineage (NCBI taxonomy): Eukaryota > Metazoa > Chordata > Mammalia > Rodentia > Cricetidae > Dicrostonyx > Dicrostonyx torquatus. Next base: position 8,527,934 of record JAQHUG010000018.1, on the reverse strand, counting down.
AATAAAGAAAATCAGCGATGTATCTATTCATTCCTTGTTTGTAGATAAATCTTCATGAGCAAGTATTTCCTCGATGCTCTATCAGGCCGTGAGGAACAACAGTAACACACAAGAGACAAGAAGAAAAGACTGAGCAAAAGAACAAGATGACCACCTTGCTGGTCACATGTCTACTGGACAATGTTATGGGTTGGCCAATGGTACCCTCAGAATGTATGTGTTAACCTCTGTCTTCTATCTGAGAGATCAGGGACTGAGAAGCAGTGAACATACAATACCTGTGGTCATAAGGGTGGAGACCTTTCCAGGGAAATTTATGCTTTTGTAAAAAAGCCCAAAGACCCAGCTTGCTCTCTTCAGTATGGGAGGACACAGCCAATAGTGATGAGTGTCAACTGCATCCTGGTTATAGGTCAGTCCCAGACTCTTGGGAGGCGGTGTGTGCTGATAAGTATTGCCTGGCTAGAGGTACTTCTCCAACAGCTGAGTTGACAGAGATAGTGGGGACCAGGCCTATGGAACTAGCCCTGGCAAAGGCCAGAGGAAAGCCAGTTCACAGAGGAGGTTCAGTCCTCTGTGACTTAAAGAAAGGTTGAAATGTTAAAAAAAAAAGTCCCCAAGTACAATATTGATGGGTAATTTCACCACTCTTCTTTACCCACTTTTAATACATTAAAAAAAAAAGGAAAAGAAAGAAAACAGTACAACTATGTCACATTTTCTTTAGTTCCTACCTCTAATGACTTGCTTTCCTTACAACCCAAGTCTCCCATGACACATCCTATTTCCTTGATATCTAAGCTTATGTGTTTCTTCTTCACAATAATGAACAATCTAAGACCTGTTGGATGCAAGCCAATCATAAACCAAGGGCAGAAGAGAAATTCCATGGAAAGGTGCATGTTAATATCTTCCTTTGACTGGGATACAAACTTGAGAAGTCTGTCAATCTCCCTTGGCCTTCAAACTCCTCATTCATAAAAGGGTACTCAGACTGCCTAACTCCTTGGCAGACAGTTAGAATAGAAAAATGATAGATAGTTAAGTAAATGAGTAGATAAATAGATACATAGATCAATAGATACGTGATATATGGTAGATAGATTTTAGATAATATGCATGACAGAGGGGGTGTTGGAAAGAGGGTTCAAGAGTTAAAAGCATTTGCTTTTAGAGGAACAGAGTTTGGTTCCCAACACCCACAGTTAGTTCACAACCATCTATAACTCCAGTTCCAGGGGATCTGATACCCTCATCTTAACTCCTTGGGGACATGCACTCATATGCATCCACACACAAATATGTTTTTAAAATGATAGGAAATAAATAGATACTTAAGTAAATAGATGTATGGATACATACACAGGTATTTAGATGATAGACAATGATAAATACACGATGGTTAATGAATAGCTAGATGATAGATGGGAAATGGACAGAGCAGCTGAAGCAGATATAGGTACTATGGTGTTTTAAATGAGAATAGGCTTATATGGTTGAATAGCTGGTCCTAATTTGTGGAAATGTTTGGAAAGGATTAGGAGGTGTGGACTTTGTTGGAGGAGATGTGTAAATGGAAGTTTCCTGTCTCAGAGCTACTCTGTCCCAAATACCTGACAGTTGCTTCCCAAATTACCATATAGAGACTTAATATTACTTATAAATGCTCGACTAATAGCTCAGGCTTCTTATTAACTAGCTCTTACATTTTAACTTGAAGCATATTTTTTATTTATGGTCTGCCATATGGCAGTTCCTTTTCTCAGTATGGTGTGCCCGTCTTGTTCCCTCCTCATTTGGCCCACAACTCCTGACTCTGCCCTTCTTCTTCCCATTATACTTAGTTTGGTTGCCCCACCTATACTTCTTGCCTGACTACTGGCCAATTGCCATTTTATTAAGCCAATTTGAGTGACAAGTCTTTGCAGTGTACAAGAGAATTATTCCACAGTATTTCCTTCTTTTTGTCTAATTAAAAAGGAAAGTTTTAACTTCTTTATTGAGCTATACATTTTTGTCTGCTATCCTCTCTTCCTCCCCTTTCCTCTTCTACCCTCTCTCATAACTCCCATTCTCCCAATTTACTTGATTATATACAGCAAAATAGTATCAGGTAATAATTACATTTATAATATCCAGTCCATTAGTATTTGACAAAATTAAAGAAAATATTTTATCATTGACTTACCTTTGTGAGTCCAAAGTTTGGTATCTAATTTACCTTTTATTGTAACTAAGGAAAACTATAACTATCTAGTCTTAAATTCCATCAAAGACCCCAGAAGGGTGAAATGTTACCTAATGTTACCTCAAGTTGCCTAGACAGTCACACAAAGTTCTTCTGTAACATTGGGGCATCCAGGTCTGACATACAGGCCTAGCATATCTGACAGACTTATTCTTGTGAAGCAGGGAATTTTGAAGGACTCTCCTACCTTTTCTGACAAAGTTTGGCAGTAGCCTATCTTATGTCCTGCTTGTCCAGTTTGGACAGTAACTGTCAGCACTTGAGGCAAGGGTAGTTTCTTTGCCCACATGGCCAGCTTTTGTTATAAAGAAAACAAACTCCTTATGGAACTTCCTCAGTGCCTACCATCCTCTTTGAAATAATTAGTGCTGCCAGAAGCAGATGTATCTCACTGTTGAGAAAAGTCTAAATTCTTAAATTCTTTAGAAT
>JAQHUG010000018.1:8486109-8521689 GCA_028555095.1 Dicrostonyx torquatus | reverse complement strand
ACACACACACACACACACACACGGATTGTGACCCTGATTTCCAAAAATGAAGCAGTTTGGATCACAACAGGAGCAACTATACCCATCTTTACATGTTATGTTCACTAACCAGGAAGTACCACCAAAGTGGATCATAAAGTCACTCCAAATAGTCCTAGAACATCTAGAACATGGCCCACCTGGCCCACTTCTGAGTACATACCTACAGAAAGTGAAATGAGATACCAAAAATGGTGCACCTCTCTCCACTCTAGGACCAATCACAATTACAAAGATACGGAATCAACCCACGTCCACGTCCATTAGCAGGCATATATGTATGTATGGCCATACGTATACACATATGCCCATTCATGTATACATGTATGTATGTGTATATTTCTGTGTGTCTATGGATGTCAGAAGTCACCTCCTTGTCATTCCTCAGAAACCATATACCTTGTTTGCTTTTATACAGTATTTCACTGAACTTGGAGCTCTGATTAGGCAAAACTGGCTGCCACTGAGTACCAGGGATCCCCTGTGTCTTGACTTCAGAGTGGATGTACATGACCTGGGTTAGGGACCGAGTGCACGTAAGCAAGCCTGCATCTTAACCAATCCTAGTATCAGTGATCCTCTTTCCAGATATTATCACAAGGGAAGTTTGGAAATTGGGATGTCAACACGTGATTGTTTTCAGGGACAAAATTCCATGCTACCATCCAAGGCTAACTGTGCACAAACGTTCACAGTGATGGAGATGATTTCAGCAGCAGCAGCCTCTGCTGAAAGTGCCACCCACCACTGCTGATGATATCCCCCACATTCATGTCCCCCTTCCATGTCTGGTGTTTGTTCTAATGGCCATTAGAATAAACTGGGCATGAAAGTCTAGCTCCTAGTGAATTCTTACATGCTCAGTTCTCCAGAAGACCATGAGGAAGACTCTTGAACTTGAGCACAGCCCTGGAGCATCTTTCTTGCATAAGAGCCGTCATGATTCTTGGAGGGTAGACCACAGGACGAATTAGGAGACTCTTGCTCACTTCTGTACTCTCACCCTGCCTTGACATATAGACACCGGGAAGGCAAGCCAAAGATTACCATTGCACCTGGGAGAGAATGGCTCCTAATACACTGTGGAGTGAGGGCCCCAAGCAGGACAGGTAGGATGACATGTGGATGCACACTCACCCAGGAGATTCTAGTAAACATTTCTCATAGTGCTAGTGAGGAAGGCTGTTGGATGCTGTGATCATAAAGTCCCACTGTTCTTTGTGAAAATAGTGAACTTCAAGGAGAGGCTTGGGGAGGCCATATGAGGAAAATACACAAAGCACTATCCCTAAGGACCAGACAGGGCACCTTCCCAGCCTCCAGATCTTTGAGCAACAAGTTCTGTTGTTTGTAAGTTCTCCTATGTAAAGCAAGGCTAAATCATGCTAATATCCAACTATCTTGATATATGGGTCCTACTTTTCTTTTCTGCGGTAGTTTGAAAAAAAAAATGCCCCCAAAGGAGTAGCATTATTATGAGGTTTAGTCTTGCTGGAGTAGGTGTGGTCTTGTTGGAGGAAATGTGCCATTCTGGAGGCGGGCATTGAGGTCTCACATATGTCACTTCCTGTTGCCTGTAAGCCAAGATGTAGGACTCTCAGCTATTTCTCCAGTACCATGTCTATCTGCACACCACCGTGTTGCCCCATGATGATAGTGGACCAAATCTCTGAAAATATAAGTCACCCTAATTAAATGTTTTCCCTTTATAAGAGTTGCTGTAGTCATGGGATCCCTTCACATCAATAGAAACCCTAACTAAGACGCTTTCCTTGGCTGAGTTTTCTTCCAAGGTTTTTTTCATTCAAGGTGTGGCACTGTTAGAGACACAGACAAGCCTACATTTGGTCATGAGTCTGCTTCCAGGAGCGATGTTTGAAGTTCCTCCTTCACTATGTAACTATTTACTGTGTATTGTGCCAGATAGTAGAGCTGGTCTTCTAGGACTCAATGACAACAAGTGGCATCAATCTGATCTCACCCTAGCTCTTCATGGCTGCAGCCACCTCTCCACTTTGAGCTGAGGCCACAGAACCTCCTAAGACACAAAATTGATGTCTTGGGATCTGAACCACATCTGACAGCCAAACAGTGGCCCTTCCAGCCATTTGGGTCATAATCACGATGAAGATACATACAACACACATTTTGTTCATCTTCCAGAGTTATGCAGGTAATTATATTTTATAACATTGGGTGGAGTTAGGAGATAGTATCCTAAGCAATGAGCCATATTTCTGTTTCTAGAAAAAATAACAACTTTTTTTTCTTTCTTTCTTTTTTTTTTCAATTCTACCTAAATCACAGCAGTTACTGTGATATCTGTATCTTGTGAAGGATTCTACACGGAAGAGTGCTCTGAGTCTAGGTGTAATCTAGGTTAGATATTTAATGGGGGCTCACTTCCGTGGCAAGTTTTCTGTGAGCAGGGTGTGTGTTCCCAGCATATGGGGGCAGATCTAGGCAGGAGGTGCCCTTGTGTTGTGGGTGAGCTGAACTTACTGGAAGAATGAATGAATGAATGAATGAAGCAGCAAGTGTAGCAAGATATCTGCCGCCTTTCCAATGCCTGGTCACCTTGAGAATTTCACAATCTTTGATTCTCTGGCTCCAAACTTCACCATATCTAGAAGACAGCATCTCCACAAGGCATTGACGATACAAACTGTTTCATCTCTGAGCTGCCCCAGCCTTGCACCTGATGTTCTGAGAGAGGGAGCGTTCCAGAATACTCGGTGCTGATAACTGCACCGGCTTGCCTGGTATCACCCAAGCCATCTGCTCGGGTGGCATCATGCCCAATGGCAAGGTGGCCTGGCAGTTTTAAGGAGCGCTTCATGCCAGTCACATTTAAACTTAGTGAGCTCACCTGCACAACCCAGGACCTGATAACATGAGGAAGTTACCCGCAGACGAAAGCAAAGCCTTCCGACAGTGGTGACAGTCCATCAGACAGCCGTTATGAAATCTGACTTTCCCTAAGTGACCCTTGCTGCAGTGATCACATGCCAAGTAGATAAAATAATGGACATGGGCCATGTTTCACCCGTCAGGACCCTGCTGTTACCTTGCAAACACCCAGAATGTCCTAGATGCTCAGGGCTTGGAAATAAACTCAGCCGGCACTCAGAATTTCAGTGCGTTGTCTTCCCATAACATGCAAACATCTGTTATACTAAAATCTAGTTTGTATTTTGGGAAAGATGCGGCAGGAAGCCTGAAGGGCACGAATCTGTTCACCTTCTGGAACCGCCATGGAAAAGACCCAACATGAACATGAAAGTTCAGCGGCAGGAAGTCACGCTGCCGGGTTGACTTTGAAACCCTGGGGACGGATGTTCAGTTCAGAGTGTGGATGGTTCAGAAGAGAAAGGATCTCACAGGTGTTAAAATTATTACTTATGATCGGATAGATAGTACACGAAGGGCTTAGATCAAAGCTCAGAGGCTTTAAATCTCAGAATATACTAAATTGTCCTAAGGCAGACTTAAATAGTTACATAAAGGAGTCTAGACAGAACATTGTTCATGTTTTACCTTTTATTTTTCGGTTTCTTTAGTGGTTGTTTCTGGGCATCCATTGGCCATCCATTCAAACACTTCATCAATAAAAGGACTATACAGAATAGTGTGTGTGTGTGTGTATGTGTGTGTGTTCCTGTGTGTGACCGTGTCCATATGCAAGTGAGTACGTACCTATGTGTGTACATGCGTGTGGAGTCCAGAGGTAGTTGTCACATGTCTTTATCACTTGCCAACTTAATGTTTTGAGACAAGGTCTCTCACTGAACCAGAGCACACTAATTCAGCTCGATGGCTGTCATGTCAAACCCTTTTCTACCCTAAACTGAGCTCAGGCCTGGGCCCCAAGCTCTGTTTTATTTGGAATATTTTGAAGAGTTGGTGGCCTTTACCTTATACTCACAAACTTTGAACATTTCATCTAGTTGATCGCATGTTTTGATTAGGCAACCTCTGTTTTCACCCACGTGCTCATTCTACCCTTTCTGTCTCTGTCTTTAGTGATTTGAAGCTAGGCCCACAGCAGGGATCACTGATGACCTGGGCTAAACACGAGACAGTGAAAGGGAAGGATGGAGCCAGCAGAAGCGAATGACAAAGACAATGAACCCTGAGAATCACTGCAGATATTGGCTTCTTAAACACGCCCCAGCCCTTTGAAGGCTTTCTTCATTGACTTTTCTGCTCCGGCATTCTCCATATAGACACATTCCAGCGCACGCCTGTTGGCTGATCCCGACGTGCAATTTAGGAAATAGTTTATATTCCTCTGATTGTCATCCGTGAACCTTTATTATTACTTGCTTTGCTTGTTTGTTTTCACATTCCAGAACAGGCATCTTTGGTAGATTTTTTTTTTTTTGGTCATGTTTAAACATTAGGAAAAACCCATTTCCAGTTATTGGGAATTCTACTCTGGTAGGAACTAGCCATTTTATCCACATCAACATTGACATGATCCCTGGCCTCAGTTCCTGTCTGTCTCAGTGCTTTCCTGTAAGGCTGGGTGGGCAGCCTTCATCCTTCACCTCAAGCTGTGCCCTCTGTGTGTTCATCCATCTCCTTTTCTCCCTCGAGAGCCTTCTGCTTCCATTGCTTCCTTCTGCTCCAAAGTAGAAAAGCAGATGCCCGTGTAAGAGGAAGCCCATCCCTCCGGATGGAAACAGGCATCTCTGAGCGATGTTAAGGCATCATGTGGGTCCTCCCGGTGTTGTGAAGTCGCCACCAATGGGATGGCCATGAAAGTGCTCTCTCCGGGGATGTCACCACACCTCCTGAGAGCTCTCCACACTTCATATGGGGTAAAAAGCTGGTGCCGTGGTGTCTTTGCCCACTCAGTATTTCCACAAAGTAAGGTGGTTGTACATGGCTTCTTAGTGACTGGTAGGCACTGGTCTGAAAACATTCAGACTTTCTTTGGAAAGCAAACATGCAGTTACCGGTGCACTATGCACAAGTGGATAATTTCGTTTGTGAAAGAGCTCAGTCTGTGAGTTCGGTGCTCGGTGCTACTTAATGTTGTTATAAATGGCATCTTCTCTCGGAAATGGCAGGAATTATAATTTCTCCTAAAAACGAAATGAAACACAAACCAGCAACACTGTCTTCTTGAAGTGCCTGACAAAGCACAGGCTATGGTTTCAGAAGGTGACTTTGGTAAAAAACTGCTCTTTGACCAAAGATAACTATGGTTCTCGAAAGGGAAAGGACCAAGTGAGATGACAGGGTTTGTGCGTCTGTCAGTATCCAAAGGTGGCAATGCTGTTTACCCAACCACAGTCCCATCTGCAAACTAATGGGGTGCAACGCATCTCAGGGAGATGCTTTAGGGTCCTAACATGTCATAGATCAAATACCCTCTGGCCCAGAGTGATCCAGTTTTAAACCTGTGAAAACATTCCTCATTAAAATCAGATCCACATGACCATAAACACATAGTTTAGAAGATACACAACTCTTAGGTTTTGGCACTCAGAAAGTAGGGTGAGTCGTCTCACATTGTGTGTTTCTGCCTAACAGGTGAAATATTTCTTCAAAAGCCAGCCATCCAGCCATGGTTTTCGTCTCCAACTCTGACTGAGGAACACAGTCCCTTTGCAAAGCTCACGTGTCTGAGAGTACTGTCTAGGGCAATTATCATCACCTGGCCAGGGCCTCCGCTCTTGCAGGGAGGCCGTGTCAATAAAGCCAAGTCATTCAAGACTTCATGTGGCTGCAATTAGGCTCCTTCCCTGCAGGCGTGCAGAATCTGGGCACGTTGTGGATAAATCCACCCTACCGGGAAGGTGGGCAAGCCGAGAGGGAAAGAGGAAAGGGCTTGCTGGCGTCCAAGGGACATGCGGCTGAGCTCAGTCTTCTTCACTTCAGCAATGAATTTTATTACATCCTATCGATTTTCATGTTATTTCCCATATATGAGCAGGAAAGCTTGAAGCGACAGCAGCAATAAAGCAGGACTTCTAACACTTATCCAGGCCTTTCTCCCCCACCCACCTGGTCTTCCCTCTGCACACACACAAACACACAATTCTGCAGAAGAATACCTACCTCCCAGCTGACTTTCAATTCACAGGATCCTGCCTAACAGTGCTTTTACGGTAATCTTAATCTTTCTGTTCTGTGCTAGGTTATATGATAGCACCCAGAGCATCTGAGATCAGGCCCTGTGGTGCACACCTATACACCCGGAATGTGGGAGGCTGAGGCATGAGGATTGAGAGATCAAAGGCATCTTAGGCTTCACATCAAGACAGCCTTAATCAGATAACAAAATACTCGATAACCGCAGAGCAAATAAAAAATTTAGTGAGAATAGCATCCAGTCTAGAGAATTTAAAACAAGAAAGCTGTGGGGTAGGGCAAAGATAAGCTGAATAGTACAATCTGCAATGTGTACAGTAGACATCCACAGACTGTGACCAGTCACCGTCCAGCTCCCCACTTTGTGGAAGGAAGACTGAACCCGGGTTGGCAGGATAGGGTATGTGTTGCCAGGAGATGGACGTTATCCTGAGTTCAAACCTCCAACAAACGATAGGCTTTACCCAAAGGTTCTCCGCTGGTGGCTCAGGAATGGCTGAGCCAAAAGGTAAGAATGCTGGGAACCTCCTAGAATCCAGAGGTGTCCCAGGATACGGTGAGAAAACAAACAGGGGCCACAGCTCTACTCCTCTCCAAGCAATCTCCTAATTGAAAAGACAAGAGTGAGCTTATGAAAGGCCTTGAAGTGCCAGCAAGAACACCAGAGGGTTTTAGGAGACCCTGGGTAGAGAACAGAGCGCTATCCTGGCTGGACTAATGCAGGATAATGTATTCTTTTTAGAAGTACTATCACTTCCATTGATACACAAAATTCTCTATTTTTAGCTGCAAAATGACCTGTTTATTTAAAATATCACATTCACCAAGGGGTCCATACCTACAAGGAGGACATTCTTATCATCCCCAAAGAAACCTGAACCCACAGCAATGGCTGTGCACCCCTCACAAAGCATCAGAGCGTGTCCTTGCTAGCACTGACTTGTCTAGGACATCTCTTGTGAATGGGATTATATAGCCTATAACTATCCTTTAAACTTCATCCTCTTAAAAAGTTCCTTTTTTTAACATGTGCATGTGTATGTATGTGTGTGCACATCTGTGAGTATGTGTATCTGCATATACATGTGTGCATGTGTTTATGGGGGTGTTTGTGTACAAGTATGCATCTGCATGTACATGTGTGCATGCATCTGTGTGTATGTCTATATGCATGTGTGTATATATGTATGCACATGCATTTGTTTGTGTGTGTGTGCATGTGTGTGTGTGTGTGTGTGTGCATGTATGAAGAGTCAAGAGTTCATTATTCTTTAAATCTTTGCTAGAAATCACCCAGACAACATCTAGGTCTAGATTTTTCTCTGTGGGAAGTTCTCATTAAAAAAAAATTATCTGGTGATTCAGTCTCTTCAGTTTAATGAAACCATCGACATCTTCCTTCTGGTTGCCTGGATCAGCCAGGCCAGTTGAGTCTTTCACGATGTCAACTTGGTTTCGTTGGCTTGTTTGTGCTCTGTTCTTCATTTGCTCCTTCTCTGTCCTGACTTCCTCAGGAAAGGGTTTAGATGCCACAGGCTGTCCTAGAAGAGAGTGTGCTAATTTGTTTTGTGATTTTGTCCTGTGAATCACTTTCTTGTGAAACAGATTATTGGAGACTGTTCTAGTTTTATATATTTGCACATTTTACGATTCCATTACTGATTTCATTTCAATGTGATCAGCATACAATTATTTGTATGGTTTCATCCTTTCACACTTCACGGTACTTATTTTATGAAACCACTTGTGATATATCACGGTTGACACAGTGGGCTCTGTTTTTGAGTGCCTCAGTTCCCCGTGGATACGGGCTAGGTCTGACTGGCCCATGGTGTTGTTCAGTGATTACCTCTCTCATCTCCTGTTTAGTTCTACCCCTTGTTGAAGAGGGTGTTGGTTTTGCAGTGGTTTTTATTGGATATATATTTATTCTTTCAATCAAGCATAGTTGCTGATGGCACTTTGAGACATCGTGGTACAAGTCCACATTTGTCACAGCAGGCTTTCCTGAGGATAGCTGCTCCACTCTAGAGCTTACCTGCTTCTTTAGCCTCACAGTCTCTGCTCTAAAGTCACTGAAAATGACAATGCCCTCTCCAGCTCCCTGAGGTTGCTGTGCACCAATTGCATTTGTCACTTCACTTCCAACTTTCTCAAGTACTTGGATATGAGACAGTTCCCAGACACTGGCCGTGGGCTGCATGCACAACAGACCTCCCTAACACACAAAAGACACCCCCAACACCCTACTACTTGTTTGACATCAAACGGTGATTTCCCCCACATAAACATGTAAGGTAAAGTTTAATGTACTCATCAAGCGCAGGAAGAGATGAGTGAAAACACAAGAATGTGTAACAGAGCAATGGAAACAATATACCTTAATGAGTTGTGCGAACGTGGTCTCCCTTAACTCATCTGGTTGTACTGTACTCACTCATGGCATGACACAGGGCAGCACAGTGTCACATAATGACATGACTTGACTTAAATGACTGGACAGTTGTCACTGTGGCTGCAACCTTTAGAGTTGAAGGTATAGCAGCAAAACTAGTACAGTTTTATTTTTTTTCTCTCTTCACAATTTCACAAAGGGATTTATTCTTTGTTGTAAGTGGGGGAGAGGTGTGGGTTGTATTCCCGGCACCCAGCTCCCAGCCCCCAGCCGCCAGCCCTCTCAGCCGCTGGTTGCTTGCTTATGCCCGAAATAACCACATGACAATTATATTCATTTAAACTCTGCCTGGCCCATTATCACTAGCCTTTTCTTGGTTAGCTCTCACATCTAAAACTAACCCATTCCTAAGAATCTATGTGTCACCACGAGGTGGTGACTTACCAGAAAAGTCTAACCTGCATCCATCTCCGGCGGCGGGAGCATCATGGCGACTGCTCACTTCCTTTCTTCCCCAGCCTTCTGTTCTCTTTTCCCCGCCTATCTAAGTCCTGCCCTATCAAAAGGCCAAGGAAGCTTCTTTATTAACCAATGAAAGCAATACAAAATACAGGAGAACACTCCCACATCAATTCTTGACCAATGTATCATAAAGACCATTTCACCATTTATTTCTTCCCTTATTAAGTAATGAAGGTCCATGTTATGTAAAGCCCTTTATGGCTTCTTTGTGGGAAAACTGAAATTTGGCATCACGGCTCCTGTGCTTTGGGTTGTTGGTTATCAGACTAACAATTACCTAAACACAAACACTGGGATTACTGAGCTTAGTAAGTAACCAATGGATGGGTAGCACGTATGGTGTGGATACGCTGGATAAATACTAGTGATTTGGATCCTGGGGAAGACATATTTGGCTGCAACACCGTGAGCGAAGATTTAGGAACATACAGTTTGTGCATTGCTTATATCTGTAAATTTTCATTTAATATGTTTGGATTGTGTTTAAGCATGGGAGTTTGGAACGAAGAAAGTGAAACTGCAGATAAACAGGCACAAAAAAAACACAAAGTCATCCATCTTTAAAACTGATCCATTGTGCCATTCTCTGTTTTTTTCCTGGAAGGTTTAAACCATTTATATTAAATATAATTACTGACAAGGATTTATGTCTGTATTTTGACATTTTATTCTTATATGCTTCTTTATTCTTTTGTGATAAACATATCTCATTCATGGACTGTTCTAATTCCAGTATCATTTCCTTTATAATTCTGAGTCATCTCGCTGATGGTGCTGGAACTTAATGGTCAACATCGTAATTTATAGTATTCAATTCACAGTGGTATTAACTCAATTTCTGTCATATGTTAAGTTTTCTTTAAAACTCCACTTTTGCCCCTTCCCATGAACTGTTCATCACACAGATGATGTCTGAAAACGAAACTCCTATTTTACAGTTTTCTAAAATATGACTTCAGGCAGTTACTTTTGAATCCTAAGAAAGGAGTTTCAAAAGATTTGTCCTTATTTTGGGGGCAGAGTCACACATGGCCTTGGTTGCTCTCTAAACTGTTCTAAGGCTGGAGATGGATTTAAATAACTAATTCTTCTGCCTTGACCTCCTGAGTGCCACCAGGCCTGTCTTCTCTCCTTTTTTATGGAGATTCCTATGTGTAAACTTGCATATGGTCCCATTCCCTACAACTCTCCCCTACCCAATAACCAGAGTAATTCTGTAGAGTTCCCACTTTTACCATATTAACCTATCTTCCTGGTCGCTCTACTGTGCAATGCCGAAGAAAGCCAGGCGTGTAAGGAACTTGGCTCTCCACGCTGCTTCCCCAATTTCATTTGTCCTTCCTTGCACAGCGGAATCATCGCTCTGTCCTCTCAGCATGACGCTCACATCTTAGCCCAGATGTGTGCTTTCCATGCTGTAGTTCAGAGGATTCTTCAGTCTCCCACCATGTGATGAGCTTCTTTGTTTTTGTGAGTTCAGAAGTCTTTGTACAAAGTAAGGAGCCAGGTCCCTCCATCTTAGGCTCTTGATTCTCCATTTCTCTTCCTAATGTTTTTCTGCCACCAACATTTGATTGTATCCCCAGTGACTAGCCACTTTTTAAATGTGGTTAAACGAAGGTGGGAGGTTTTGTCTGCTTCCTTGCTGGTATTTCCCAACAGACTTAATAGACCATGCTCAATACATAGGGGGAAGTATGGCCATCTCTCAGTGATCTCTCAACAGCACCTCTGTTTGCACTACCAGCTCTCATTTAGCTCCTGATATGTAGCTGATGTAGAAGCAGAACTGAGGGCCAAGCATGGAGAAGGGTGGGAGCTCCAGGCCACATCCAGACAAAAGACAGTGATACCATGTTGCAATGTTGCAAGTCTTTACTGAATATTAATTCAAGGTCAGAGCACAGAATGATAGTATTTGATGCAACACAGATGCCGTGAGTTGTACCAAGGCCCAGAAGGCCGTGTTCCATTTGGCTCATTTGCAGGCTAGATCCTTACGGGCCTCTGGTCATTTGTTTTACACATTCAGAATGCACATTCTTCCACATTCTCCTTGTGTCCATATTGACTTTGCTTAGTTCTTCCAGCAGATCCATGGATCCCCTGTCTAGGATTTGACCACTGCCTGTTTAACATCCAAGCTGGAAAACTGCCTTCAACCCTGTGCTATCTCTGTACTGGTAACACAAGATGGCATGGCCTTAAGGAAAGAGGAGATGCCCATCCACTGCATGGTCAAGGGCACGAGCTCTGTGCAATCGGTCCCTTCATCACTGAACACTGTATGTGCCATCTGACTAACCTCACAGCCTTGTGGCTACTAAGTGAGTTAGTATATAAGGCACACATAACAATACTTGTCATAGAGTATGTGCCCAGGACATATGGATTATTTGGTTCCTTATAAAGATTAGATAAACAGGTATGCTGCCTTCTTCCCATGGGATCTCACATTGTGTCAGCTGAGAATGATATGAGTATCAATGCTGATTAGTTGTCTGTAGGTGAAATTATGATTGAACATGGAGGGAGGGCTTGGGCTTGTCCCAGTCTGGAATGATCCTCATAACCGAACAGAATAAACATAGTCAAGAAGAGAAGGCATATGCTAAGGCACGGGCTCTCTCTCTTGACTCTTTTCTTTGAGTCTGCTGTTGGAAGAATACAGTACAGTGATCAGTGATCCATCCACCAGACATACTCATTTGCAGGAATGCCAGCCAGCCCTTTGGAAGTCTTCTCTTCTCTGTCTCTACCCTTTGTGCTTTGTGTGGCTCCTGCTCCTTTGGGAGCTTCCTTTGTGTTAGATGGCCAGACCGGAGATGGGGAGAAGGGAGAGCCCTGCAGCAGCCAGGCATGTCTAAGTTTGCTGGATGCCCAGAGGACACAAGTAGAGAAAGAACACTCACTACTGAAAGATGGCCCCCAGGGCTGGTCCCTTTTAGTATGGTCTCGATTCCCATTTATAAACAAGTCAAAGTGATGGCATTGTGTAAAATTCTCCCTTTAGACCTATACTTGGAATGAGTTGGAAACTCCCCCTAGGGCACAGGACAAAGGACCTGCCCCAAAAGATGTCCCTCTGACATTGTTGTCTCCCAGGTTCCTTCCTGCTGAGTGGCAGGAATGCTGTTTGCCTCCCAGTTTTCATGCACCTCCTCTCCTGTCTTCTGTTTCTTCTTAGATGCCACCTGATTTATGATCCCATTTGGGGTCGTTACCAGTGTTTCCCTGGAGCTTCTGATTTTATTTCATTTCTCCTCTAAAATGTATGAATACCAGTTATCAATCAAAGAATTTTATTTTGTGCAATATATAGACATTAAAACAAAACATCTTTTTAAGCCTGTGACAATTGCAGTAGGGCCCAAACCTTGAAATGATCATAGATGTTGAGCCATGAGCATTTGTCAAAGAAGACTGTGTAAATACAGTAGAAACAGAGAGAAAAGGGAAGCAGTGTAGTGATCGTGGCTTGGGTCCTGATTCCCTGTGGACGTTGTAACACATCCATAAATAACTTGGTTTTGAGGACTAGCCAATGAGAGCTCTCATCTCAGTTTTGCCATGTACTAGCCATAATGTCTTTCTTTATTGTTATATATGACGTGAGAGTAAGACCATCTTCTTCTCTATAGCAACGCTTGGAAGAAGAAAATTAATGTATAAAATACTTAGTGTAATGTCTGACAAAAGGTGTCTTCATAATTTTCATCTATATTCAAATATCATGCGTTTTTGCATTAAGTAAGTCTAGGAAGAGGGCAGTGTCAGGCTTAGTTAATGTCTTAGTTTCTTTCCATGGTGCTATAGTAAAATACTTCAAGAGAAACAGTTGAAGGAGGGAGGAGTGGATTTCTTTTACAGTTCTAGATTATAGTCCATCATTATGAGGAAGTCAAGGCATCAGGAATGGGAGACAGGAAGTCATAGTCACAGTCAAGAGTGGAGAGCAATGAATGAATGCATGCATCCCTGTACTTGGCATGTCTTCTCCACACAGTACAGAATCCCCAATCCAGAGAATGGTGACACCCGCAGCGGGCATGTCTTCCCATATAAATGGACATAATCAAAATGCCTCATGGACATGCCAATAGGTCAACATAATTTAGACAATCCTTCACGACTCCCTGAGTGATTGGCAGTTAAAGCAAGCATCACTGTGGGGAGCCGCGCCCACTATTCGCCATTACAAGATGGCGCCCATATCCTGTGTTCCCGAGTAATAAACAAGTGCATTGCGCATATGCGAAGGGTTTTTCCACCTCGTCCCATCCCGCCTATCCCGTGGCGTCATCTCGTGCAATGGGTTGCAGCCAACCAGGGGCTGACACGTCCTAGGCGAGGAGAAGCCTCTATTTAAGGGAAGGGTTTCCCTGCCTCTGGGTCTCCGCTCTGGAAGCTTATGCTCTCCCTCTCAAGAAGCATTAAAGCGTACTGCAGAAGGATCCTTGTGTGCCGCATCGTTCATGCTGGCGAGACGGTCGCGCGGGACACATCACGAGTACTACAATAGCTGGATCACTAGCTGACTCCTCCACTCTCTCATCTCTAACATGCTCTCTGGTTTTGCCTCCTCTGTAGCTCAGTCTGCAGCCATAAATTCACCTTCGCCTAAAAGGAGCACTTTCATCTGTCTGACCCAGATTTCTCATACATCAGCCTGCTGACATTGTGTTTCCGTCATCAAGAATTGAGTCAGTGTCACTTAATCCCTTTGGAACGCATCAATTCTGGATATAGAAACAAGATTAGGCCTTTGTATCCAGAAGCCTGGAGCATGATGGATTCACCAGGGTGGACTCACTGAGAACGTCTCTTGCAGGTAGACAACTCCTATGTCCGCCACAAAGTCTCCCTGGGCGTGAAGTGGCATGATAGGGTGGATGGGGAACAGGCTCTTTGTGACTTATAGAACTGGCTTGGTGAGACATCTTTGTTCATTGTTCAAAGATATCATCTGGCAATTATATACATGTTGTGTCCCCAGAGGTGAGATGGGAACCATATCTGGTTCCTGTGATTTATGTCTCCCTAAAGATATACAGAAGTCCTGAATCTCATAGCTCAGATGATGACCTTGTAAGGAAACCAAGGTTCTTGAAGATGCAGTTAATATGAGGTTAGAATGGAGTAGAGATGCCTGTATGCCAACCCTTATAAAAAGAAAAGAGAAATGGCAAAGACGAGACTGTTAGGAGAACAGAGGTAGAGACTCTAGGGAGAAAACTGCGAGCCAGTGAGGTGGGAGAGGCCGTGCTGGATTTCCTCAGTCTGTTTCAAAAGTCTGGTTCTGTGACACCCGAACCTTGCCATTTCAGGCTTTCAAGGTGAGAGGCATCAAATCTGTCTTGTTCCAAGTCAGCCAGAGTGCAGCCTTTCATTATGACATCCTCGTGAGCCACCCTGCAGCCATCCGTGAACATATGGATCTTCTGATCCATACTGAGCTGTATTTTCTTCCATGATGATCCAATATTAAGCAAGCATTCGACAAGAGTGAGAAAAAGGCATTGCTTCCCCACACCTTCAATACAAACAGATAAGAAAACGCTGTGAGACCCTGGGAGTGTTCTTTGGAAAACTGCCCACATCCAGCACTGGTATGAGCTCAGATCACCTAATCCCACATTCCCAGTGAACCAGTGCTAATGGTGTGATTTTGTTAGTCAGTCTCTTGTGAATGGTTGGTTTGGAAGAGAATGGCCATAGCTAGCCTTTGTCGCCGTTTTCCCCTCTGTTGTTGATTCTGCTCAGGGAAGCCACATGCCGTTCAGTGTAGGAAAAGGAATATGCTGCTTTCATTTAGGGTTCGTGTCATTTCCAAAACTGGAGATCTGGCTTTCAGAGACGGCAGCAGACGTGGAGTGCCAGGCCATTTTAGCAGCGTGGCAGCTGCTCTGGGTTCTTTGTTATTCTGGCCGCTCCATCCCACAGCAGTGTAAGATTGATGGTGACCTGGTGTTGATCAAGTGAGACATGTTGATTACGTCCCAATCAAATAGCACACCCTATAGAACACTTTATCCAATATCACTGTCTCAACACATGGCTTATTCAGCCAAACATTAAAGAAGCTAATCCCAGGAAAAGAGGGGTAGCAGAGCTGTACACTGGGGAGGTTGTGGTAAATTTTGAGCCCAGGTAACTTCAAATAGGCCTTCCTGATCTGTTCAGTGGGTTTCCGTGGCATCAGCAGCCGCTGTCTCCACCCCTCCCTGAGTAGCCCAAGGCTATTGGCAGAGCTGGTAATTTCTTGAAACACGATTACCGCTGCTGTGGGATTAGGTAACCACAAGGAACAGAAACAGCTCTTTCCAGCTCGAGAGCGCGTGCATTTGCCAAATGAGTGGTTTTGAAAATTGGCCTCCTTTGCTGAAACACGTTTTTCTACAATCTAGGAAACCAACGGCATAAAAGAGAGCTGTGTCAGGATCCAGGCTGCAAATTGGACAGGGTTCTTCCTATTGTTTTTCAAATTTCTATTGAGGAATGAAGAGGATCCAAATCTAGGCTTCTGGGATTTCCATCTCTCTACAGACTGCACAGGCCGGATCATTTGAACAGAGCCCTGCTCCTGGCATAACCCACTCAGGCTCTAAGAACCCTGAGAGCAAGGTTGGGTAGAGTGTCAGACAAGCAGACTCATCTTTAAGACAAACACAGGTACCTTTCATAGGTACAGTGTAGATCCACGGTGAGACATAATTAGCAAAAACTATTCACAATGTGCCCTCAGTGCCCTCCTAATCTCGGGTGACTTGGCAGAAGATGATACAGAGATACATGGGTCATCAACTAATTAACTAACGGAGTTAAAGCTTGAGCTTTCTCCCGCCCGGGTAGAGACAGGAATCCATGGCAACCGCAGATCAGTATTGGCATGTACGGGAAAGATGCTGTGGAACTGGCAAGCACAAACCAAAGTGTACACCTGGCAGATAGATCAGAAAGGAACCCTATCAGAGGATCAAACAAGTTTTCAGTACTCTCTTCCTACCAGGACCAACTCTCCAATCAGTGCTTGGGACTTAAGTCCTGAGATTTACCCATTAATATCACCTGTTTTCTCTTCCCTCCAAACACTGCCAGCAGAGACCTGAATCTCAGGCCTTCCAACTATAAATACTCTGCAGTTATTAAGTTGTAAGCTTACTATTGGCCTGATGGAAAGGAGAATGAGACACCACATTTTTTTTTCATCTCTACAGCCAAATTGAAGAAAATTAAGCAAGTTACGGGTCTTCATCAGAAAGCCTAGAGAGACATGTGGCTTCCTCATACGTCATGCCCACCGGTGGTCTTAGCCTTGAGAAGAAAAAGGGAGATACCATTCTAGAGGCAAACACAGCAGCCTCTGGAGGACAAGTCTGTTGGACACCCCTCAACAAGGATGGTCAAGACCTGTCTAAGACCTGAGGACACTTTGGCTGTTGCCAGGGGCGTTCTATTGCTGTGCCTTTTCTAGCCTTCTGAAGATACAGGAGCTAAAGGTGTCTTTAGTTCAGTGGTTCTCGATATGTGTCATGATGCTCTTGCGGGGGGGGGGGAATGATCCTTTTACAGGGCTTGCCTAAGACTATCTGCATATTACATATTTATATTATGATTTATAACAGTAGCAAAATTACAGTTATGGAGTAGCTACAACAGCAGTTTTATGGGTGGGGAGTCACCACAATATGAGAAGCTGTATTAAAGGGTCATGGCATTGGGAAGGTTGAGAAAGAACCACGTGAGTTGGAAGCTTGGCCTTACAATAGTTGGACAGAAGAAGATGAAAAGTTCAGGCAACTGAAATGGCCCTAAACCTTGCAGAAGCAGCACTCGGTCCGTGGTTCACGTACCTTGCAGGTCTGTGCTAGTGGAACTGCCCATCTCTGTCTTACGGCCCAAAGTGCTGTATATATATATATATATATATATATATATATATATATATATATATATATATATATATATACATATATATGCCTCAGCGAATATAAACCGGGGTCTGCTCTCCCTCTGTGTGTTTTCTGGCTGCGACCAGCCTCACCAACATTCCTCTAGCTGTATTCCCAGCATCCTGTGCACCTTCCTCACACATGCTGGTAAACAGTCCAGCTCACACACTGGTTCAACCACACCTGTACATTTTTTGATAGGGAGAGATTAAGCCCCCTCCCTCCTTAGATACAGGATGAACCTCTCATAGAAAGAGGGAGAAGGGCTGGTGCCTGACCTGGATGCAGTCGTGGGAAGCTCAGCTGCTTTGTATCGTTTCTCCCTCTCATCTCTCTGGTTAACTAAGTCTTGGATCTCATTTGCTTTTGTTTAAGAGTGTTGCCAACATTTTAGCGCAGGTGGAAGCCAGAGACCATCATCACTGATCTCCCAAACTCTTCTCCTCATCAATTTTTGAGACAGGTTCTCTCTCTGAACCTGGAATTTGCTGGCTTGGCTAGACTGGCTCTAGGGCTCTAGCTGCACTGCCCCTCTAGGGCTGGAGTTTAAGGAATATGCCATTGCACCTGACTTTTACATGGGAGCTGGAGATTTAGACTTGTACATCTGTGTGCTTGAACAGCAAGCATTTAACTGACCAAACCTTCTTATATCCTCGTTTATAGGAAGCCTACTACCCTATGTAGAGGTTCACATTCCCATCCATGAAGCCTTCTAGCCTCTGATAAATTTGCCTCTTAGAAACTCAAGTCCAGATTTCCAGGATTGTAACATCCAACTAACTTTAGGAAAGACCTACAGTCGCAATACCTTGACAAGGCCCCTCTGCATCCCTGAACCTTAGCCAACACATGCTGTTTAAGCTGTTGAGTTTGGGTGACAAAGTATGCACCCATTCATAATTCATTGCAGCCTTGCCCACTTACACAGATCCTCCACTCTTTGTCAGGACAATTTTTGCTTGTGTTGTCAGTGATCCCAGCTTAGACTTCATATTCTGCTATAGTAGATTTTAATTTAAATTTGAACAAGAAGCCAATATTTTAAATTACATTGAAAACTTGCTATGATCTAAATGTTAGACTCTCCCCCCAAATGCTATTAGGAGACATTTTTGATTGTCAAGACATGGTGACTGTCATAGCCATTTAGTGGATAGAGGCAAGATGCTGAGAGACATCTCACAGAGTATATGCAGCCCCACATGACGGAGCAACACCCCATTTACCTCGTATTAGTGGTACCCAGGACGTAGGGTACCTTTTTTCTCTTACAACACATTATTACTTATTGGAGCTCCGTTGTGTTTGGTTTTTCTGTGAGAGTAAAGGTGTGCCATTGACTTTAACAGAGCCCTGACGGCAAGAGAAGGTGACAACATTGTTTTGTTTGTCCCATCAATTCATTGCTGCTTGTCTTTTGTTGATTGCTCCTTTCCTACCCCAAAGACAAATTTATCTCTCCTGTATTATTCAAAACCAAATTAAGCAACAAATATTGAACAAGTCTAAGCCCCTGGGTGGTGACTATGAACAAAACACAGCACTCTAGTTTCATAAGGAAAATAGATGTCTCAATCCCTGGATAAACCAACTAACCACTCTTGCAGAGGCACGAAGCACCGAAGATGCTTAGTGGAGAAGATAATGCAGGGAGGTGAGGCTATTTGGTGGAAGGAGGGTAAATGGAGCCCATGTACGATCACAACAATAGAGGGTAAAAGACAATAGCATGGATGAACAAAGTCTCTGTATCCAAGGTATGGGGGCAACAGGGATGTGATGGGACCCAGTATGTGGGCATGGCAGACTAAACAAAACAACTCATAGATGCCTAAAGTCTAGAATTCATCTCAGGCAGATATCACAAGACACCACCAAAGCCTCTATTGCGACACTTTGTGGGGCCACACGTTCTCTGCAGCTGGCAAAATCTTTGACTTCCATTAGCCTGCTGCCCTTCTTCACCATTGAGTCAGATCTATTGGTCACTATCTCTTCCCATAGAAACAGTCACGGTGTCAGATCTGCAGTGGGTCTCACAAAGCTAAGGAGCAATGGGTCGTGGTAGCAAAATCTGTCATGCCAAGATGAACCCACAGAGGCCCAGAAGACAATAACTACACAGCTTTTACTATTTCATTCATATGGCATGTGATCCTCATACATTACCTGACACCCAGTAAAACAGGAAGTCCCTTGCAAATCTCCCCTGCAACTTTCAGATCTGAAACAAATGGATCTATCAGAACAGAAAAATAACAAACAAACACAAAACAGAAGCACATTCAGAAAGAAGATCCAAGACTCACACAGAAATATGCAAGAACGGTATTGCCAAAACAGTCTCGTTCTTTTCCTAATCTAGGAAATATTCCTATTCTCCCTCCCCACTCTTTCTTGCTAGAATTCTATCATTTATTTTGAGACAGGGTCTCTCAATGGCTTGTGACTTGACAATAGGCTAGGCTGGCTGGCTAGAGAGCACCAGGGATCTATCTCCACTTATCCCCAGAGCATGGGAGTACAGAGGGAAAGCACCCAAGAGACACCACTTTATGCAAGAATAGACCAGCAGGCAGAAGGTTTCTCATTAATTACTTTAAACATTTCCAAAAGTTTAAAGAATTTAAAAAAGAGCCTCCTTGCCCATTATTGTGTCATTCATTCGAAGTCCTGTGATCAGACTCCCCCCCCCCAGGGAAAAGTGAATGTTATATCATTGAAGATACCTTGATTAACATTTTTTAATGCAATATATTCTTCCCCTTTTCTAACTCCTCCTGGACCTTCCCCACCTCTCTACCCACCCAACTTCATGTTCTGTCTCTCATCTCAAAAAAAAAAAAAAAAAGCAAAAGGATAAGACAAAAGTATCAAAATGCCAGTTCTGTGTCCAACCCTAATCAAGAAGATATTTGCAGTTGTTTCCTGCTGACTGGAGCCTACGCAGGCCTTTCGAGTGCTGTCACAGTCTCAGTGAGTTCACAAGTCTACCAGTCCTGTTGTACCTGGATGGCACTGCTTCCTTGGAGTTAACCATCCCCTACAACTCCTACAACCTTCTGTCTCCTCTTCTGTAGGGATCCCTGAGCCTTGAGGGGAGTTTGATAAGACATCTTCTTTAGAACTAAGTACTCCAAAGTGCTCCCTCCCTGTACGTTGTCCAGTTGTGGGTCTCTGTGTTAGTTACTGTATATTGCAAGAAGAATCTTCTCTGATGAGAGCCAAGTGATGCTCTGGTCTATGTGTACAATAGTACATCACTAAGGAGTTATTTTATCACTGTGTTTTTTAGAAGAATAATAGTAGTAGGTTTTCCCATAGGCCCATGACATCTCTAGTCTCAGGTTCTTGGCCACTTTAGTAGTGTTGGGTATGGGTGTCTCATTGAGTGGTCCTTAAATCCAATTTAAAAGTAGTTGGTTACTCCCATAATGTTCATGCCACTGTTACACAAGTACATCTTGCAGGAAGGTCTCTGCTGAAGGTCACAGGGTTTCTTGCTCATCAATACTGATAATTTCTTTCCTCTTCCAGTAGTCTGTAGAGTACCTGTCAGTACCACGAAGCTTCTAATTGGGTCACTGCTCAGTTTCTCCATGTTTGATGATATAAATAGTGCTTCAGCAATAGGGCCTTGCCATCCGATTGTTGATGGCAACCAATAGAATTGGCACTATTCTGTGATGTTGGGCATTTAATTTAAAATTTTTATAGTTAACTTTTTTTTTTAGAATTTTACACATGCATATGATGGATTTTGATCATATTTACCCTCCTCGACTCATCCTTCTCACTCCTCTGAAATCAACCCCCTCATCCTTAAATACAATTTTTGGTTGGATGACATTTTAACCTCTCTGGAATAAGAATGCATTTTGCAATTCATGCCCTAGTGCCTGTGCCTGGAAGTGGTGGCTGCATTTCCTCCTCCTGTATCAGCTGTTCATATGCTTCTTAGAAATCACAGCCTCATCTGGTTACATGAAATACTGATATTTAAATTCAGTTTTGACTTCAAATTATGTTCTATTTCTGGGGCCTTCTTTGGCCTCACTTATGGAAGAGAAAAATGACAAAGAAATTGAGCTTTCTGAACTCTTGGATATAACTAAGGCATACAATACAGATATGTGTGCTCTGGGCACTGAACTTGTATATAGGAAACATAACTATTAAATATTATTATTAAATAAATATATTATTCTAAAACGCTTCCATCGCCTTCATCCTCTAAAGTCAGTTTAATTCCACTGACATTAAACAAGAGCATACTTTGTTTATGCTGCGTCACGCATCCCTGTGGGCCAAGTAGAGTGATTCAGAGTGTGTCCTTACTGGGGAAAGCAATGAAGATAGAATTTTAGGAACTTCCTGCTAGTGTGCAGGACTAGCTGATATCATGTATGTGCCGTAACTCCACTGTAGCCCATTTTGTGGATGATTGGGCAGAGGCACATCAAAGTGTAAGCCGGTTCCTGGGTGTCATAACTAAGAATTGTCAAGCAAGAATTAAACCTGTGATCCCAGCTCTGCCAAACAACTGTGGTCCCATAAAACCATCTTCCAGCTTTGATCTCAAAAGGGATAGGCTGTCTCGTCCACCATTGTGTGAAAGAGGAGCCATCCGAGTCCTCTCAGGAAGCCAGCGCAAATGCTTCTGTGAGCAGCCTCAGCATTCCTCAGTGCAGATATTTCCCATGGGGCCTTTCTGCCTCATAAATGAAGTCTGAGATCAATAAGATGCCCGTAGTGGCAAATCATGGGGGAAAGGGCTCACAATTTTTTTGCATAACATTAAGTCAAACGTAAAATTTCAAAATTTGCTTGCGGGCCTTAGTCTCATCAAAGTGGTTCTGTCTAAAGGTTGCCATCAAACACCTTTCTCGCTACCAGAGGCTTGATGCAACCTTTTGACCCGTGGAAACCCCGGGAGCTGTTATAACCTGCTCTTGTCCACGGATATTTTACGACATTAAAGAGATTCCCCCAAGTATCACAACCATGCTTTTCTCCCGAGAATATGAACTTTCTCTTGGACGCTACTTTCTACCTCATGGCTACTCCAGCTAAAGCACTGGTTTTTGCCTCTGTTCTCCTGAGAAATTTAACATTCTAACCACTGTGAATTAGCAGCCACCACGAACTGCATTCAATTGCTCTTCCTAAAATGTGCTCTCTGTGCCCTCCATGCAGGATGACTGGTGTCCTTGTCACTATTACTGTTTGTGTGATGGTGTAGAGCAAGCGTGGCTCACTCCAGGTCACATAAACAACAAAGGTTTAGAAAGATGGGGGCTGGAAGAGACAGCTCAACCCTCAAGAACATTGGTTGCACTTCTATAGGAACTAAGTTTAGTTCCCAGAACATACAAATGCCCATAAATGCAGCTTGGAGGATCCAACGCCCTCTTCTGGCCTCCGGGGGCACTTGCACCCAAGTATGCACACTCACACACATACACAGACAAAAGGCTGATAAGGAAAAATTAATAAATATTTTTTAAAAGATAATTTTAGATTGTATTTTCCCTGACATGGTTCTGATTTTCAAATTTCCAGTTTTCTTTTCCCCAACTTGGGTCCATTGCTAGATAACAGTTACTTTTGTGACATAATCTAAAAGGATCAGGTCTGGATGGTCATTCAGCCCCATAGCAGAACACTCTGTAAATATGTGTAAGACTCTAGGCACCACGCCCAGCATTCACACACACATACATACACACACGGTGAGAGATATAAAGACCCTATAAGGGCTGGAGAGATGGCTCAGTGGTTAAGAGCATTGCCTGCTCTTCCAAAGGTCCTGAGTTCAATTCCCGGCAACCACATGGTGGCTCACAACCATCTGTAATGAGGTCTGCTGCCCTTTTCTGGCCTGCAGACATACACACAGACAGAATATTGTATACACAATAAATAAATAAATATTCTTTAAAAAAAATAAAGACCCTATAACAAAATCAGAGATGCTGGTAATGAGTCAAGGAGTGATGTACACATTGGCATTTTCTACCCAGGCCATACACAGAAAGCCCCTGAGAGAAGCCACGTGTGCTATTATAGAGTAGTAAAATGCCCAGGAGATGGAGGGCTGCTTTTTGTTGTTAGCTCTGCTGTTGGCAAGAGGAATAATGTGCACAGCTGGCTGTTGGTGCTTGGAGTAGATCATCCAAGAAGGAGGTGGAAGGAAGGAAGGCCTGTCCCACACTCTATTCAATAACTCGGTGACATTCTCGTCTACCTAACTGGTAGGTTTCTCACAACACCTCAGTGGGTCAATAGATGCACAGTGCTTCAGACAGCACCAGAAGAGAGCCGCTCGGGGAGACTGGCTCTCTATTCCATCCGCCATGGCCTCTATAGCCTTGCCTGTAAAATGGAAGTTGATGTACTATTTTATCAATTTCTTGTGGGGAATAGCCTGGGACTAAGGAGGCATCAAATGCAAGACCCTCAGGTAGATTCACTCTCTACAAATCCAGGAACACTCTGAAGAAAGGGAGAGCCATGTGCTGCTTTCAGTGAGCGCAGTAGCCCTACTATCTACAGTGGAGGAGAGATGAGGCTCAATGCTGAGATACGGTATAAAAACAGACATGCTAAGAACCACTTCTCATGTTCAGTGTGTTCAAGGAGGTTCAAGAGGGAGAGAGGGGTGGTGTTGGAATCTTGCTGGCATCAATTTTCGCTATAAACTTGCTGCAGCTTAATAAAAGGGAAGATTAACTTGGCTAATTAGCTTGGCTCTGTCTAGCTTCATCTTACCCAAAGTATGGGTACTGCTGTGAGAGGCCAGGGGGCCTCCTTGGCCTTGGCTCTGTGTCTTACAGTGAGGTACTCTGCAGACTCAACAACCCAGTCTGATCTCCACAGGTAGAGCACATACAGAAAGCAGGGGACATAGTGGGCTAGTAAATATTTGAATATTTTGCTAGAGACTTCAGACTTCTAAACACACCTCACTCCATGGACCCTGCTAGTCTATACAGCATCTGGTGGGATCACTTTCTGCATTTTAAGAGCAACGAGGCCAAGACCCAGGATTCTGGGAAGATGATTCTAGACAATTTCGACCAACCAGGAGTGTCAATCGCGAGCTCCTGATTCAAAGATTTAAAACAACAACATGTATATTATCACTCAGAACATTTTGCACAGGTCACCCTGTGGGTTCTGGCACTTTCTAAGGCTGATTAGAATTATTTATGTGATTTGAACATTTTCCATAGTGTGTGCAACCATACTTAAGACAGAATGTGTATTCATTCTCTTTGTGCATACAGAAAACTAACGCAGGTGGCTGGGGAATGATGGTGTATGGATTAGGAACACTTGCTGCACTTCCAGAGGACCTGAGTTCAGTTCCCAGAACCCACATCAGGTGGCTCTCAACCACCTGGATAATAGCAAGAGTTTAATGGGTGACTTCTGAACAGATGAATGAGTAAATTAAGGGAAATACAGATATGAAATGAGTAAGTGTGGGTCTGTTTAGAACAAACCTATCCACTGGAGTTTAATTAGGGGATGACATAGGATTTTCCAAGGTTCCAAAATGAGGAGAAAATAGATGTCAAGACTTTATGCATGTGTTCAACGTAAGCCAGGTGGGATATGATGACCTCAAACACCTGTGATCCTGTCAGGACAAGAAGCACCTGTAGCTGGGTCAAACCCATCTGCCTGCTTCCACAGGCTCCACCCAGACTAAGCTCCGTTGGGCCTGCCCTGAAAACAGAGATCCCTCTTCCTCTTCCTGAGAGACTCACCTCATGCCAAATAAGTTCAAAGGAGAGAAAGAGTAATGTGTGTAGATCAGGAGCCATCGGGAGGAGACATCAACACAGAGTGGCCGGAACCCACCTGGCAGTATCGAGGTAAGGTATGAGAATTGATGAAGGCTCTGCTCGGGCCTCTGCCCATCCGGGAGGCTGGTGTATGGCTGCATCATCCTGAGACATACAAATTAGTCCCACTTTTTGATAAGGTGGGGCCTGGGGTTGGGCAGGGAGCGGTCAGTTATGGCCCTGTGGTGCATGCCTTTTCAGCTGGCTCTTTGGGGCAGAGAAATCCATCCGTACTTTCAAAGCCTTTTGATCTCCATAGCTCAGAGGCCTTAGTAGGCTCAAGTAGTTGTTCCCAGTGAAGGCTCTCTCCTTTCAGCTTCCCCCCACCAAGCTCAATCCTGGTAAGAGATCAACTCTTAGTATCCCCAGTTCCCTCAACCCATCTACACGTCCATAACCCTCCCAGAATTCTCTTGCTGGGCCTATGTCTCCCCTAGGAGCTCTAACGTTGATCATCACATCCACCCGAAGCTCTAGAGCACAGAAATGCTTTCTCTGAGTTAAAAACCTCTTCCCTTCCCCTTCTACAAAATTCTCGGACGGCTACTTCACTTGGTGCACAAACACATGCCCCAAAGTCTTTAATTTCCTGAACCCTAAAGTGGGATTCGTAGCAGGCATCAAAGCAGACAACGGCCCTGTGGAATCCTGGGTAGGGAACAAAGGAGGGTCTGGTCACCAGACAAACTTCACCTTGAAAATGCACATCCTGAAATGCTCCAGTGTCTGATCTGGAGTGAGTCGAGGCGGCTGCTTTCTGGCCTGAGTTTGACTTTATGAGAAACAGTAAAAGGTGGAGGTGAAGAGCTTTTGTCTGCCCTAACCTCGAAAGAACTTCAGAAGTGCTCCATTTGAGTACGAGGGGCTTGGGCTTGACTCCCCCCACCTTGCCCCCACACTGATGCCACCGGGAGAAAGCACTGTTCAAAGGTTTTTTGAACCCCTCCATCCTACCAGGTTTACGAGAGGTCACACAGCTGGGCAGAGGACTTGATCAAACATGACAACAGGCTGCTGATAACATCGCTGTCACTCTATTCCCTTGAGTTATCTGAGAAATATGGTATTTAGTGAGAGTCTACACAGTTCTTTATAACCGTAAGCAGGGACTTGGGCCTGACAGCCAGCCTGGAACAAAGGCTGGACGGCTTCAGTCATTCCCCCCAGGGCACGGTAGCCAGAGGCTGCTAGGACAGGGTTCATCTGGGCAGGGGAAGAAGGCTGGGGCTCCTTAAAACTGCTAATTCTTGATTTGCCTCACAGATATTGCTCATAGATTTGTTTGAGGAGCCAGGCTGTGTTCTAAGATTATTCCAAATCACATAAAACAAAAGCAGAGAGACCTTTGTGGTTTTGTGAACACAAAATCTGATGTGTAAGTATCTCTGGGAACAGTGGTTTACAAAGAGAAAGATAATTAGAACAGAGAGATTTTTCAGTTTCTCATTTCTTTTTCCTTGCTTCTCTCTTGGACAGAATTAGAGGAAGATACCAGATTTGAGCATCCATGTATCCTGTTCTTAGTATTCAACAAATAACAAGAAAGAAATTCAACAGATTTTTAATGAAAACTCCTTTTTTTCGTATATGGGATGCTTTTCACAAAGTATATTAACCTTACAGGTAATTCATTTATAATTTAGACTTACAATATAGTATATATATGATATATTAAATGTATAATATATAGTATAGATATATATCCTATAATTTATACATCATACAATTCATGATATATGAAAATGTATAATTTATTCCAATGTATATTTATTTTGTTTATATTTATTTTGTAAACAGTTTACTGTTAGCATCAGTCCATGGGTCTCATCTGGTGAGTATTTTCATGTAACTAAAATTTGCCTCTTACGAGGTAATGACCACAAAGCAAGAACTAGTCCCTCCCACCCCTTCTGTGTCATTGCTGAGAAAACAAAGTTATCTTAACTTGCGACAAATTTGAGAAAGGATTTAGAATACTGGCTCCGAGGGGCATGAAGAAGTTGAGTTGGTACTGGACAGGAAGCCTCCTTCCTTCTGGCTAGCCATCATGGTTTTGGTCAGCACTGTCCAGGCTGCTGAAGGTAATACATCAACAGTCTTATCCAGCTGTGAACCCTGTGAACTGAAATCACAACCAGACAGAACTATGGATGCTATAGCGGCAAGGGTATCTGGGGGGTAACCAACCACTTTCTGCTTGGATGTAATTTGCACAGTGTGAAAAACATGCTTTTTTGCAGTAGATCTGACGAAGAACCCATAATTGGGGTGCTCACAGACTTTAGGGGTCATCTAGGGGTATTACTTTGCTAAATGAACATAGCATCAAACTGTCTTCTAGATATGCATCTCTGTACCATAGATTAATACAGCTCTCAAGTCTTTGTGAAGTGGATGATAGTTAATGCAGAATCTCACAACTGATCAAAATGTAGACAATAAGTGACTATAGAATACTCAGCTACAAATGGCAAGTCGGCCTCACCTGCCCCAACCCACATGCACTCCCAAGTCTCAGGGACCATTGTGGGAGAGAGTGGGAAGATTGTAAGAGCTAGAGACTGGGGAATATACAAGCAAAACTTTATCTTCTGGACATGACAGATCCATGGAAACACCATGAATTCAAGCTAGGTATGGCTGTGTGCACAAGACTCATATAAGATCAAGCCAGTCACCACTCTATTATAAAGTGGGGAATGGACCTCACCTCTTATTATTTATGGTGAGTTGATGGCTTCTGGGGGAGGAAGACTCAATTTTCTTTAAGAGTATGGCTCCTGAGAAGTCAGTCACACACCCAGTGTTCCCCAACCCACAAGCATGTGGATAACCAGAACTGGAATAGACAAGTTATTAAACAAAATAAAAGAAGACACAGAGTTGGGAGTAAGGAGGTGGGTGGGGTGGGCCTGGGAGAGGCAAGTTGAAAGTGAATATGCTCAAAATATACTGTATGAAATTCTCAAATAATTTATTAGAATGTATTTTCTGTGATGCTACCACTGACTCTGTATGACCTCCACTTCCTTTCCTGACCCTTTCATCTTCTGGAGACAAATTATTAGGCCCCATTTCTTATTCTGGCATGGTGCCATCTGGCTATGACCCACAAATGAGTTGAGCTTCTGCAGGTGAGAATGTTGCTCATCTTTACTTGCAGAAGATGGGTTAGACCATAGTAAGAGCACTGTATCCGTGAGGAGCGGGAAGCCAGGAGCTCAAGATAAATTTGGTCTTAATGTTGCACTGTGCTTCAGAGTTGCTGAAGGCTGATATGGCCTACCCAGCTGATTGGGGGCTCATGAAACAAAACAAGGAAGATGAATTCCATGCAAGTCCTGGCATCCCATGGTGGGTATTCAGCGCTCTACCTACAGGGCTGGGGTCAGGTTTTCCAACACAGTGTCATATTTTCTATACATATCTTCTTTCTTTCAGGGGTTTCTGCTTCTACTTCACTTTTCCAGACAGTGATCAGGTGTGCCGCTCGGTGAGGACTATGAGGGCAGCTGGCAGATGCCTGGAAGAAATATTCAGTGATGTCAACTAGCGTGATGTCTAGTCTATAACTGAGCCTAATGCATGGCAGAGGTGCCAATCATTTTCTCTTTCATGAACAGACCAGAGAAACAGTTTTGACTCTCCACACACCACTTAAGCTTTTTGACAATAGAATTTGCTGAGAAAATCCTGGTGTTTACTGAGTGGATATTATATACCGTGCAGTCAGTTCAATGTGTGTTGAGGTATAAGACTCATCATAGCTGCAGACAAATTTCTATGATGATTTCCATACTCTTTTGTTAGAACTAAACCCTGTCCTCCAAACTTTCTATGCTGAAGCCTAAAGCAACCGTCAGGGGTCATGTCTGGCCTGTAAACTGGAAAGTCCTTGTTGAATGGGTCATCTGGCAGTGGGGCCGTAATCCAACAGAATCGGGGTCCTCGTTGGAAAGGGAAAGGACCCTATGGGTGCAAGTACTCAAAGAAAAACATCAGAAGAAATCACACAAGTGAAGAAGAGGCAACAGTGGCCCTGTGATCTTGGATTCCAGCTAGGGAATAAGTTGCCTTCTCTGTGGTACTCTGCCTATTGTGTGTCAGCTCAGACAGCACCTGAAGGGAGAGTGGTGCCATCTACTCTTAGGGACTGCTCATACGTAGGGACATTGGTCAAGTTTGTGGGAAGAAACTCAGGTGGGCATCAGCTCACACTAAGGAACACACACTGCACAGTGATGAGAACAGGGCAAGGAAGGACCAGTAGCAGGTAGCCTTCATGGTGAGACCCAGTGCTGGCAGGTGTTGATGGCCATGACTAAACCCCTAAGCCACTCCCTGCATGCAAGGTCACCTGCTTCTTAAGGAGAAGTAAATGCAGCTTTAAAAGTTGATGTTCGGAAGTATTTATGCATGTACAGAAGCAGCAGAAGACAATTGTGTATGCCAGCTACATATTTTTGATATTGTACCGCACTGGAGTGTCCTCTCCTTCCTCCGCACATGTAAATGTGCATCATGTATGCACATATGTATGGAAATACACATATTCTGATATTTTTCCGATCCACCTGGAAACAGGTGATATCCCTCTTCATGCTTTTCTTTTAGATTATGCTTGACATAATCTTGTCCCAGCTGCAAATGTCAGACAACAGTTAAATAATACATTTATCTAAACTATTATTTTTACTGTGATTTTAGCAACTCCACTAATATTTTCTTTTTGTCCTTTTTCACTGCCTGGGACCTTACATTGCATTTTATATTATCTGTTTCAGTTCAGAAAATTTTCATGACCTTCTGTGACTTTGATGACATTGACCTTTTGGAGGGTATGTGACACTTTTTAAATTTGAGTCTCGAGTTAGCTCCTTGGAGACTGCCTGGTGTTTCCTCTTTAGGGCATGGGGTTTGGACATTTCTGACTGCAATGTAGCAGATGTGGCCAGGTGCTTGTGTCAGGTACCTGTATCTAAAGCAATGTGATCTATACCCTCCCTGGTCAGGGTCAAGATGGCTTCCGGTTGAACAGTTGTAATGTTTTTTTTTTTTTGCCCCAACTAACAGAATAGTCTGTGAGGAGACACTGTGTGAGTGTGTGTGTGTGTGTGTGTGTGTGTGTGTGTTGAAGAAAAATTCTGGGAATCCTTCTACCATTCAGACTGCAGGCATTGAACTTGCATCTCAGGCTTGGCCGCAAGCACCTATTAACCTATTTCAACAGCTCTGGGAGACACATCAAGGGCACACAAAAACATGCTATTTGTATTAAAGTTGTCATCAGTTGAAAATCAATTAATGATTAATCCCAGAGATGGCATTCACTCTGGTGATTGAGAAGTGGCATGCCTTTTAAGTTAGCACGCCTTGCACCAAGCCTGACTTAGCAGTGAAAGGTTGATTTCAAGCCAGAACCTCTATTAGTGACATGGATGCATATTCTAATGGTTTGGATGTATGATTATTAGGATGTAATTATTTTGATCCTCACATTCCTTCAGAAATGATTTTGGGGTTGGTAGGATTGCTCAGGGAGGTAAAGGTGCTTGCTGCCAAGGCTGAGTTTGATCCCTAGAACCCACTTGGTGAAAAAAGAGAACTAACTCCTGAAAATGGTCTTCTGATTTCCACACTCATACAATCAAACATGCATGCACACACTACTGCACACACACATCACACACATCACACATACACACATCACACACATATACACACACATGCACATACCACACACCACACATACACACCCCAAATAAGTAAATGTTACAAGAGAAAAAGAAGCCAGGTGGTAGTGGCACAGGCCTTTAATCCCAGCACTTGGGAGACAGAAGCAGGAATATCTCTGTGAGTTCAAGGTTAGCCTGGTCTGTAGAACAACTTTCAAGAGCTCCAAAGCTACATAGAAAAACTCTGTCTTGAAAAACCAAAAAGCAAAAAAAGCAAAAGGAAAGAAGGAAGGAAAGAAGGAAGGAAGGAAGGAAGGAAGGAAGGAAGGAAGGAAAGAAGGGATGATTTTTACTTTTTCTAGCTGAAATGTTTTCCTACGCCCTGTCCTGGCATTGGCCATACAATAACTGGACATCTTTTCAAACCTTATTTCCCTTGCTTTCTCTGAAATTTAATGATCAAAATGACCCCCAACACAAGAATGGCATGTGAGATTTATGTCCTTGCTTGACATATCTGTGTTTTTTTGTGGTTCGAATGTGGGATGTCCCCCAAGGACTCATGTGTTTGAACACAAGTTTCACAGTAGGTGGAGTCATATAGGGATATTGGAAATTTATGGGGTTGCAGTCCAGCTAGTAGAAGTGGATCCATCATGCAAGCTTTTAACAAGGTCTGGTTCCATCAGCATCCTGCTACTTCCTTCTCCACAGAGAACAGGCTCACACAGACACCATCACCACAGACTCCATAGCTTCCCTTTCAAGACTTTGAGCTGAGATTAATGTAGACCAGGACACTTAAAGACCAGATAAAAGCATTTGAATTTTAGTTGAGACAGAGTATATATTATTTTATTTCATATTATTACTATTATATATTATTTCTCTTCAGGGAGGCAGAGATATGAGACTACAAGGAAAAGCCTAATGCTTTTCAGGAGTACCTACTTGCCAAACAGAGTTCTAGATTTTCTACATGTTTTATTTCCATTGATTTTTTTTTATAAATCTTCATTTTATAGGTGAAAATGTTAGGGCTTTAGGGACTCTTGGAAGGCTACATTGCAAAGTTTGAATTTTAATCCAGTGATAATGACTATAACGGCTTGCTTTTGTTAAAACAAATAAATCTCATCTTCAGAGTCCTTTATTTCCTTGAAAGAGAACAGTTCAATTGCTTGCTCCCCAGCCTGGTACTCATCCATTGAAGGTCTCCTTCAGTGGCTGCTTTCAGTTCCCCTTCATGGACCCAAGGGGCTGGTCAGAGGGACACCTGCTGATGGATTAGAGATGGTGCGGAACAGACTGGCAGGAAACAAGATCAAAGATGAGAAAGTCTCCATGGTGACACCATCCATTCTCCTTCCACAAAATCAAAGCAAAAACCAAGGTACAGCTTTGGCCTTGCATGTGGCAGATTTAACAGGGCCCTTCTTTTGTTGCCACGCTGAAATGACAGCACAGGCAGCTTTTATATTATCGTCTATAAACACAAAAGACACGAAAGGTCAGACGACAGCAAATAGGAGACAAGCCTACAACTCTGAAGTGGAAAAGCAAAGGGACAAGCTGCAGCCAAACTAGCAAAACAGAGACATTTGCCAATTACAAACAGTCGTGTCGGGACTGGACTAGGAGAGACTGAGGAAACAGAGATGCAGGATTCCTGGGAACCCCACGTTAATCAGAGCTGAAAATAGTAACACTGTTCCAGGGGGGGGGTCTATGTCGAGCTAGCCAGACCCTTCTTTAGGAGACAGAGACACTGGTTCCTACTGTGCTCACCCATCTACTGTCCTGGTGGATGGATCCAGGCAGGGGCTCACCAGGGTTCCCTTAGGCAAGGTGACAATGCAAACAAGGCTGAATGTTGTATGTAGAAATTTGGTACAACCTATAACATTGTCCCATGTCAGAGTCTTGTTCTCCTTGTTTGGCTTTGTTCTAACCAGAGACAGCAATTGAACCCTTGGTCCCAAATAAAAAGACAAGTTCTCTCTAAACCCAAGAGGCAAAGAAACCCTTTGGGCTTTAGTCAGTGGTACGTAACACTCAATCTAATCGGGGCATCATACATCTTTTAGTTCTTTCTATTTCAGGGTATCTCTTTATCAAGCTTCATCTTAAGCTTCTTGATGGAGGAGCAAGCTTATCATTTTACCAGTTGGGCCC
This sequence comes from Dicrostonyx torquatus, assembly GCA_028555095.1. Lineage (NCBI taxonomy): Eukaryota > Metazoa > Chordata > Mammalia > Rodentia > Cricetidae > Dicrostonyx > Dicrostonyx torquatus. Next base: position 8,488,973 of record JAQHUG010000018.1, on the reverse strand, counting down.
AGCTCTCTGTTTATCCAAGTTAGTGCTTTGTGGGCGGCTGACACTCGTTCTTACCCTGGGAAACCTGGCAGTGCTTGTTTTATTACTCTTAGTAATTTTCCTTGTTGCCATAATAAAATACAATACAAAAGCAACTTAAGGGAGAATGGGCTTCTTTGGGCTTCCAGTTCAAACGGGTTAAACCAATCATGTGCAGAAGGCATGATGTCATGAGCTTGAAGCAGCTGGGTGACATTGCACAGTGTAGTAATGGGGAGGCACGGGCTGTGTCCTGCCTGGCTCCCGGTGTGGGCGGGCTGTGTTCTCCGTGCCTGGCTCCCGGCCGCATGGCCCGCACAGCTAGCTTATATCTGATATAATTACACACAAACTGGATTCATTTAACACACTGCCTGGCCCATTAGTTTTAACCTCTTATACATATTAGTTTAACCCATACTAGTAATCTGTGTATCATCACGTGTTCGTGGCTTACAAGGAAAATTCTAACCAAAGTCCATGTTGGGCTGGAGAAATATGGCGTCTGCTCTTGTGCCTTCTCTCTCACAGCCTTCTGTTCTCTCTACTCCACCCACCTAAGTGCTGCTCTATCCTACAGGCCAAGGCAGTCTCTTTATTTAAACAATGAAAGCACAGAAATACAGAAGGGCCCTCCTACACCAGCACAGACAGCCAGGAGGTAGAGAATGAACAGGAAGTGAGGTCAAGGCATGAAGCCGCAAGACGGCACCAGGTGACCCACGTTCTCCATCAAGGCTCTACCTCCTAAATGTTTTACAAGCTTCCAAAACAGCCACCAGTTTGGGATTAAGTTTAAATGCTTGAGTCTTTGGGGGAAAATTCACATCCTAAGCACAGGACCTAGGAATCCAAGGACTTAGGAGTGCTTCTTTGCTTACATTTTGGGGTTACGATACAGAAAATGCTATCTTAAACAGCATAGAGCCTAAATTGACAATTGGGAGGTTATACGGGAGCTGTATCTTGTCCTTTATGTCACAGGAGTGGACAGTTCTGCTTCTGTTTCAACTGTTACACACTTCAGCCACATCTAGGAGATTTTTGGAAAGAATCCAAAATGGGAGATGGCTGAAGGGAATTGATTTGTGTTGATCAAGGAAGAACGCGAGCTATTGACTGAGAAGTGTGCTTTAACTCCTTCTGTTGAGTAAGCAATTTTCTTTATTTATTATTTATGCATTTTTGTTTCTGTTATTTTTTGATGGAGGTTCTCTCTAGGCCATTCCAGCAGGGCCTAGGATTTGCTATGCAACCCAGGCTGCCCATAAACTCAAGCTCTTTCTGCCACTGCCTTCGGCATGGCAGGATGGCAAGGAGTGCAGCACCTCACCCAGGGAGTAAACAGCTTTCTCAAAACCCGGGAAACTCCTACTAACTGACCTGGGAGATCTTTGATGATCTTGAGAATTATTGTTTGCTTTCAGGCCTTTTTTTGTTAATTGCAGTGTGTTTATGGAAGATAAAATTTAACAGCTGCCCACTGTCTATCAGCAGGACTTTACAAATAAATGTGTTGTACAAAGATGCAGACAGCAAATGTTGTTCCTTTTTTTTTTTTTTTTTTTTTGCAAGCTGCAAGGTTTAGGTTACAATGGTTCAACTCTAACCAACCTGGCATTGTTGGAAGTAGCCTGGGCCGTGTGCAAGCGAATGGGTGGAGATAGAATTCTATCCCAGAGAGGGAACAGGCTGGTGTAGGCCTCCAGTCTGTTATGTATGAATGGAGCCCACCCTGAACCTCCTTCAGTGCCTCCGTTTCCCCGTACCCACACCTCCCCAACACTTGCAGCACGGGCTACCCTCTTTGTCACTAGGTGCTGGCAGAGAAATCAACACCAGAAAACGGGGCTCTCTCAAATTGTGTCTGTAGGATTGTCACCAGTGGCACTAAAGCTAAAATCTGGGTGAGTTGACCCATTTCTGTAAGATTTCCAGAAGAGTGACCCTTTATCACCACCGTGGGTGGGTAAAGTAACACAAAGAAATAACACTAAGAAGAAACCTGAAGTGGAGGCTTTTGAAACAAACTAGACAGTGTTAACATCCGGGCACATCTGGCCCCGCCTCTGGGGACCTGGTAGAGGGCGGCACCCAGGCAGTACCCTGTCCCTTTAAAAGGCCGAACTCTGCCTGTCTTCCTCTTCCTCTCCCCACCCCTCTCTCTTTTTCCTTTTCTTCTCCAACTCCTTTTCCTTTCTCCAATAAAACTCCCCACGTAAGTTCTGTCTGTGTGACTGGTGTGTTTTCTCTCACCAGCAGTGGTTTGGACCCACCCTCCAAGGTCCAATCTCGAGTAGTATCATAATAGACAGGCCTGCAGATTTTCTAGCTCCCATGGAGGAATATATTATAACTGGGTGCAATGAGTTTACATGTTGTTAACCATGAACCAAGAAGTTCAACCAGGAAGTGAGAGCAGAGAAAGGTTCATTACCTGCAGCAGCAAAACCCGGGAGTCATGTCCACAGCGAGACCCTTCTCCAACAAGGGAAGTGCCTGCCAGGATTTTATAGCCATTCATCCAGGAAAGTGCTTTACAGGCAGGCTCATCACGGAGCATGGGCAGTATAAGACAACCACTCCTAGAGGAAGGGAGGGTGAAACCTGGGAGTTGACTTGGAGCTTGATTATCCTCTATCTACCCAACAACCTGAGTATGGCCCCTGGGACCCACAGGGTGGGAAGAGAGAATCAATGCCCACAATTTGTCCTCTGATTTTCTCTTGAAAGCATGTGAGTGTGCAAATCAATCTCTCTCTCTCTCTCTCTCTCTCTCTCTCTCTCTCTCTCTCTCTCTCTCTCTCTCTCTCTCTCTCTCTCTCACACACACACACACACACACA
>JAQHUG010000018.1:8423462-8475295 GCA_028555095.1 Dicrostonyx torquatus | reverse complement strand
ACACACAAAATGTACAGATATCCCCTACAGAAACTCCAACACATGCACACAACAGCATATAACCTCAACACACATACCTTAACATACACACAGCAGACACACAATACATACACAAACACACAAATACACACATGTACACACATATTCACACATATGCATGCATGAAGACATCCCAACACACAGATACATATGCATACACATAAACATACATATACATTCACACACATGTATAGATGCCCCCAAATACACACTTCAACACACACTCCAGCATGCATCAACACATGTACCACAACACACACACAACACACACACATACACTCAGGTCTTGCTTACAATTGTTTCTAGTTAAACAGATGCCAAGAGTAACTGTGACGGTAAACTTGGCATAATCTAGAACCACCTAGAAGATAATCTCTGGATGGTGCCCACTGTGGATGGCACCATTCCCTATGGGACCCTGGACTGTATAGGTGTAGACTATACAGTGGTATAGTCTGAGCAGTAGCAGTCATTTACTTCCCTGCATTCCTGACGAAGGGTATCATGTGATCACTGTCTTTAATAAGATATCGTTTTCCTGTGGAGCCTAAGATGCTCATGTATCCACATATTAGGCCTCACTAACTGAGGATAACCTACCATTGAAGAGGTTTGCCATGCCTGTGCCCAGGCTTCCAGCAGAAAAGGGTGGACACTTTTGTGATCTTGCAGGCTGAATGGAGTCCTTGGAAGAAATAAATAAACAATGCTATCAGAAAATTAGGACAAATTTCTCTCTTCAAACACAAAGTTAAGTCACCTTGGGATGGATAATGTTGGTTGTCAACTTGACAGGAGCTAGAATCACCAAGGTGAATCCTAAGTGTATCTGTGAAGGATTTTCCTTAGATTGATTTGACTTGGGAAGACCCACCCTAAATGTGGGTGACACTAATCCATGGACTGGGGAAATAAATGACAAAGTGAGCTGAGCATCATCTCTGAGTCTTGACCTCAAATACCAGGTAATGAGCTGCTTTCCCATTCTGCAGCCATAACATTCCAGCCATCATGGTCTGTAGCACCACAGCCTGTAAGCCAGAATGAACCCTTTCTTTCTTGAGCTGTTTCCTGACAGGGATTGTCCACAGCAATGAGAAAGTGACTAACTTGAGTCTTGCCAACTACAATTCAAGTCTTGATTTCTTTAAGCTCGCTAATGCTTAGACACAGCAAAGATAGGCTATACTTTGTGGATGGCCACATCTCAGAATATGGCGAAGAATCACAAGATTAGACTTTCTGCTGGGTCAGAGCAATGGGCAACACGGAAATAAATGACTTCCCTCCTTCCCAATGCTCTAGGATTTGAAACTACTTTTTGAGATGAAATCCACAAAGAGGTAAATTGTAAACGGAGACTGTGCCTTTGCTGCTTGGTCACCCTAACTCAAATAATCACACAGAAACTATGTTAATTACAACTCTGCTTGTCCAACAGCTTAGGCATATTCCTACCTAGCTCTTATATCTTAAATTAATCCATTTCTATTCATTTGTGTATCACCATGAGACTCTGACTTACCGGTAAGGTTCTGGTATCTTTCTCCTTTGGCAGCTACATAGTGTCTCCGTGATGCTGCCTACTCTCTTTAATCTCTGTTCAGATTTCCCAATTGGCTTCACTCTGCTAAGCCATTGGCCAAAACAGCTTTATTCATTAACCAATAAAAGCAACACCTATACAGAAGGACATCCCATATCATCTCCCTTCTCTGTCTGAATAAAAGAAGTCTCTTTTTACAGTAAAGAAATGAAAAAATTCTTTAGGTATTGAAGTATCTGTGTCAGGGATGTTAGTCTCTTTAAATCCTTCTAAAGAGATGCTCACCCACATTTAAACTGGGGGTAAATTAACTTGGGGGAGGTGAGATACTAGCCAGTGTCATATACAAAGTGCTGTAGAAAGGGATGGGAGAAACACACCTGAAGGTATGAATGGAAAGGCTATTTGAGTTCTTGTGGTGGCTCATGATGTCTTGAATAAGAATGGAGGTTCTTACAGTTTGGACTATGATGGTAAATCTAACTGTTTTTTACCTTATAAATGTAGTTGAACATTATCTCCAAATAAATGTGGAATGTCATTATGTTGTTTGATCATATAGTAAGATTTCAGAAGCAATAACTGATAGCCAGAAACATGGTGGCCTTTGGGAAGCCTCATGATGAAAGCTTTTATAGTTTGGCATGCCAACAAAAGCCAACCTGCTCCAAATTCAAAGAATTTCCCTGGAGCTGACCTCTTCACTCCACATTGGTTTTTTTTTTTTAATCAATTTTAGGGTTTGACCACATCCTAATATTTCTCTTGCTGATCCTATCTTCCAAGAATGAGTAGGGTGTGGGGTGCTGTGTCACAGTGCTGAACTAACACCCGTTTCTTGCTCAGAGCCCAGATGGATCCCCTTGGATTAATACCTTCTCTACCAAGTTCTGCCATCTCACAGGGGTAACAAGTACTCTTCCTGATCAGAGCATGCATCCATGGTGTATGTAAATCTGGCCACTGCTATCTTAGAAGAATTAAAAAGAAAAATAAAAAGGTGACAGAAGGCAAATAAAATTGCTTTCAAAAAGAAACAAGGGGAAAAAATATTGATTCCTGGAAGAAAAGACTTGTCAAGGCATTTTTTTTTTGCAAGAACAAACCCTTCATTAGAAATCAAGCTAGATCTAATTCTGAGGGAGTAGATGGATGTCTCCCCGTGTTTCCCATTGTCATATCATATACAGCACATATGGAAAAGAGTGATTGTTTTCAGTCCCATTTACTATTAAAAAAAAAAGAGCTAACCAACTGGGTAAAATCAAACGTAATTAGTTTTACCTAAATTGTAGGTTTTCAGAGCAATTAATAAAACTGGAAGTTGAAAGCTGCTTGTTAAGCAAATCAAAGATCCAGGAATACACTTCCCTTATTGAAAGTCACTCTGATGTAAACCAACCTACACAAATCACTGTCGCATTTGAAATAAAGCACGTGGGTAACTGGAATGTTCATCTTCAGAGCCAATCCAAGCAAGTCATGATTTCTCTATACGCCAAAGGTCTATACAGGCTCCTCCTGCTGAATGTAGTTCCAAACCTAGGAGCAGCAGGAAACACAAATAGAAGGATGTTGGAGACTGACCAACCTGGGTGAGATTAAATGTGGGTTTCCCCCATGTCCATGGGCAGAAACACCAATATCAGGAATCTGAACACAAAGCAGGGAGACAGAGAGAGATGAATACTAGTACTTGGCTCACTGTTTTTCTTTTATCCAGTCCGGGACCACAGTTCATGGGATGGTACTGTTTCCACGTAGGGTGTGTATTCAACAACAATTAACAATTAACAATCAACAATAAACCTTATCGAGAATACCCCCTACAGACATGCCCAGGAATTTATTTCCATGGCAATTGTAGATTCTGTCAAGTTGAAAATGTGTGTTAACCAGTACTCGTAGTAAGCGTGCACAGATCTCTGTTATTATATGAACTCCAGGGTCTATGGGTTTTATGCTGGTACAGTCATTGATCTCTTCAGGGGCCTCATGCCACATCCTATGAGTGTTTGTAATTCCTGTGCACAGCTTGGGAGCAGGAAGATGAACTTCGAGTTTCCTCCCCTGTTCGGGCTTGACTTGGTCCCTGCCTTGGGACCCCATTAGGATGAGAGAATAAGAAACTCACAGATGTCCTCAGAGTAGGGTCTCCTATATTCAAGAGGTACATTTCTGTGAATATCCAAAGCATTTTAAAGAAATATTGTGCACTCGGAGATTTTCCATGCTTTGGAGTGCATTGATGACTCTCCCTGTGGTCTCCTTAAAATTCGCCGTCAGCCCGGGAGAGAATGGGGAGAGTACACGTTTCAGTTCACTTTGTGTGGCTCTAGGTTCTCAAACACTGCCAACAGCTTACTACCTGTTACCTGAGCTGCTCTCAAGCACAAGTATCTGGAGAGTAATAATTATGCTCCCTCGGCAGAGAACACTGAGGTTTTATAGCAACGGGTCTATAGGACATTTCAACATATTTTTGAAAGCAACTAAGTAGACCACCCGACAAAAATTCTAGGAAAAGTAGGGTCCTAATTTGCTTGTCTCATTTTTTTCCCTTGGCATTTCCAGAATTTTGGCAGTGAAATGATGCAGGTATCTGTCACCTAACAGGTGTTAGGAACTAAGAGGTATCTGGGCAGAATGGAGGTGCTCTCTTCAGAGAGAGCTAAAGATTTCCCCTGCAATGTTCGGGGACGGAGGGTCCCATGGGCTCTATTTGGACTGTCTGTAGTTATATGGCTTTGGAATGATTTCATCCAAACAGCAGGCTGAGGAGCATGGTCTTGAAAGGCTCTGGTTATTTGTCTTTTATCTCTGGCATCTTTGGTTTCTGTCCCCCTGTGAGGTCACTAGAAAATGGAGATGGATGAACTCTTTATAGTGTCTGGCAGGAATAATATGAATGTGGTGTACCGGCTGCCAGTCGGAGGCTTATATGACCCCCATCCTGGTTATTACGACAGGGAATGAGGAAAGAGCTCTTCAGTCCCTAATACAGAAGTTTTCCCCATCATAGATCCTCTACATAAAGCCTTTCCCCCTTACCTTTATTAGGGATTTTGGGGTACACACTCTTGCTACCTAGCCAAGGTGGGTCTTGAACTCACAGTCCACCTGTCCCAAACTTCAAAGTACAAACAACTGCCAGCAGGCCAACCTTAAGATTTCTGTTTTTGAGGCTCAGAGAACAATGAGGAAGAGGGGCAGAAAGACTGTAGGAGCCAGAGGATGGGGAACTGGAGCAAAGCAGCGTCTCCAGGACTTAACTCTGCACTCAGGGACTCTCAGCAGCTGTGGTTGCCTAAACAAGACCTACACAAGATTGAGCCATCCAGTGTTCCATCAAGGAAAGGGTGCTGGGAGTGGGGGCACACAAGTCTTCAGTTTAAACTGAGGAACTATTTATAGTTGATGGTTTCTGGGTGTGGAAGTGGTCAGTTTTCTTTAAGCATGTGGCCCTTGGTGGTTTGGCCATACTCCAGTCGATGGTCCCACATCTATGGGCACATGGGCCACACTAGTTAGAGTCAGTGGGTTATTAAAGGGGCAATAAACACGGACATGCTGTTGAAAGGAGGACATGGAAAAGAGGATCCAGGAGGAGTTGGAGTGTGGAGTAAGGTGCGAATGGGATCAAAATACATTGTGTGCATGTATAAAACTCTTAGAAAATAAAAACATTTCATTGAGGAAGGTTTATTTTCTTTAAATGAAAAAAAAATACCTATAAGCACCACCACCACAAATAACCATTTAAGTTATACTCTGTACCTAGTGCTATCATGGAGAACAGAGAGGGAGGTAAAAATATCAGAAATGAGGAGTGTATGCAAATCGGTTTAAAGTACACCTGCACAGATTTTGAGGAAAAGAGACAAAAATTGTTGGCAAAGAATATGTCTTGAAATTAAGAGAATTTTGTTTTTTAAAAAAGGCATATGTGTAAGGAAAGCACAAGAATATGCATCCTCTTGGGTGTCTGAGAGGTGGGTGTGGCCAGCAGGTCTCATTTTGAACCCTAGAAAACTCCAGGAGTCTCCCACCTGAAGCAGGCTGCTATAGCCTTCAAGTGGAATTCTCTCCACAGGATGCTCCTGTTGGACAGCGTGCTCCCTGTCTGCAAATATGGACCCTTTGTTTATTTCAGTTTTACCTTTACCAGTAGAGAGGTAATTAAGCAAACATGTTGCAGATGTTGGATTCTACAGAAAAGATTTGGAATTTAGATTCAAGGATACATACATTTCGTTAGGTCCACTGTTCTTCTACTTTATTTTATAGACAGGTTTCACATATCCCAGCCTGGCTCCAAGCAAACTCCCCAAATATGTAAGGATATGCTTGAATCTGATCCTTCTGTCTCTACTCCCCAGTGCTGGCTTACAGATCTGAGTACCACATTGCTGTGGGACAGTGATCTTGTACCCTGTAAAGATTTGTCACTTGTATCGCTTTAATAAAATGCTGATTGGCCAGTAGCCAGGCAGGAAGTAGAGGCAGGAGAAGGAGAACAGGAGGCAGAAATTTCTGTCAACAGCACATCTTACTGTCTTATGTTTGCTTCTTTCTTTTCAATGTTCTTTATTGGGATACTGAACAAAGGAATCTACACCCATTTCATTGTTTGTTTGTTTGTTTGTTTTTAACTAAGGTGGTATTGTTGTCCACATAAGTACAATTCTCCAAACATTTTGGTTCTGGGTCCATGCACTCACTTCAAATAAATTACATGTATTGAGGCATTGAGACATGGTTTTAGCAGACAGATGTGTTTTGTTTGCAGTGTGCTACCCATGATGAACGTGATCTTGGTTTAAATAAGTCAACTGCATTCTCCATTTCCAGGGAGAACTGGCCATCTCCTGATCTGTCCACCTCTTTAGGTTCATTCAAAGCAGGTAGATTCCAGATTTCCACAGATGCAACCTGTCTGAAGAAATCTGTCCCTGTCAGCTCCATGCCCCAGTCCTTCAACCTTTGCTCAGTAAAGCTTTGCCTGGACACAGTGTGTTCAATGGTGGTAACAGGTGCACAGCTCACAGAGAAGAGCCCTGGCTTCTGCCCCAAAAAGCTGCCACCTCACTCCAGCCAAACTTGCATCGCCCTGCATCAAGACTTTCAAGGTCGCATAGAGGCTCCACTCGGAGGCCTGCTGCCTCTCACTCAAGAACGAACGCAATAATAATAAGTAGTAAAGTGAGGGCAAAGAAGCTCCCACAGGTGCACCTCTTTCCCTGGGCACAAGGCACTTGGCCCGTTTCCCCGAGATAGGGGAAATGTGCCATTCCTAACATGCTAGTTACAGATTCTGACAGGAGCTGATGGAAGACCCCCAGCCTCTGAAGAGCCAGCTCTTTGATGCTGTCCTCGGGTTCTTCACTGCCGATGCCTGAATATTCTCTGCAGCCTTTTGTTGATTCAGCCAGATGGGGGAATCAGGATCCATCCAAACCAATCATTCCATGACTAATAAGGCCTCCCTAGGCCTCTCCAGGCCTCTTCACACTCTGGAGCAACCAACAGGTGCTATTTAGAACGGTGAAGTGAAAACTGGGGGTTGGGGTCATGGATCCTCCAGTTCTTGTTTGTTTTTAAGATTTGTTTTATTTTGATAGATCTGTATATGTGTGAATACCCATGTGAAGTGTGTGCCACTCGAGTTTAGGTGCCCACATAAGCAAGGAGAAGACAATGAGTTCCTTGGAGTTGAAGTTAAAGGCGGCTATGAGGTGTGTGACATGGGTGCTGGGAACCAAGCTCAGGTCTTCTGGAAGACCAGTAAAGGCTGGTAACTGCTGAACTAACTCTCCAACTTACCTTACCCTCACAGTGTTATTAAAGTTTTTTTTTTTTAACTAGTGTGGGTATGTAAGGGTGTTTTTTTTACATTTAGTGTGGGTGTGTTCATGCACACACAGGCATGTCTGTGTGCATTTGTATACACGCCATGCCACACATGTAGAGGTTAAAGACTAGCTTGTGGGAGCTGGTCTTCCCTTCCACCATATGGATCTCAGGGATTGAACTCAGGCTCTCTAGCTTGGCAGCAAGTGACCTTACCCATGGAGGCCTCTCCCAGCCCCCTTCCTCCAGCATTATTTAGTAACGTTCATGTGGGTGAACGACTCCTGAACTTACCTGTAAGATGAAAAAAGCAGTCCTCATTTCTAAGTGTAACTCTATACATTAGGATAACAAGATCCCACGTGTGTATCAGGAGTGTGTTGGAGTCCACTCTGACTTTGCTTCCTTTTCTTTGATATTTAGTTGTTCCTATTTCCAGAACCAAATCCATGGTCAGATACTTGGGCTCCAAGAGCCTCCTCCGTCCTTCCTTTTAGACCACAGTGTTTTTTATAGGCATGCTAAATCTGATAGCATGGGGTCACACTCTCCTGGTATCTTGCCTAGGTGCATCTCAAACTACTAGACGATGTGATCCTCCTGCTTCAGCCTCCCTCTGGAGTATCTGGGACTGGCTTGCAAAGCATCATGGCTGGTTTCAGTATTATTTCTAAGTGGGTTTGAAGCTTTTAACTGGATAGAAATCAAAGGGAAGATTCACCATTTTCTTTAAGTCTTTAAATGTATATAATCTATAAGACACAAATTCATTTCAGTACATGTATTGCTCAAACAGTGAGAATGCACTGTGCACCACATGCGACATCAGGTTTAACAGGAAAACATTTCTTGTGGGGTGGGTTTGTTAGTTAGCTTGGACTGCCAGAGACTAGAGGACTTCAACGACAGAAACATTTCTCTCAACTAGAGAGATGGGTGTCTGGGTTAAGACACCTAAGGTGTGGATTCTATTAGTTTCTGTTGAGGGTTCTTCTCCTTAGATAGCTACCTTCTCACTATGTCTGCACATGGCCTCTTTCTGGTGTGAGAACATGGGTTGGGGTGGGAAAGGAGGAACTCCCCAGTACTTCTTTTTAAATAAATAATAATTCTTTTGGATCAGGGCCCTGGCCCTAATATAAAGCATAACTACTTCCTCCTAGAGGCCCCTTCTGGCCATAGGGCCCTCCTGGACGTTAGAGTTCTTGTAGGATCAGGTATTAGACCAGACATTCCCCCAAACAGTGACCTTTCGTACTGGCAAAGGTTCTCTGAAGCAAATGAAGATTGGAAAAAGTACCTCCTGGCATTCTGTTGAGTGGAATACATGACCCCCAAGCCCCAGATGCCTCAGTGTAAGGATGTATGTGTGTGTGTGTGTATATATATATATATATATATATATACATATACATATATGTATATCATATACATGTGTAGCGCACTTGTCAAAGTATGACAGATGAACACTCACCCCCTTTACTTAGCTCACAACCTAACACCCCCAACCAAACAGACCAATGACTGTGGCTGCACAACTCCAGGTCTAGATTATGCTTCCAGTGGCTCAGTCAGTAGAGGGCTGTCTAGCTCTAGACCTATTACATGCCCCTTCCAAAAATAAACCATTGCTCAATTGATAGAGTGCTCCTCCAGCGTGCTCAGTGGCACATGCATTGGGTGTGGTGATATTCTTCTGCAAGGTGAGCACTGGAGTAAGGGACACTTGAAGATCGGCACTTCAAGGCCAACCTGGGCTGTCTAGAAAGTTCTGGACCAGCCTGGGTTACATGAGACCCTATCTAAAATAGATAGATAGATAGATAGATAGATAGATAGATAGATAGATAGATAGATAGATAGATAGAGATAGATAGATAAACATGGAAGGAAGAAAGAAAAGTTTGGTGACAGATTTTTCTGTTAATACTCTGACCCCACCCCATAGGGTGGCTTTGGTTCCCTCTGACCCACTTCCAAGTCTCTTCCACCTTTTAATGTCTTCATGTGTTCTACACTAACAGATTCTGCAGAATTTAGGCTTGAGCACTATCCAGACTCCAGAGATGAAATGAGTAACTCTATCATTTAACTAATAGCTGCAGGGAAGCTGGTTGACTCTCAGAACATAACCTACAGCACCGATAGCTTGAATAACAGCGATTGGTGTCTCAGCACACCAAGCTGAGATGGATCGAGTCCAACAAGTTGATGGCGCATCAGACAAACAGAAAAGCATCTTCATCCACGCTGAGTGGAGGTGGGAGGCTCTGACCCTACTGCCCTGAGTGCAGGTGGGAGATTCTGGGAGATGGCTTTGTGGGTCAAGTGCTTGCTCTTCAAATATGGGAACTGAGTTTGAGCCCCAGAACCCAGGACGAACTACTGAGTGTCACAGCAAAATGTTTTTAATCCCAGCACATGAGATGCTGAGACAGAGGCATACAGGACTCCCTAATTCAGAAGCCTGGATCCAGTCCCAGTGACTCTAGCTCCAAAACCGAGGTAGACAGCTTCTGAAGAAATACCAGGAAGCTCTGACTTTCATATGTATGAACAAGTTCTTCTACACACGCACACACACACACACACACACACATATACGCACACATACACACATATACATACGCACACACACATACACACATACACACATATACATACACACAAACACACACACACACACACACACACCCCTTTAACCTTTTAACTTGGGATTCAAGTTCCAGCACAAACAGCAAAGCAAACTCTGTTTCAGATACAAGTGTCTGTAAGGAGACATGGACACAGGCTGGGGGCGCGGGGAGACTGGCAACTGTCCTTTCCTTTGCTCTGTCAGTATTAAGAAGAGCCTGACAGATTTCCTTTCTCCATCACTCCTGTGGCTTCATGCCCAGGCTTACCATTAGGGGTAGGACGATGAGAAGAAGGTCCACCCAGCCTGTAAACGGATTGTCTAAATTTCAAAGTGACGAAGAGCACAGCGTTTCAGAAACAGTTAAGGACTGGAGGGAGAGAGAGGAGCCAGGCAGCCCAGCTCTTTCAAGGAGGGAAGGCCACTCACTTGGACTGCACCTGCTGCCTGCAGAGTGCTCTGCTATTGAAGAGGCCTGCAGCCCGATCTGCATATCAAATAGCTGGCGTGTAGATGAGGCCATTCATTCTGTCTTCTGTGTGTTGGTCCTGCTGGGGATGGGCTGTTGTTTAGCCACAGGCCACGGTTCCCTCAGGCTCCCTGAGTCAGCAGGCCCCCTCACCCACACTGAATTCAAAACCAGGATTGATCTCCTCAGAGAAGTCTCTGATGCCATGGTAAGTCCAAGGCACCGGTGATAGAAGGCCAGGAGGTTCTTTGGTGGCTTGGCTCTATTGATTCATCTGCAAAAGCACTACCAAACTGGAGGAGCAGCCTGGTCGCCATGTCTAGACTTCCTCTGTGATCACATGCATGTGCTTTAATGAACAGACCAGACTCACAAGCTTCGGTTTGGTTCTGTTCAGTGGCATTCTATCACTGGGCCACATGATGTGAGGGAAATTGGAACTTGTCATGAGCTCTGGTGAAATATGTAAAATTGCATATTTCTCAGGACCTAGATTGAATCTGGATAACTGTTTTCAAGGAATTTTAACACTATTAGGATCTGCTAATCTGCTTGCTGCCCCACCCAGTGTGTGTGTGTGTGTGTGTGTGTGTGTGTGTGTGTATGTGTTTGTGTATGTGCGTATGTCTGTATACATAAGTGTGCTTGTATATGTCTATGTATATGTGTGTATGTCTATATATATGTATACATGTGTATGTATTTATCTGTGTATATGTGTCTGTAGTATGCCTGTGTATGTGTGTCTGTGTGTATTTTGTAAACACAGGTGTGCATGTGTATATATGTATGTATGTATGTGTGTATGTCTGTATATATATATATGTGTGTGTGTGTCTGTGTATATGTTGTGTATAGTGTGCATATGTATGTATGATGCATGTATGTATGTGTTTCAACACAGGCCCTTTCCTAGGAATAAAGAATAAATGGAAGTTGCTAGTGCTTTTATAATCTAGCCTTCATACGCCTTCCAAGAGAGAATAGTCATTCTATTGGGTCTGGGTCTTTATACTGTATTTTCTATTTCTCATTGTCTTGAATAGAGAAAGTATCCCCAGAACAGAATCATCATCTCCTAAAGATAAATTAGAAATTAGAAGGGGAGAACAAAGTCAGAATAGTATGTGAGAGGTGAGGTGTCTTCATTTGCGGGTTTCCCTGGTTTCATTGTGTCTTTGCAAATCCAAGACCCTTTTTTTCTGGCTACAAAAACAGCTTTTCAGACTTGGGGCATCTTGCCAAGGTTAAGGGAAAGTTACTAACATGGTTGAGAATAACCATCATCAAAGGTGATGGGAAAATGGCCACAGCTTGTGATTTAAACAATCGAAATATTTGTAAAGGCAGGATTTTTTTTTTAACTATACGATAATATTCTTTATCTCGGCCATCTGCCTTGAATTAGAATTTTCGACAGGACATAGAATGTAAGTTTACCAAATTAGGAAATTATTTCAATAAAGGTTGCTTTCACATTTGCTGGAGAGAGACACAGGAACAAACCTCCAAGCAATAGAGCCAACTTACATACTGTATTTTGTGCTTTTTGAAGACTGGTGGTTCTCCTGAAGGATATCAATCATACAATTTTTAATGCCTTACCAAATGTCCATGAAAGTATAATAAGAATGAACCTTATTTGCCCCTTCTAAATATTTGATTGAGCTTCCTTTCTTCCCCTCGCAGGCAGAAGTGGAGGCTCAGGAATGTGTAACTTACCAGGGCCCTTCAGTCCACAAGGTCAGGGAATCTGACCTGCTCCCTCTCAGGTCCGTTCCTGGTTCAATGCAACTTTCCCCAGCAGCTAACTTGGGCACAATCTTGTTGAAAAGCTACAGATAGGATGGCGACAAAGGACAAACACATGTGATGAGCAGTTCACATTATTTCAAAGCATCATTTAAAAAAATAGAGATATTATACAAAAAAATATTAAACAGTGAATTTCTCAAACCCAGACCTGGAGGGAGTAAGGGCAGCTGCATTTCTTCAAGGTCACTCTGTAGTAAAGAGTAAGTAATCAAGGGCTGAAGGTTATTACTAATACAGGTCCATTTCATATACACGAAAATCAAATAAAACTCAACAAGGAAAAATATTCAGTAACACAGGGAAAGTCAATTTTGCATTAAGATGTGACCCTGTCTTGAACTCTTTTGACTGACCAGAAGCCTTTTGCAAGTGAGGCTGGTGGGCACCCATTATGGAGCTGGGACTGCTCTGTGGACTTCTAGACCCTGCTGCCAAGAATGCAGGCAATTTCCCTGGCAGTGAAGCAGTTAAGTTCCCTCATCTCCTAGGCAACCAGCAATGGCAGTCTACATAAGAATCCTGGGGACGTTGCCAATCTGCTGTTTAATAAAGTAAACTTTGATGGCTAGAGATATTTCTTCTTTTCGTAAGTTATTTTTTTTTTTTGTTACTATATTCTAATGTAATGCCAACCAGCATGTTGTAAGTGCGGGGGTAGCCTCTACACTGTACAGAATGGCTCATTAAAGATGTTATTTTAAAAGACACAGGGCAGTGTGTATGTTCACAACTGATTCGATTTTATAAGAAAATATCACCAAAGAGATCACCCAAGGTGTATCTACTCAGTGAGAACAATTCAGAACCTAGCACACAGCTCAGTTTCCCAGTTTCTTCTTCAGCAATGGGAAAATAATAATTTCTGTAAGCTGCATGTCGCTTAATTTTAAGGTACTGCTATCTTGCAATATGTTTGCCTGTTCTTTTTTATTTACAACGTAGAGCCTCTATTTTCAAGCAAAATTGTGTGTATGTCCCACTCAGACACACACAGAAAAGATTGATTCAAAGTTCCCCAAAGCCTTCTCTGTTCTCTTTCAGAAGCTGTGCCGAGTCTCGTGATATTGACAAGTCCTAATAGGAAAACGAGCATGGGAGCTTAATGAGCCTTGCACTGAGCGTCAGGGAGGGTAGGAGGGAAGCTATGCAAAGCTGAACCAAGCTCCTTGTCCACAGTGCCTAGCAGCCGGCATGGCAGCTGCCTGGCCTTCTCCTGTTCTGAGGCTGATTTGCACCCCCCACCCCACCCCACCCCATAACACCGCCCTTTCTTCTGCCCCCTGTAACACCGCCCTTTCCTCCGACCCATCTAGCCTGACTGAGAGAAATTTTGCTGGGTTCTTGACAAATACAAAACCAAACAAATAAAACCGATAAGCACTCCATGGATGTAGAGGAGAGGAAAAGGCAAGTCTGGATGGAAAAGCCAGCCTGCAGATTCACGAACAGCACGAATGTGTGTGTGTGTGTGGGGGGGGGGTCACAGAAGGCCACCTCTGGAAAAATGGCCTGTGTTCCTTCAGCAAGGAGGTTGCTGTCATGCAGAAGAGTTTTGTTAAATCAAATCTTTAATTCTAGGAACACTATCTCATTTACACTCACAGCACACCGGGTATTTCCCATATCTATTTTTTTTCTTCACAATGCTTCGTAGATACCCCTTTGTTGTCATTTTCCACTCCAGTGGAAAATCAAAGGCTTGCCTCTTCCCCACCCCCAAGAGCCTTCCAGCATTTTGCCACCCTTAACTCCGCTTGAGATTAGAAAAGTCAACAACACTGATTCCTGGATCTAATGAGTGGGCAGCTCCAAGGAATTTGTAGCATGTGTTTTCTTTGCACACCAAGTATATGGTCCAGTAGTAAATTTTGTGACGTTACCTATATCCACAGTGGATAACCCATAACCCCGTGCATCGCTTAATAGGATTTGTGCTTGTTGGCTCTCTCTATATGCACTGCCATGGTGCATAAAGGAGAGGCCCAGTTCCCGTGGCAACCAGAGCCGCTGCACCCCCAACTGCTGGCAAATTCTTCCTAAGCCTAAAGTGGGCAGGGGACAGAGACTAGCTACTACACTGGCCCCAGCATCAACACCCACAGACTCTGATCTGGAAGAAAGAGGCATCCAGTCTCTGACTGGATTTAGATTCTCTGATTGCTGGGCCAGACCCTTCTGTGTGCTCTTCCCATGGAAGCATCTGCAGCTGGGAAAAAAAAAAAAAAGCCCAACCATAATTCTTTATGGAACCCCCACCCCCACCCCAGTCCATTGCTTGCTAGTCGAATGTCACCGGGGCTCCATCAAGGACGAGACTCCATTAAGGACCCAGAGAAGAATTCTTTATGCATCTGCTCAAACGGAGAAGGTTATTTTGTTGTCTTCAAGATGGCTCTTGAGCTGCAGGCAGAGCCAAGGGCTGTGGCCTGAATGAGCAGAGTTGCTAGGAGATAAGCCCCGGATGCAGACAGCCGGCTGGAGTTATCTCTAATTGACAGCTCCTTACCCTAAGGGTCTATTTCTAACCTTGAGACCAGGACTATAATGAGAGGGCAGCTTTCCGTCACCCCTATTCCTGGAGAAGGCAGGGAGATTACTGGAGGCCTGCTTTCTCGGGGTTTGTTATGTTTCTTTAGGAGGCGGGGGCCCTGTGTCGGCCCTAGTTTGTGTCCCTGAGCCCTTGTCTGATCCATACCACCTGAATAAATTCTCTCTCTCCAGTAAAGATGGGCTCGTTTTGAAATATCCACCATGTGCAAGGAAGAGAAGCCCTCCTCGGACTTAAAGTGATTTGAAATTGAAGCAGGAAAAGTGGATTTCTTTGAAAAAAAAAAATGGGGATCCGGTCGGGGAAGGCAAGGAAAAGAAAGCAAACACGGCTTTCGGTTTTTAGTGCTGCCCCTCCCCCAAACCCTTCCTGGCTTCCAGGGAAGTATGCTCTGTGAAGCTTGAGATTCTGCTTAGTCCTCAAGTCGGACAATAAAACTACACCACACACACACACACACACACACACACACACACACACACACACACACACACACACGCATACATGCACATAAGACGGCTGGGTTGGGAAAGGGGAGTATTTTCACGTGTCTTTTCCTGCAAGCAATTTTTTTTTTCTCTGAAAAATTTCATAGAAAATGCAACGTACCAACAGCCTGAAGCTGAAACCAGTAGGCCTAAGAGACTTAGGCGTCCTCACTCGTGTGGAATTGTGAAAAAGAGGAAGCAGTTTCCTGCGTGCAGGGTCATGGGGGTGGACCAGGAGAGCTTGCTCGGGCATTTCCTTCCAATGGGCTGCTTGGTCCTTTCTTTCCTTCAATATTCCTCCTAGTGACTCAGTGGAGTAAATTCCACCCAGCCTTTCTTCCCATGAGGAAAGTGGTGTTGGGGATTTTGGATACTAAGCAAGCACATTTTAAATCAGGAGCATATAATTTTATTAGTGATTTTCATAATGTAAGAGGTTCTCTTTGAGCAAGTGTTTGAGGTCTGGAGCTTGACTGTGAAACCTCTGCAGTACCAAGTCTCCCTCTAGAGGCGCTGTTCACCTTGAGCTCCATCCCAGGGCACCAAAGACCAGGGGCCTCCATTCCAGTATGGTGAGATGCATGGGTACAAGACCAGAGCCAGGAATGTTGGGCAAAGTATCATGCTGCTGTCTCTCGCTTTCTAGCGAGTATTGAACTTTCTGCAGAGCAGAACAGTACAGGGGGAGATCCTATTTTTAACTGACACCGGCAGGGGTGGCATAAAAATATTTTCAAGGGAAATCAGTCCTGGTTTCATTTAAGTTTTAAGTATGATTGGAAATGAAAGAATGTATGTAGCCTGTCATTCCTCCGAATTAAATATCAATAGCCAAATAAGACTTTCTTTTAATATCTTTTTTAATTAAAAGGGTTTTTTTGATATAATTTTAAATTTGCAGAAGAGTTCCAGAAAAATACAAAGATATCTGTGGAGTGCCCTCATACCCAGAGGTCTTTTCCAGTCTGATGTTTTCCACTGTGACTTTCCACCCTCTCTGTGAGTATTTATAGTCTCTTTTCCCCTTGAACAATCTGATAGTATAGTGGAGATGATATGCCTCTTTCTCTTTTCCCAAGTAAAAGAGCACTCTTTGCCATCGCTGGAATTTCCAGTTCAGGACATGAAATATTGAGTGTTATCGCGTGGCATTTCATAATTAAAGCCTGTCGATTATTCCAGCCATTGTCTGTGTTGCAATGTCTTTCCAGCCCCAGACAAATCCCACAATCATATGCTGCATTATTTTTCTAGGAAAGACTTATCATTATTCCACTGAGGAAGATCTAGAAAAAAATCACTATGTATCACTGAAAGATGGTATTAAGTGGGTTATTTTTAATATTAAATATTCAGAGAAAGAAAGTGCCCCGGGAAGAGTCAGGGCAAATGGGTCTGTGATGTGTTCCATAAATCTTGGTATTTTCTAAAGAAAAATGAACCCTGGTTTTCATTTATCACTTAGAAGAAAACCAATAATGTCAATTTAAAATAAATATTTTGGAAAAAAGAAAAGAAGAATTGTATAAGCAATAAGAAATGCCATTTGGAGTAAAATGTTTGTAGAGTGTGTGTTGCCATAAATTTGGTAGGCATGGCTTTCACCTTTTGTTCTGGAATCATCTCTAACAATGCCCAGGGGACATAGGGGGAAGAGACACTTTTAAGGAGACAGCAATAGAACCAGAGGACAAAGCACTTCTTCCTGACTAGAAAAGAAGAAAATTATGTAGAGGAAAAAAAAGTACAACTTAAAAATTAAGTTTTTGAGTACTTGGAAGTCTGAGGCAGGAGGATCACAAGTTTGAGAACAGCCTGGACTTCATACTATCACAATCTCTCTCTGAGGAAAATAAAAGTGAAAATTACATTTTATTGTTTATGCCAATTTTATGATCATGAATTAGCAAAAGGGAATAAATCCCCTTGAGGCTGTAAATATTCTTGTTCCTTCCCCAAACTATATGGACTGGTTTAGGGCCCCAGGACATCTTGTTCCTCCGTTGCCCCCATCAGCCAGTGAGGCCATACTCCTCCATGTGGTCTTGGTTTCTGGATACACACGTGTATACACCAGTCAGTGCCCTGCCCCTATGTCTCTGTACAGATTAGAGACAGAGACAGCACAGAGGGCCACCCACTGAAGATTGCTATACACGTAGATATAGCTCTGCCCAGAGACGTTCTCTGACATAAACAGGACACTCAGTGCTTGTCTGGGTGAGGCAAGATGAACCTGTACCCACTCAGCATCCTCATGGGGCCCCAAGGCCAGCGCTCTCCCTTGCATCAGGGCAGCCTGTGGAGCCTTCCATCCCTCCCATCCCATGTCTGTGTGTGCCAAGCCATGCCATTTCCATTGCAATCGGAAACCACATTCATCATTTTTTTTAAAGCAATAGGATCTGGACAAACCACTTTTAGACTCCCCTTTCCTTTATGGGGGAAAATAATAAGAATTAAATGAGAATTTCTTTTCCTTTGTAAAGAACCTAAAATCCACTGGTAATTGATTCCTCGTTTTTGTTTAAAAGTGACTATAGGTTGCTAGTACTTTGGAGCCTGATCAGTGGGAAAGCGTCTATTCAGGAGGTGGTCACGAGCCCCCAGATGTCAGGGGGACAGACCCCAGATTGTCTGTAAGCAGCTGTGCAGAGGCTGAAGGCTCTCTCAGATACAATCACACAGCATTTTTTTTTTTAGGAGCAGTTGCTGACCCCTGACCTTTCCTGCAGAGGGCCGACGAGAGAAGGAGAATTGATTGTACCCCAGCTACCATAAACCAACAAGAGAGATCGTACTTTGTAATTATCCAACCTTATTTACCTGCTCCACCAAGTCCACAGATGGGACAGAAGGATGTAAGTTAGAGATATTCTTCTCTCTCTTCTTCTCTTCCTTCTCCTCATTTCTTAAGAGGGTGAGAAGGTGTGAGTCAGGTGACCTGTACTTCATCTCATTTCCGTTCTCTCTACTATGTTTCTGCATTCCCACACAGCTGGCAGAGTCTGCTTGAACATTCTGACAGGTTTTAAATGGTACCGAAAACACCCAATTCTGTTCTTCCCTGTGACAAGGTGATGATGGGCCTCCACTGACAGAAAATGAAGACCAGTAAAATAGACTGCAGAGACAGAGACACGGGAGGCCATGGGGTTGTCACACACATCTGTCCTGGGAGAGTCCTGCCACCGAGCTATCTCATGAAGCAGATCGTCAGCACCAGGAAGGCTTGCTAAGTTACACTGAGTGGCCAGCAGACCCGGACTACACGGGCGTCAACAGTGTCTTGTATTCTGAATGCGGTCATTGGTCAGATCAAGACTATTCTCTCACTCCTGCTTTTCACCACACTGTGTCTCAGCCTACCAATGGAAATTCAGGCGAAGGTTGACATCTAGCAGGGAGCAATGTGTGTGTCTTGTTCTCCTGGGGGAAGCAAGACAGACAGACAAGCTTCTCCAACAACATTCTTGCCTTTGTTGACAAAGATGAGCAAACAGTACCTTAGGGCACAGCCTGGTGTGATGGCTTCTCATATCTCTTTGGACCCATTGTGAGTGTTTTTATTGTGAGTCTATCATTAGAAGAGCCAGGCAGAGGATAAGTAGGCCTCGATTTCTTCCAGGAGGCTGCATGGCTGATGTTCTCCAGTTGTTGTTTTTCTTTTCTGTTTCCTCTATGTTTTGAGTTAGTTTCTCTCCCATCCGGTTGGTGCCCTGTTAACATTGTTGAGAACTGAAGGCATTGGTTTCCTGCTGAAAGGCAAATGTGCTCTTTAGCTCATTAGCACCTTTGTTCAAAGCAAACAGCACCCAGACGTCTATGTCTGGGGGTCATTTCTGAAACCTTAAGCCAGAAAGGGACTTATCTGGAATTTCCTGTTTAGTAACAGAATTGAGAGATATTGGGCAGGTGGAACTGGGGTCCAGGAGTTTCCCTTCCAAGTTCAAAGCAGGTCCTTGGCCTGGCTACCACTCAGGCCGCTCCCTAAGCATCTTGTGAGTCGGGGAGAAGATTCTGTAATCAGGCAGGGAGCACTTCCGCTGTTTTGCCAGGGATGGATGTCATGTATGACTCAAGTCATATTCCTGACTTGAGTATCTCAGAGGATCCCTGTAACATGAGGGCTGGCTCGTTGGGGTTACTGTCCTACCCAGTACCCCACAGCCAGCAAGCCCCAAAGAAAATCACACAGAGAGTCTACATTAGGTTATTGACTGATTGGCCCATTATCTCAGGCTTCTTACTAGCTCCCATAAGTTATATTAACCCATTGTCAGCCACATAGCCAGAATCTTCTCTCAGCTGGGCTGCTACATGTTGCTTTGTTGGAGATCTGCGCAGGAATCTTCCCAGGGAAGCTTCCTGCTTCCCAATTTCTCCTGTTCTCCTTGCACCATACCTACTTCCTGTCTGGTTTTCCCGCCTATACTTCCTGCCTGGCCAATCAGCATTTATTTAAAACATGATTGACAGAATTGTCCCGCACCAGATCCCTAGTCATGAAGCGCTGTATTATGGATTGCACACTTTCCGGATGAGTGGGCCGAGGAGGGACACCAACTCTCCCTGCGGAGATAGGGTAGCTCCACAGAAGACTTAACGTTTGTACTACCCCCTCCCAAAAAAAGGCGAATAGCCACCAAGCAGGCAGAATAACCTGTGAGTAAGGGGTGACAGGGCATTGCATACTGTGGGTCTTAAAACGATGACAAACTTGTGTGGACAGGGATCGGGGTACAGCCAGGTGCAGAAAGAAGAAACGGTGAGTCCACTGTAGGTAGTGAATGAGCACCCGCTTTGCAGAAGCCATTTCTCTCTAGACATTGATGGTCTGGGAGCAGCCAGAATGGTCCCTGGTGCAAAGCACATTCACACTAACAAACAAGCAGCAGAGACACCAACAGGTGCTGTGTAAAGAGGAGCTGTGACGGTCTTAGGCTGTCCCTAGGCGGCAAGGGTTGGGAGGCTGCTTTTGACTGACTGAGGTGTTTGAAGGATAATTCTGAAGGTGTCATCGGCTAATGTCAGGCAAAGGAAGTTAAGACTGAAGTTCAGATCTACAGTTATGAAGCTGGGGAAGGACACACGCCTCCCTGTAGCCTGCAACAGGAAGGAGGCGTTATACTCCTGCCTGCAGTCTGTATACCTGCCCAAAAAATGAACCTCTTACATCATCACAGGGAGGGGGAAGGCAAAGAGTCAGATTCTGTATGACTCTATAAATATTTGGCCTACACTCTTCAACTGGAGAAACTGAGACTCTTGACTCTGTGGCAGAACTACCCATGATGGTTCTTGAGTTCTGCTATCTAACCCATATTTATGACAAAGCTCTTCATGTTTTGCACAGGCACATGACCAGAATGAGGCTTTATAGATAAAGGCTGTCTTCTCTGAAGCTTACCTTTAAAAGGCTCAAGAGGGTGTGTGTGTGGTATGTGTGTGTGTGTGTGTGTTGTGAGTGTGTGTTTGTGTGTGTGGTGAAGAAAGGCAGAGACAAATGCAAAGAGAGCTATTAAAACAACAGAGTGCAGGTTGGACACCCGTAGCTTGTTAAACAGTATCCAGTAATTTTTTGTTCTGCAAACATTTTTTAAGGCCTGAAATAAAGTCACAGAATAAAGTCATAGTAAAATAGAAGAAGATAAACAAGGGGCAGAGAAGATGACTCAGTTGGTAGGTAAAATGCCTGTCATGCAAGCTTGAGGACCTAGCTATTGGGTCTAGATCGTCAATACTCACATAAAAACCAGGGGATACCTGTAATCCTAGTACTGGGGGAGGGGTGTTAGAGGCACAAGGATCCCCTGGTCTGCCAGCCTAGCCAATCAGTGAGTTCCAGGCCCACTGAGAGAGTGTCTTAAAAGATAAGGTGGAGAGTGATGGAGGAAAGAGACCCGGTGTTGATTTCTGGACTCCAAGTGTGCATGAATATACATGAGTGTGTAAACACACATACATACACGCATACACATATACTAAACATAATTACACACATACATACACATGCAGAATGTTATCTTCGGGTCACTATTGCCATGATGAAACACCATGACCAAAGCAACTTAGGGAAGAAAGTGTTTATCTGGCTTATGCTCCCATAACAATTCTCATCACTGAGACAGGAACTCAAACAAGGCAGGAGTTAATGCAGAGGCCATGGAGAGGTGTTGACTAGTGGCTTGCTCCTCATGGCTTCCTCAGCCTGCTTTCTTATAGCATCCAGAACCATCAGCCCAGAGGTAGCACCACTCACAATGGGCTGGCCCTTCCGAATCAATGCAGCCTGATATATTGCAGGCATTTTTGTAATTGAGGTTCCCTCCTCTCAATGACTATAGCTTGTGTCAAGTTTACATGAAACTGTCCAGCATAAATTTTATTGCAGGAGGGGGGGGGACACCCGCAATGTTGGATATAAGAGACACTGACCAGACTGGAGGGTGGGGGTGGTTCATTAGAAATTAGGGTAAGAATGAGGGGGTAAGAGGAAAGAGCTAAGTGCATGGGTTGGTTCAGGGAAGGACAGAAAGAGAAACTAGAAAGCCACTGACCCGAGGGGCACTTGGAAACCTCAGCTGGCTTTGTAATTACATGGTCTGGGAGCCAGGACAAGCCTGGGTCTGCACGGTACCAGAATGCTGCAGTTACAGCAAGAGATGGGGTGGGTCCTCTGTATGGGAAAGCAGAGGAGTGACCCTTTCTGGAGATGCTTACCTGTTGACCCTTCTAGCCCAGTGCTTCCCAGAAATAGGCGGCCCCTGAAGGTTCCCCATGTCCCCTATCCTGCTGTCCTACCACCCTTATGTAAGAAAGATGCACTCTGGTTGGTTGGTTTTCTATAAAGAGGCAGCTCCTGTGCCCTCCTGTTATCAGCACACCACTAATGCCAGAGCCATTGTGCGCATCCATGACTGTCGCTGGCACATGCCCCGCAACCCTCTGAGGAGTTCAGATGACTACGAAGAAGGCCAGACACAAGACAGCAACTCCTGGTTATGGCTTCAGGGACCCTCATGCAGACTTCACTTCTTCCTGGGAATATACCGTATGCCAGCACCAGTGTTCAACTCTCAAGGGCCGGGCTGGCGATCAATATTTCTTTGTCTAGCAAGCATCATGTGTAAGACAGCAAGAGCCGGCGACAGCTTGACACTCCATCTGGCTAATGGAGAACACGCTCTTGGGGTGAATTTGGTACCTCACTCCAGTCTTCCTGGGCTGAGCAACCAGCAATCTGGATGAGTTCTGCCTGACCTGAGAAGGCTGAATCCCCCACTGACAGCTTCTGTGAGGTGCCCCTTTGTGACTGGAGCCACATCTACCAGAAAAGGGTCTCTGGATCTTTCCCATCAAAGACTCCTATTCCAGGAAAAAGAAAACAACCCCCCGCCCCCGCCATTACCAGGACACTGTAGGAGAAATAGACTTGTGACTCCAGGAACCCTTATCCGATAGGCTCGAGTAACAGAATGGGACGCACTTAGCAGAACGCT
The DNA here is from genome assembly GCA_028555095.1 of Dicrostonyx torquatus. NCBI lineage: Eukaryota > Metazoa > Chordata > Mammalia > Rodentia > Cricetidae > Dicrostonyx > Dicrostonyx torquatus. The sequence continues at coordinate 8,452,403 of JAQHUG010000018.1, read as the reverse complement.
GAAAGCTTCCTTCCCCATTTATACAGGGAAACAGTACAAGGCAGCAGACGACTCTGTCTGATGGCTTTGGCTGGGTCTCTTGGCTACTCTTCTGAGTTAACAACTTCAGTTTATGGCTGGGGAGATAGCTAAGTTGGTAAAGTGTTGGTCCTACAAACATGAAGACCTGAGTTCAATCCCCAGAACTCACAATAAAAGTCCAGAGCAGATATTTGTAATCTCAGCTCTGAGGAGATGGAGGCAGGAAGATTGCTGTCTGGGACTCGGTAGCCAGTCAGCCTGGTGTAACTGGTGAGATGCAGGCCAGAGAGCAGCTCTACCTCAAAAATAAATATATAAATAGGTCAACGAACTTAACCTCTGAGGTATGACATCCAAAGTTGTCTTCTAACTTTCAGACACATGGATATATACATACACAAAAAAATCCCCACTGAACACACACACACACACACACACACACACACACACACACTAAAAGACAACAGAACCTTCTAAGCTAAGCTTCCCAGTCTAGAGAATTCAGATACCATCTCTCCTGTGGACTCTCATACTCTGTGATTTATGTCCTTGCTAACTTTTTTCCTTTTTTTTTTTTCTCTCTGGGCTTCCCCAAGTACATGGTCCAGGCATCTATATTGATGGTTTTTCAGTCTCCAAAGGGAACTTTGCACAGAAATTGACATTACATCCACTTACAATTCCAAGTAGCAATCCTTGTTAGGGAAAGCATGACGGAATACGTATCTAAACCACACCCCAAGCTTTACTTCCTGTACAAAGTTATTTGTTTCATAGGCTATTTTATGAAAAAAGTAAGTATTCAGTTAGCAAGAACACACAAATTTTCCAGTACAATGATCAGATCAAGAAAGAGAGTTTCATGTTTCTCTCACCATGAAGGGTCCTGAGACTGTGCTACCTACCAACACTCTAAACACTCATGCGAGGCTCAGCAAGCAGTTCTCCAGCACATTCTCCCAGGTCTCTCATGAACATCTGCCTGATTGTGGTACCAGCAGAACGTTCACCAGTTCATCCTCATTCTGGTTCAACACAGACTCTACTCCACGACGGCAATTTCCCATCTCCAAGTTTGTAGCAGGGACTCCATGAGGGCTGGGAGGTCAATAACTCATGCTCCTAGCAGAAGGGCACAGTTCGTTCAATTTCTGGTAAATATACAAATGTACCCATTTACAGTCATCCACAGAGCAAGCTGGCTAGTCTCATGTCACCTTGACACACAAACTAGAGTTATCTGAAAGGAGGGAAACTTAATTGAGAAAATGCCTCCATTAGAATTAGATGTAAGGCATTTTTTGAAAATTGTCATTTATGGGTGAGGTCCTGACCATTATGGGTGGTTCTGTCCCTGGGCTGATGGTCCTGGGTTCTATAGGAAAGCAGGCTGAGCAAGCCATGGAGAGCCCCATTGCCTGTACCTCAGCTCCTGCCTCCAGGTTCCTGGACTGTTTGAGTTCCTGTCCTGACTTCCTTTGATGAACAGAGATAAGAGTAAGCCAAATAAACCCTGTCCTCCCAGCTTGCTCTTTGTCCTCTTTGGTCACGATGTTTTGTCACAGCAATGGAAACCCTAAGGAAGACACATAGAGTGTCCCTTCCACAGCTGACCTTCAGTAACATTCCTCATGTACTAGTGAAGAGAGATGAACAATCTCCATGGCCCACTGATCTCCTTTTTCTTCTATGTATCTTTCAATTATGGCTGACACCTACATACCCAGACTCTCAAATAAACCATGTTATCGCTTTTACACTTTACCCCATCCAAGGACAACCTGTATCCCTGAGCATGCATATTTAGTTCTGAAAGTAAGGAAACCAGGCACTCATCATCATCATCATCATCATCATCATCATCATCATCATCATCATCATCATCATCATATCTATCTATCTATCTATCTATCTATCTATCTATCTATCTATCTATATGCCTGAGTTAGACAAGGTGGTGTTTTGAAACACAGAGAAACCCCTAGGACAAGAACACACTGTAGCTGCCTGTCCTATCACAGGGTCTCCTGATGTGCATATGTATCCTAGGAATGCAGAGTGTTTGATGCTGTGTCATCAGCTACAGTTCATGTGCTGGAAGCTGTCCCTCTCGATCTGGTCATTTGACACAGTGGCAAGACCACATCTCCCTGTCCTCTCCTGACCCAGCCCTGTAGTCCCCTTTCTCTTTATTTTAATACATTCAGCGATGGATGTCGATATCCCACATGTATCTTGATCTTGTCTTTTTCATTCTTTGTGTGGCTCATTGCACTTAAAAAAAAAAAAAAACAAAACCCTCTGCGCCGATCTACATTGCTGCAGATGGCAGAGTTTCCATTTTCTTAAATGGTGAATAATACTTAACCGCATGTATTCACTCTATGACCTTGCCACTCCTTCCTGTGTGTGCGCTGTTTTCATATATTGGCTCTTATGAACAGCTTTCAATACTGCGAATAAAGGTGAAATAATGCTTTGGTTTATCGAAGCCTGTATTTCTCCATAATTCCAGCTTCAATTACTTTTCCTAAATAATATTTTCCTTAAGCCACATTCTTCTACCCAGTTGAATCTGGACAAAACTTCGATACTTGCCAGCATCTTTCCCATTCTTTTCAACTATGAAATTCTGTTTGGGGAGGGCTATCCACAGCAATCTGTTAGTTTAACATGTAGTAAGCTCTTACTCCATGGAGGCCTTGTACTCAGTGTTTGCAGTATTGAGTCTGAGTCTTTCTGTTACTATTGTGGAAGACATTCACAGCACATGGTAGCACACCAGAGAGTGGGGTAGGGGTCATGACCCAAGAGGACTCATGCTAGCGGCTTTTTGTGTGTTTGTTTGTTTGTTTCTCTTCAAGAAAGTTCTACTAATGTGAGTCGCCCTGGGTCTTTTTTTTTTTTTTTTTTTTTTGGTTTTTCAAGACAGGGTTTCTCTGTGACTTTGGAGCCTGTCCTGGAACCAGCTCTTGTAGACCAGGTTGGTCTCGAACTCACAGAGATCCACCTGCCTCTGCCTCCCGAGTGCTGGGATTAAAGGCATGCGCCACCACCGCCCGGCGTGCCCTGGGTCTTTGTATAAGTGTGAAACAAGCATTATGAGTGCCCACTTAAAAAGAGTTGTGTTTTTCTACTTTTTTTTTTTAAGCAAAAAGCTACAAGATACTGAGCACAGAATTTCCAGATGTTCGTGCACAATTCGGTGGTTTTTCTGAAGCTGTGCCATCTCCCTGCCTCTGCCATTTGTTCTCATCTGTTTCCCTTTAGAGGATGAAGACCCGTTCTGTCTGCCCCCAGCTTCTTCGCTTCACCTGCCCTCTTTACACCTTCGAGCCGACTGGAATGGAAGGAAGGGTGGAGGTTATTTTTTTCCACCTGTTCCAGGAACATGTGTTTGCAGAATGTTTTTTTGTTTTCCTCTTCTCATTAAGTCACTTTGGCAATTTCCCAGGAATTCTTATTTTAATATCAACTAAGGAAGTACATGGCTTCTATCGGAACATAATGAATTCAATAAGGTTTTCAAATACTTTTAATTTTATTATATAAAATTACATGTATTGGAAATTTAGTCTGCGCTGAACTATGAAACATGAATCAATCTAGAATGTTTCATCTCCATGTGTAGTTCACTAACATATGCACTCTGCATGTTCTGGAAACACACAGAGCAGGCCTCTCTTTCTCTGCCTTGTATAAAACTCTCACTAGACTCTTGGTGTTGGCTCCACCTGGAAGGGGTACGGTGAAGGAGTCACTTACACGTGATCCCTGGAAATGTGAGCAAAGGAGCAAGGACTATGAAATAGAAAAAACAAGTCCATGGGCCCCAAGGGACATGAGCCCTTGGGGAAGTGTGGTGGAATATCCAAAGCTGCCCAGGCCTCTACTGCCTTCTCTTCTCACTTCTGGGAGCCATGAGTTCCTTGTGAAGCCTGTAGACCAGGCCCCTCCAGTGGGGCTGTGAGTTCCAGCCGAGGGCCTGGACAACACTTTCTGAGTGTGAGGAAGGTTGTTTGCAGAGACACGAAAGTTGTCCACAGCCCGAAAACAGTGCTATCCAGCAGTGGGCTCCTGAACATGCCTGCACAGTTGTGCAAAGGTATGGGAGAGGTTCCCAGGAGAGTGGGCATCATGGTCTAGATGTCTGCAATGGAGCTCAGGACCTCAGAGTAGGAGAGGCGGCAAACAGTGATGTGTGCGATAGTCGGGTCTTGCCTGTCACGTGAACGAGCCAAGCAGCAGCTCAGCCAGAAAGGGCTTCGTCTTCCTCTGAGTCTCCTCCCTGCTCCCAGGGCCACAGCAGGTGGCAAAAGAGGTTTTCATAATCCTCCCAAGGACAGTCAGTGTCTGTTAGAGGAAGAACAGAATCTAGTGGAGGAGAGAGCTCTGGACTCAGCATCATAAAAACATGGGGACACAGGTAGACACAGGAGGAGAATATGAGATAAATAAATTCAGAAACCAGCAGAGAAAAAAGCAAGCAGCAGAAGCAATGGGTGAGAACTGCATACTGGGGCCATTCTGAGACATCCTGTCACTTCTGGAGCAGCTGCAGATCCATCACAGAATTTCATTCTTTCGACTAAAATGGCATTGTCCTTAGAGGACCAACAAGCTGCCATAGTAGATGATGCTGACTTTTATACTCATTGATTTATCTCCATTAGCATAGTTTTTGACCGGAGAAATTCTTACATAGATGCAATATCCCAAACAGGTACATAGTACTGAGATCTGGGGTTAATAGAGTCTGGAAAGGACAATCTGCAAGGGGTAATAACAGAAACTGGGAAGTGTCTGGGAAAGCAATGGGCTGCACGGCCTGTGTCTGGCAGGTGTCCAAGGCTCCCTCAGGCTCAGGCTCCTACTGTTGCTTCTGGCTGGTCCTTGAGGTCTATCCCAGTGAACCCCTGGGGCTTGATGTTAAAGTGGTGCTGTGGGAAATGGCAGGACCCTGCTGGAGCCACAGCTAAGACGGGTTGGTTGTCATGAGGAGCCCGCATGTATGCACCATCAGTGACCGAGGAGGGAGGCGAAGAGCCCTTGAGAGAAGATAGTTCACTGATGGTTGCACCTGAAGAGGGTCCCTACAGATGGGTGGCTCTGATGATTGCTCCTAAAGGTATGTGCCTGTGGGTTCTGCTCAGTGCAGCTCCCTCCTTGCTGTCTGCCTCCGGTATCCTCTTGTCAGCATTTCACAAGAAAGACAGCAGGTGATTGGTAGCATTGACCATCAGAGGCCCGGTACAGCTTCCTGCAGAGACATCTCTGAGCCTTTTTCAACGAGGTGATAGAGAATGCTTTTGAAAGAGGGATCAAGACAATGAACCCATGGTAAAGACACAAGGTCCTCCCAGCTTTCCATAGGGAGTATCTTCAGAGAGGAAACAAAGGAAACCGAGTGGCTAAGCAGTCTGAACCTCCTGGACACCCCTGAATCACATATCTCCATAGTGTCCCACATCACCTACCTCCATTCATCCCTCCCACAGTCCCACAGTTGGGTAATTGAGCCCAAGGAAAGCTAGGAAGTCCTTTGATGAGGAGGCTGTTGGAAGTCCCAAGGTGTTGGCATTAGGGAGTGTCACATGAGTGTGGTAGTCTCAGTGATAGTAGCAGATTTATGACAACATATTTAAACAGGTTGTGCTCAAAGAAGACCTTTGAAGTATATACCTCTGCTATCATAGCTTGTTTTCATTGCTGCAACAGAAAAAAATAAACCAAATAAAATCAGCGTGGGGAGGAAAGGTTTGCTCTGGGGTGGGGGCAATGTGAGTGAGCAGTTGACCACAACACATTCATGTTTCAGAAGCAGAGAGAGGGGCATGTTGGTAATCGGCTCTTTTCCCCTTTTATTTTCATCCTGAACCCCAGCCCACAGGATGGTGCTTACGTGGATTGGGATTTTTAACCCCCACTCACCCAACCTAGAAATTACCTCCCAGGCCTAGAGGTCGGTGAACTAAGCGATTCTGTATTCCATGAGGTTGCTATCAGTATCAACGACCATGTATGTATTTGGAAATTCACACACAAAAAAATTATTTTATTTTAAATATTAAGTCAAATTCTTCAAGGAGTCCTGGAACAATGTCCCGTGTGGACTGCTTTTGGGCTGTGTAGTAAAAAAAGCAAACAAACAAAAAAAAATCCCAAATAACCTCATAGATCCAGAGTCCGGGAACCAAGTTTTCTGTCAGACAATTATGCACGGCTTGTCTGTAATTGGGAAGACCTGTATGTGTTCCAGATCTCCGTGAGTCTGGGAACCTTCCTGTCTAAGGCTGTCCCAGAAGACTGATAAAGGTATAAACATTGAATCTGTGTGGACTTATACCTTGCTACTAATGGATATATTCTAGAGATACAAACAAGTGGTTAAGATATTCCAGGTCTTTCTGTTAGACTTATCACTTTGAATGTGGTTTGAGACATACATGTTGGTAGCAGGAAGGATATTAAATGGAGTCTCTGCCTGCCTGCATGCATGCATCTTCTGCAAGCACATGGCTGCTCTGTCTGCTCTTGACTTTAAAAGACATAATTCCCAGATCTTCGCTGCTTCCTTCCGAGAAATTTAATCAAACCCAGTACCAGGAAGATCCAATATGGTTAAGGTCTGCTAAGGAAGAATATATATTCAGAATTTTGCCTCCAGGACCAAATAAATAGATTTCCTTATTATTACTACAATCTGATCTCCAACATATAAAATGAGGAAAAAATAATAAAAAAAATAAAAGACATAAAGTACAAAACGGCAGAGTAAAAGCACGAAATGATCCAGAGGAGCTAGGGCGCCTCGGTGACATCCCTAGGATAATAATAAAGTAAAGTGGTCCAATGTTTACCCATCTTAGCATCCTGCCAGCTTCCTCAGGGAATGAAATCGCTCTTCTCCCGGGTGTACTTACTCTCCTGCATATGTATTGACATGAAATTGCCTACAGAGGGATCACAGCTTGGGGCAAGCTTTGCAGAAGATGAAGGTGAGCGAGAATTTCTCTGTGCTAAACTGTATTTCTTCCTAGCCAAGGCCCTGTTTCAAAAATGTGTTCTGACCAGCTGGGCAAGCTAAGCGAAAACAACACCCCCGCCCCCAATCAAACAAAGCCTTCAGCTTTGATTTCTAGTCCCCATTCCTCATTAGGCAACATTCACCCAGCCCTCTCCTTGTCGAAGGGTTTAATGCAAAACCAAGATTTTAGCATGGGTCTATTTCCTTCCGTCGAGAGTCAAGATGTGTGCTTAAACCAAAAGGTGACATGAAGATGCGGGGAACTGAGGCTCATTAGATATGTCTCTCTACTGAAGGCAGGAACTGCATGCAAATGCCTTTCCTTTATCGAGGAGTCTAAAGGCAGAGAAAGGTAGTGATTTCAAGGTGTAGCCCCCAAAGATGATGCCTTGCAATCAAGCCTCAATCTCAAATGCTCATGATTTTTAGTATGGGGCTGTTGGGAAGAAGATAGGGATCAGGTGAGGTCTTGGGGGTGAGGACTTTGACACTATCTGCAGCTTTTAGGAAGAGCAGAGGAGCTGGGTGTGGGGTTCAGTTGGTAGACTGTTCATTTACCTTGCAGAAACCCTAAATTTGAGCCCCAGGAAACCCATAATCCCAGAACCCAGGAAGCAAGAGCAGGGGGATCAAATTTTGAGAGCTATCCTTGACTACATAGACCAGCTTAGGGTGCAGGAGACCTTGTCTGAATATGAAGGTAGTACGCCCGCTCTGTTTCACTACAGAGCATCCTCTGCCCTGCCACAGCATAGTGTGATGCCAAGTAGACCTCCATGCCCTGTTCTTAAACATCCTCCACTCCGGAGGCCTGAGGTAAGTCCCCCTCACTGTAAATTGCCTACACCCAGGTATACAGATATAACAACAGGAAAATGAACTCTTACTGGTAACTATTAAATAAGAACCTTCTGAAAAGGTCCGGCAAGGGCGCTGAAGGTTTGGGATGTGTAAATAAATACCACAAAGATAGGTGTGATGGGGTTCCATGGCTGGAGCAAGGGGCTGAAACAGTACCACTGGAAGCAAACAGAAGTGTAAGTGGCACGGATGGCTTCACACATTCTTTTGTGGGCAATGTCACCCGCAGAAGGGAGCAAGCAGGAAAATGCTGCTGTCAAGTTCTGTATCTTGACTGGGTGCCTCCTCTTCCCAACACCAGCACAGGTGTTTAATCTCTCCAGAGACAAATGCTGCAAAGAGGAGCCAGACCAGAGACTTGGATTATGTTTCAAAGACCAAAAACTGACAGTTCATAAAGGTAGGATTAGAATTCAGGTCTTTCTAGAAACTGTGGTCTTCCCCCTCCTTCTTTACCCCCTCCATCTTCTTTTCTCTTCTTTTTTCTGCCCTTCATTTCTAGACAGAGTTTGATGTAACCCAGCCTGGCCTCAAACTTACTCTGTCTCCTTTAACTGCTGATGTGCCCACTTTCACCTCCCCAGCACTAGAGTTACAGGTGTGTACCACAGTATCCAGTCTACGGATGCTAAGAAAGGAGCCCCGGGTAGTGTGCATGCTAGGCAAGAAGTCTATCAACTGAACTATAGACGTAGCCCGCCTGCCTGCCAGCCTTCCTTCCTTCCTTGACACTACGGTATCAATTCCAAAGAGTAATCTAATACCATTTAAAAGGATAAGCACAAGTATGATCGTTGGTATGAATCAAAGAGGTTTCATGATGACAGAAAAGCGGAAACAGGGCTGTAAAATGCTTAACCCACTTTATTGTTATAAATAATGACTAATCATTAGCACGATCATGTCAAGTCAGTGCATACATCTATATCTTGATTCCTTCTTCATCTGAGTGTTTCCCTCATTCTCTTCTTCCCCTCATTCCTCTTCCTCCTCCTCCTAGCTGTGAAGTGGAGGCTGGCCCTGGACCTGAGGTCTTTCTGTTTCATTCTGCCTCCTGAGTGCTAGGATCCCAGGTGTATGTCACACCAGGCATGAATCATCTAAAGAAACTTGTGAAATCCACTACTGTTCAATTCCCATTTGACAGAGAAAGCAGGGGTTGAAAAGAGGTCCTGGGACACTTGCTGACCTCCACACACTGAGTGAGAAAGGCTAATCTGCTTCTGTGGAAAACTAGGATGGGTTTACTCCAAACATCAGGCTTAGATGCCTACTAAGGTCCTCAAAAGTGAGGGTGGACATCCTGGCTGAAGGTCTGAAGTGGAGACAGAAAATGATTTATAAGATGCTGTTGAACTGTCTTTGATTCTACCTCAGTTTCGGTCCTACCTCCCAGGCTTTTCTTTCTGTTCATCTGAGGGCTGCAGGCTGGGACTGGCAGAAAAGACAGCGATAGGTTCTTTAAGATACTCTCACCTTCCTGCTGTGGGCAGATCAGCCAGTAAGCATCTCTGCAGCTTAAGGCAACAGCATGCCTCTCCATAAACATGGAGAGCTCTGGTAAGGGGTGAGCACTGGGCAGCCTTCTGGAAGGGGTGTTGGGGACATAAGCTTCCAAGTGGAAGACAGCTATAGAGGAATGGGGATGTCAAAACAGGGACTACATGGCTTAAGAATGCAGTGCCAGCTACATGCCAGTGTGCCTAGGGTGAAATGAAAGTGGAGTCCACCAGGGGGAGGCTAGAGGGATTAGCAGGCAGTCAAAGGCGTCACGTGACAGGCTAAGCAGCTTTGTCTTAACTCAGTGCCCTAGTACCCCTCCATTAAGGACTGGAGACTCGCTGACAATTGGTACTTAGTATCAGTGACATATATTTCAATAAGAGAGTCATAAGACTAATTAAAAGCATTTATCAGTGCTCTGGCCAACAGGAGGAGTCAAAGCACTACTTCCCTAAGCTATAAGCCACTTTATGGTTTTGTTCCCCAGGGGCTAATTAATGCCTTGTGAAGAAAGGAACCCAGAAGCAATCATGTGTCCCTTTGGAAGGTGTCAAAATTTCTGCCAAGAGCAAAGTTCTGCTGTGGTGACATCTTTTTTTTTTTTTTTCTGTGAACAAACATGTATACTATCCAAAGACATGTACGGGTCTATATGATTCCTACCCAAAGGCATGCACGGGTTTATAAGATCACTATTCAAAAGCATGTATGGATCTATGTGATCACCATCCAAAGGCATGCACGAGCTTATATGATTGTTATCCAAAGGCATGCATGAGTCTATACGATTGCTATCCAAAGGCTTGTGCAGATCTATATAATCGTTATCCAAAGGCATGCACGGGTCTATATAATCACTATCCAAAGGCATGCACGGGTCTATATAATCACTATCCAAAGGCATGCATGGGTCTATATGATTGTTATCCAAAGGCATGCGTGAGTCTATACGATTGTTATCCAAAGACTTGCACAGATCTATACAATTGCTATCCAAAGGCATGTGTGGGTCTATATGATTGTTATCCAAAGACATGCACGGGTCTATATTTTGCTATCCAAAAGCATGTGTGGGTCTATATGACTGTTGTCCAAAGACATGCAAGGGTATTTAGGAGTCTACATGTATAGTATATAAAGGCACACACAGGTCTACATGTTTGCTACATGAAGACTTGCATGATTCTATATATGTGCTACTAAAAGGCATTCATAGGTCCATATGCATGCAATGTAAAGGCATACAGGGGTCCATATGGGTCTGTATGAACGCTGAAGAGCTCTAAAGCATCCGGTGGCATTTCAACAATGCTTGTGGCTACAGCACAGAACTCTGGCTTCCCAGTAATTAAAGCAAGACTCATCCCATAGGGTTTCACAGTCCAGTGCCACCTGAAGAGGGGTCCATCTGGATTCTTTCTAGCCTGTCCCTTGCTTGTCCTGGGACAAGTGTCCTGTGTTCCAAAGCTCTTAGATTGCTGTGGTATCCCCAATAGCGCTTTGATCATTTGAACTTGTAAAAGTGCTGGTGTGGAAGGCACCGGAGGCTCAACTGTGTAGACTGGAAGGGGTCTTTAGTTGATTTGATCTCCCAACATGTCTTCTGCAAGGTGTTAATGTGAGATCCAGGGCCTTCTCCCTGTTGCCCACTCTTAAGCGTCCCTTCAAATGCCTCTATCCAGAGTATTTTGTTCCCAATCTCCAATCTGAGAGTTAATGAGGAGACAGATTATTTTGTTCAACTTAAAGATTTAATGTTCATGAGACGGGGTATTCTCATGTTACAGATATGTTAAGAATCACTGAAGGCGGGCTAAGGAGCTAAGTGAAGCACTTGCCCAGGATCACTCTCCTGTACTGCTGACACCAGGCAGCAGTCACCTGTCACCCCAGCACTTGGAAGATGCTAAAGCACCAGAAGTTGGATGCCATCTATCTACATGGACAGTTTGAGGCTAACCTGAGCTACAGGTTACTAAATACCCTTTTTTTTTTGGGTCTGTGATGGTCAATTTTATGTATCAACCTAAGTAATGGGTGTCTAGATCTCTGAATGTTACTCTAGCTGCGTCTGTTCCTGGAGGAGTATGGAACTTCTTTCTGTAAGCTCAGTAAAGTGCCCGTGATCACCATCCCAAGTACTGAAGGTCAGCAGAAGGAGGCAGAGGGAGGGATGATCAGGCCCGTGTTTCATGGCTGGAGCTGAGATATTCGTCAGCCCTGAGTCCTGCTGTTTCTTAGGCCTTTCGACTAGAACCATGGGCCTCGCCATCAGTCCTAACATTCCAAGACCTCAGAGGAACCACCAGCTGTTACGGCCTCCAGCCCACAGAGTCAAGAAATCCTCACTCTCCACCATCCAGTGAGCCTGTCTCTCCTGTTGGCTGCCTCGCTATAAATTTCTTACCAGTTCTAGAGAAAGACGGGTAGACATCAACGCAAGGCCTTGATTTCTGTTTTTCTCTCACTTCTTTGAGTCTGTCCTTACAAACTCACTTTTCCTCCTTGAGTTTACCTGTTTCCTGCTACATCTTGCTGAGTCTACCCTAAGGGAAGGAGAAGAAAGCGTCACAGACTTTCAGAGTGACACACATTGTTGAAGAAATGAGCAGCGTTTTCGGCGTGGAGGAGAGGTTTTCTATAATTGCAGTTGACAAAAGCTGGCTCAAAACTTGTATAAAGATTTTAAAAAGCAGTAAGAAAATCACAGGCTCAACTGAGGAATAAACAGAGATTTGATAGAGAGGAAGGGAGACATGGAACAAAGGTGCCGAGCCAAGTCTGTGGTGGTCAAGAAGCATAAGTCAAGGGACATTGAAACCCTGTGCCCATTCTACTATGATGTAAAGAAACCGCAATGATGTTGGCATCAGGACTCTGACAGAGCAGAAGTCTGGAAAGGGTTCTTATTATATGGTGCTGGGGCCTGAACTCGGACTTTCCACTCTGCCAACCAGCACTTCACCCTGGTGCTCTGGCAACCATCATGAAGAAGAAGACAGATGAACCACCATCCAGTTTGCACCTCTAGAAATAAGTTAATATCACTGATACACAGGGATGGGGATAAACCTCAGCAATACTGTTTTTAAGCAAATACAGTAATCCCAAAATGCTGTGGGGGGGGCACGTATTGTGACGTTAAGAAGACTAAGATAAAAAACACATGAAAGTATTCATGTATTAAAACCACGCCAGCAAGTCTGTTCAAGAATAGTGAGCATTAAGCCTGACTGTCACCTCCCATGAGGTCTCAAAGGCACAGGATGCAGGAGACAGAATGGTGAGACCTGGCTTGTGTTCCAGGTCCTGACATCTGTTCTTCATGGCAGGCTTACACATCCCTACGAGAAGACACTAAATAAATAATCTGGCGAATAAATGATGTAGCCTGTGTGTGGATCCCTGTGTTCTTGTGAGCCTCGGTGAATAATTTACAATATAGTTACATGCTCTTGATATCCAGAAAGTGGAAAAGAAGCAAGAACAGGGGGAAGGAGAGAGGAGGAGGCAAGGAGGCAAGAAAATTATTTTAGTGCTCTGAGCAGGAAATTCCAGCTCTCTGAGAGTGGTGAAATTAGTCTTGCCTCACGTTTCTTCCTAGCAACGCACCTGGATGCCAGCAGTCTGGTGATGGAGTCATTTCTGCTAATTTTTTAGAAGAAGAAAGAGCGAGCCAGGAATACTACATGCCCAACGGGGGAGCGGGGGGAAGGGTCTTACTATAAAAAAAATAGAACGAATGCTTCTTAAAGATGGAGGATGCAGAGGAAGGCCCATATGCTCCTTTTAGAAGAAAAAAAAAAACCCTGTTTAATAAAAATGACCAACTCCAAAAAGACAGTGGCCCGCAGAATACCCCTGAGCACTCTGTGTGTTTTTTCTCTGAGATTCTGAGGGAAGGAGACCAGCTTCCCCCCCACCCCCGAGACCGAGGGTGGCACCCACGTGTGTGAGCACCATATGGGTAAGGGTTCTCCACACAGAATAAAGATGGAAATCAACAACACAATAGCTGGAATGAGGCGCTTTGGGAATCGAGAGGAAAGGAACTGGAAGTAACTTTGATGGAGAACAAACTAAATATAACTCCAACCTCAGGCATTGCGACGGGCTCCGGTAATGCTGTTTTCTTCATTAGGTTCTCCACATGGGAAACCCACCCTGTGTAAAATTGAGACAAAAGATTTAAATTGAAATGGGACGGTGGCAACTGCTGACTGTTCTACATAATCACGTTTGGAACACTGAAAGTCTGTTCTGCAGGCACACATTGGAGCAAGAGCTGGAAGAGAGTAGCCCATGCTATGAATTACCTTGGGGCTGTTAGGTTCAAACAGAATGAATTTAATCAGCTCTGTAAAAACCACGTGCCATCATCCCACTTTCGGAAAAATACCTTAGCCTGCCTGTTTTTCCTGTAGTTGAGTCACGATAGATCCCAGGCTGCTGGCGCGATGCAAATGGAGATGAAATGGTTACCTGATGTGCACAGGTGTGGGTGTGGATAAGGAGGTGTGGTCTCAGTGGGCTGGACCACACCCATCTGCAGAGGTGGGGGGGGAGGATCTGCCTCACCAAGGAGCGCTTTTCTTCAAGTAAATATTAAGGAAAGCAGAGGTGTCTGGGTGAGTAGAGCACTCGCTTTGTCATCATGGGAACCCGAGTGTGATCCTTAGAATGCACATTTAAAGGAAAGGAAAATCCAGGTGCAGTATTGTTCCCACATTGTCCCAGCACCGAGGAGGTGGAGACAGATACGTTCCTGTGGATCATTTATTGGCCTGCCAGTCAATGAAACGTGTGACTTTCAGGCTACTGAGAGACTCTGTCTTTAAAAAAAAAGAAAGAAAAAAAAAAGAAAAGAATAAATAAGCAAACAAACAAAAGCCAGGGCAGAGCCTGAGGGTTGATTGGAAAGTTGCCCTCTGACCTACACGTCCACATGCATATTCATGGGCTTGTGTGTCCTGTTCTGAACTACTAGAAACTTCTGCAATAAGCTAGTATGGTATGTATGAACACTGATGCAGCCGTTTAAAGGTACTCAGTGTGCTTGACTAATTAGACAGAAAGGTATGTAACATTTTTGTTTACACTGTGACTTGTATGGAAAATGACTGATAATAGTGCTATCCACAACAGTTGGAGCACCATTGTATCTCAAGCAGATTCTGTCACCAACATGTCAGATGTCAATATTCACAAAATAAGGTGCACAAAATAAGTGCACCTAATTATGTCTCAAAACGTTAGGGAAACAAGGGAACGTGAGGTGCTTCAAACAACTGGGGAGAATGGGTTTCCTTCTCTGATGCTGACCTGTCCTAATTAGACCCCTTGCTGGAATTGTTCAATACAATTTCAAAGCATTCCAGTCAACACATATCTGCTGTCATTGGCAGATTCTAAAAGCCAAAGCAAACTTACATAAGAATTTGCCTCAAAATAATATTGGTATTGCCAATCATCTTTGATCTTTAGGGGTCAACCTGTTCAGGCCTCAGACTGGGGTAGAGGTCTTTCCATCCACGCACAGAACAGGCTTGGTTTCCTCTTCTATCCGCCTCACGTCCCTGTCTTCCCAATTTCCAAAGCAATCTTCATTACAGGTTCAAAAACGATCCTTTCCCCTCAAAGCCACAGGTTCCTACAGCAGTGGATCTCATCCTCTGACCCCTCCAACAGAGTTGCTCATCTTCCTGGTTTTCCTGAAATACTAAATCTATTTTCAATACCAAGGCAAACTCATTGCCATCTCATTCAAAGACCCTTGGCCAGCCCTCTGGGGAACCAACTAAACCTGCAGCAATGACTCTCTAAGGTGTTCTCTGGTACATTCACCAGTAGAAGCTGGGGTGATGTCACTCCAATCCCTGCTTCCTGTCTGTCTGATCACTGATGTGTTGCTAACAGTCAGTGGACAAAGGCCTTGAGTGCATGCTAGCCCAAAGCACCCTGAGTTACAACGAAATCATCATTATGTTTACAGTCAGATGCAAATGGCATTTTAGAAAGATGTGGCCTAAGAAAAAGTTCCGATGGTTTCCACAGAAGTACACTGTGTAGCCCATTAGGTGGGGCACAATCTGTACACACATTCTGTTTCTCTAAGGGGTTCTTACTTCCTTAAGTCATTGCTGGAATGTAGTTATCAAATGTGGTTTGTCAGGAGGAGATTCTACACCTGACATTTTGTGTCTTTTGCAGACACACACACACACACACCTGCCATCTTTGAGTTCATGCTATGAGACAACACAACCCTATGTGTTTGCCTGAACCATTGACTTCACTAGACTTTGGTTCTTGTGTATGAAATGGAGGCGTCTGTAATCGACCAGTTGTCTTCTCCCATCTCAGAAACAGATTCAGTCTATTATTGTCTTCACTACTATTGTTTTAGCGGGGGTAGAGACAAAAGTCGGATTCTAGACATTTTCAGATCAAGACTCTTCGCCATGAAACAAGCAGGCCTTACCATCAGCTGGTTGGGTTAAACTGAATTCAAGGCCCTAGGTTGGGAAGCCAGATTCTGCCTTATTTGCAGAGACTGATTAGCCACATCCCTCAGCACTGCCCTGACCTTCCAAAGCTCTGAGTTTGTGTCCCATGGGAGTACACACTGCTGTGTTGATGTTTGGGGCCTATCTTTCAGCAAGGCTGTGGTTTCAGGTCGATGGGGCTGATTTTCCTATGTGTCCTTCACAAGTACTACCATATAAGTAGCAACCAAATGTCAAATCCTTTGAATTGAGAATTTGCAGTAAATTAGTTGAAATAAGCGTTCTCAACAGTCTCCCACTTTTTGCCCCCTCTGATGCGATGCATGAGTTTCCAAGGCTACGACCGCATTTGAAGGTAGTGAATGTGCCCCGGAGACCCCGAGCATGGACTGGTGGAAGAAACTGACCATTGCTCACCGTGGTTTTATTTTATGCTGATTTCTTCTACTGTATCATCCCGGCAGGTCCTATTTCGCAGAAGTGAGGGCCTCTTTCTCCTCTGAGCCTTTGACAAGCCTCCAGCTGGCCACCTCTGCCTAGCCTTCTACCAGGGCAACCTTGCAGAAGGAGGATGAAGCTTCCCTTATGAATCTCTGTGAGCATCTAAAGGGACAAGGTATGTAGGCCTCAGCAGAAAGGGCAACATGGCTCTGGAGGGGATACTGAACACAACACACATGTATGCACATGCACACATAAATGCTCCTGTGTGTGCGTATTTGTGTGTGTCTGTGTGTCTGAGTCTGTGTAGGTCAGAAGACAACTTGCCTCTTACTACGTGGGTCCCTTGGATAGAACTCACGTCATCAAGATTGAGAGCTAATGCTTTTACCCTACTGATCCACCTTGATGGACGTCTCTGACAATTGCATGTACCCCTGATTTTGCAAGCCCAGGCTTGCTGTGTGATACTTCTTTGTGTATTTTAATGGTCTGCCATGAGGACTGTGAACAGGTGTGACCCTTGTAGGGCCAATGCCCCCTGTGTTGGGGCTCAGCATCTGATTTGCTTTGACGAAGAGAACCTTAGAAAATGTGATGCAGATGATGAAGTCCTTTCTTCTGTCTCTTGCCTGATTTTGCTCATTTGGATCCTGAAAAGGACCAAGTTGGGAAGATGTTCAGTTTAGAATACAAAGGTTAGAGATGGCACAGACTAGGCCTTTCTCCCCATGAGATATTTTAAAGGCTAAGCACACTGACAGAGTCTTGTGAAACTACTTTCCCGGGGTTAGAAGTGAGCTTCTGCTGCTCCAGGGGGGAACATCTGTCCCCATGGTCTCTAGACCATCCAGAGGCCCGGAAGAAGCTATCAGCCTCTGAAGGGAAAAGTCAGTCTTGTGACCCAGCGGGGAACAGTTTACCCAAGAGAACGGGTGCCAGGAAGACTCGGGTTAGCTTTCAGGAACAACACTGAAGACTGCTGAGGTAAGATAAGTCAGAAATGAGAACTGGCAAATAAACCCTTGGCTGTAGGCATCGGTTTTCACGCTACGCCTGACCTCTGTTCAGACACATGGTGGCCTCAAAGATGAAGGTGGTGCTGAGAACAGTTTCTGTTGAGGCAAGAATCACAGGGGCAGTCATTCCTGAAAGTCCACCGGTCCCCGTCCGTCCCATTTGGCACTAATGCAATCCTAGGGGAAGCTGAGAACTAAACACTATTATTAGCAGTGACAGAAAGCTTTTAGCCAGGCTCCCCAATGCAGTGATGGATGCTGTTTATCATATTTCACCTGTTGCTTTGAAACTTTCCTTGTCAGAATGAATCATGGCTCAGGGAAAGGGGACCAGATTATAGACAATGCGATTTGTCTAATCGCAGTTGCCCCTCGTCAAGGGCCGTGAGGAAATGAAAGCAGAAGCAACCGGCAGGCTGGAAATCATTCTGCCTGCCAAGCCTGTCAGGGGTGCACCTGGCTTTCTATGAGAGCTGGGGCTCGGCGAAGAAGGTGGTTGCTCTCCTGTGCCAGGGGAGTGGTGGTGTAGGCTTGACTCCTGCTATCTGATTGGTTGATAATGAAGATTAATTTACTTATCCCTTATCTGCGTAACTTAGAGCACAGAGAAGATGTCTTACAGCTGTGTGGAGCCTGCCCTTCGAGACGCCTCCCCGCGCCTCCCTTGTCAGCACGGAAGTGTGTGGAAACCCATCATGTCGGACTCCTGCGTATCTTCTTCTGGCATGGTTGGCTCCCTGATAATATGAGGGCAGCAAACAGACACTCTCAAAGGCTACTCCACATCCTCCCGCCTTCTATTGATACACTGTATATTCAACTTGCTTCCTATTCCCGGGAGGAAGAAAGGCCCGCGTGTCACAATCATCAATACTTTGAGAGTTCTGCCCTTGCTGATTTTGAGGCTGAGCTCAAGACTAATTTCACAATACGAATAACACGAAGCATATAAGGCAGTTGTTCGAGTATCACAGAAGCCACTGTGAGCAGTGAGCAAGAACACCGAACACCATGGGATAAGGAAATACAGAGTCCTGTCTGTCCATGACGAGGGTTGTAGACAGCTTCGACAGGGAAGTGTCTTCGAAATTCACAGCAGATATCTCTGCTTGCCTCACTTCTGTCAGGTGTTTTTGGATGACACAGGTGTTTAGTTACATTCCTGACATGTAAGTAGTGTCCCTATGGTTCTCCTGAGCAGTTGTGTTGCTCATTTGGAAGGATGAGGTCCAGATGGGACTCAGAAACAAGCCCTGCCCCGCGGCAGTTCCAGACTCTGTGGCTGCTGTGTTCTAATTGGGGATCATACTTCTGTTACCTTGGACTGGGGTAACTTGCCAAGGCTATAGACGTAGAAGTGCACTCTCAGAATTGTAGACAAGCTCGGGAAACCCATGAAATAACATGTGCAAAACTCCCTAGCGTAGGAGGCAGGGAACGTAGCTCAGTCCTAGAGTGTGTCCACAGCACTCAGCAAACCCAGTGTTCAACTCCGGTGCTGCACCCATGGGGCTCAGTGGTGCATGCTCATAATTTCAACACTTGAGAACTTGAGAGGTAGAAGCAGGAGAATCAGCAATATAAGATCGTCCATCTTGATACCAGACTGGGGTATATAAAACTTTTTCTAAATCAACAAAAAAAACCTCACCCAAAACAGAAATATTTACCATATCAGCCTCTGTGATATAGCTTTTTTAAAAATATTTATTTATTTATTATGTGTACAATATTCTGTCTGTGTATATGCCTGCAGGCCAGAAGAGGGCACCAGACCTCATTACAGATGGTTGTGAGCCACCATGTGGTTGCTGGGAATTGAACTCAGGACCTTTGGAAGAGCAGGCAATGCTCTTAACCGCTGAGCCATCTCTCCAGCCCCGATATAGTTCTTAATAAACACTGGCTCCTGTGATGTGAAATCATAATTTTATCAGATCATTTTTAAACTAGTTTGGATTGAGGAGTCAAGAAAAATAGGAAACAATAGGTTTATTATTGTTGTTATTTAATGGGCTTTTTATTGAGTTTGCATGTCACAGTGCACACACAGTCAGAGGACAACCTTATGGGGTCAATGTTCTCCTCCCACATTAACTTAGATTCTGGGTATCAAACACAGGTGACCAGGCTTGAATGACAAGTCTCTTTTATCTTCTGAATGCTCTCTCAACCCCAAGTGATGGGAAGGAATGGAAGGGAGTTAGTGGACAGGAGAACAGGATGTAGGGGGGTCTCCAGGGGCATGAGGCTAGCTGTGAGAAGAGAGGAACAGGAATGGCAGACACAGGAAACAGTGCAAGTGTGGGGCTGCAGTGTGAGCACTGAGGGGGCAGAGCTGTGAGGGTGCAGCAGGCAGATGTCAGGTGGGAAAAGGCCCCTGCTCTAAGGTATGTTGGTTCCGCATTTCCACTTGAGTGGCAGGTGCCTGGTTCAGGAACCTTTGCTCTGTTTCTCACTCAGATCCTTGAATTCCTATCACTGCTCTCCTTGGCTGTTCCACTCCCTCCTTGTTGCTCTCTGAAAGAATTAGAAGTTTCTCCCATCTTCATCAGCGAGAATTGCTCATACAATTTCAGCACCAGACAGAGCCTCTTTTTGCCTTCTCTTTCTGAGACAGGGTGGGACAAATTCTTCAGGTACATCTGTGTGTCTGCCTACAGATACAAACCTCTCATTGGAGGGTCCTTAAGAGGCATCTCTGAAATCTGAATGTGACCACTAGGGCATCGGGCCTGGTGGCCAGCAAGCCCATTTGATCCCAAGTCAGGGAATCTTTACGTCTGGGTCTCACCTGTAATCCATCCTCTGCTGCCCAATTCCCAGGTGTCTTTTTCTATTTGTTTTCAAATTGGGTTTGAAATTGGGAGTGTGGGAGCCTAAAGATCCCATATAAAATACTCCAGGGGAGAGTGTGGACAATGGGGCAGTGTCCTGCGTGTGAGCCAAGCTCTCAGACGGACTTCACATTGACCGTCTGGTTTTCCATTCACAATGGACCTATTTATTCTGGGGAGAATCTGAGACTCTAAGTTCAACTACATCACAGAGGTTGTGAGCAGCGAAGGCAGGTTTGAGTTTGAAGTCTTTGAGCTGAGGTCTGTATCTTGCTAATACTTCACTGTTGATTTTCAATTAAGCATATTAAATTTAATCTTTTGTAGTTTTTTTGTTCCTTCCTTTCCTTCCTGCCTTCTTTCTCATCTTCTTTTTTCTAATTTGTGTGTATGGATCACACATTCCCACCTAGACCGGAAACTATTCAACGTGAACAAAAGAAACAACAGGCTTCCTTTTTCTTGGAAAGCAGATCTGTTGCGGGCTTGAGCCCCTTGCAGATGCTTATTGTTTAATACATTTGTGCATCGTGAATTATTACTTTACATGTATTTTGGGGATTTGGTAAAATCACACTTTAAGAACCCCAGCCTTAGAGAATGTCAGAAAGGGAAGCGAAGGGTGAGCTGGAGGTTTCAGAATTGAATTTGTGCCGGGTTCAGATTCAGCACACAGAGGTTCTGAGGCCACAACTTCCTAAACTCCACCCAACCGGGAAAGACACGGAAGAGACAAAACAACCAGGGACAAGTGTTGTGTTAGCATAGCAGGCATGATGATGATTTTTTTGCTGGTCCACTTTACAAGGCTGTTTGGAAAATCAATTGGATTTAGTGTTTTTAGACAACTGTGTCACCCCCAGGTAACAGTCACACTCATGGGACATGAGGGCACTAAGTGGGACTATCTATGCCTCTGTGAACCACTTTGACATATGGGTGAAATGTAGAGGTCGTTAGGTACTGTCTTTAAAGAGATTTTTCTTCAAGATTGCCCCACTAGGTGCAGAACACTTTCCAGGGTGTTCTCCACGTGGACACAAACGGCCCAGCTGTGCACTACAGCCCTGTATGATCCTTATGAGACCGACTCTCTGGTCTCTGGGAACACTAGCCCTGTTACCATATCTGCCTAGTGACAGTGTGTGTGCACGTGCATAAAGTGTTTACCACGCCCGTGCCTCCTCACAATGCCAAACTTCACAAACCCACGATTCTACCTGGGCCACCGCTCTGCGAGAATGTATATAGTATTAACTCATTGGCCCTTCCCTCCTGAAAACTTTTTAAAGATATTTATTTTTATTTTTATTTACATGTATGTGTCAGTGTGAACTTATGTTTCAGACCAGAAGAGGACGTGGGATTCCCGGGAGCTGGAATTGCAGCTCCACAATGTGGGTGCTGGGATCTGAACTCCCTTTCTCTGAAAAGCAATGCATGCTTTTAACCGCTGAGCCATCTCTCCAGCAATGTTCCCTTCTTTTTATTCGTGAGTATAAAGGCTCCTGTCACATGTTTAGTGGTGTTGCTGTAGCTAATTTCTCCTTCTTTCCCCCATGTTATTGCCTTCTGTGGCATCATGATTTGGGGGGCAGAGGTAGTTTTCTTATGCTACTGACTTCATTGCATGGTGACCCCCATTCTGGCTCGAGAACTCGCCCCGTGTCTCTGTGTAGCCATTGTGATGTCGCTTTGGCTCAGCACACAACCTCAAGTTTAGCTCACCAAGAATGAGATACACCTGTCAAAGAGACAGAGTCCTCCCAAAGCTGCAGCAAGATCAGATGCCTATTCCAGCCAAGAGAACAAAAGTCAAATTAAAGGGAGCTGACACAATAGAAGTGAGAGCACTGGCTGCTCTTCTAGAAGACCTGAGATCAATTCCCTGCTCTGACATGGTGGCTCAAACTGTACCTTCAGCCCCATGGGCTCAGGTGCCCATTTTTGGCTTCTGTGGTCATGAGGCACACACACATAGTACACAGGCAAGCATGGGTAAAAGTCTTAGACACATAAAATGAAAGTAAATACAGATTATTTTTTTTAAAAAAGTGTGATTGCAGAAGATGTTTCTAAGATCCAGGAACGTGCTCTGTTTCCTACACAAGTCTTTTCTGTCTGATATGTCTTTCCCATGGTGGAAGGGCTTGACGGATTTGGAAAGGTGCCGACTGCTACTTCTCTGTGATGATTTCTTGCTCTTTCTCCTTGGCTGCTCAGAAATTGTATGGTGTCCCTGATCAATGTGGCCCTCGGAGCTGCTTAAATGGGCTGAGTCATTCTCCTCCATGAATCTTTAGTCATTCACACAATGACTTTATTTAACTTTGCTGTCTCTCCATGCTGACTCTCCTAGACTTTCCAGACGCTGAGGCTCCTCCTAAATCTCAGGAAGTTTTTTTTTTTTTTTCCACACTTTCCTTCAGTGTTGAATTCTAGTTTTAGCCCATGGGATCATACTGAATAATAAAAAAACAATACTATATCAGTTTTCTTGTTTCTGTTGAGACTTGTCCTCTAGAACAGTGAAGGCAAGACACTATTTCATTAATTTGAATTTTATCTTTTTCTTTTGGTGAGTTTGGTTAAGGTTTGTCAATCATATTTCTCTTCTTTTATTTCCTTAATTCTTTGTGGTGATATTTTATTTCCTTATGCTCTGCTTTGATCTTTATTATTTATTTCCATCTACTGACTTGGGGGTTTGGCTTATTTTTCTTTCTCAAAGACCTTGAGGGTCATCTTCCTTGAGATTTCTCTGATTTGTTAATTAAAAAGTTATAGCTATAAGCTTCCCTTCTAGAACCATTTTTATTCCACTAAAGACCCACAGACTCTAATATGTGGTGTTTGAATTTTAATTTGACTCTAGGGTTTTTAGAAAACCCACTCTTGATTTATCCAGTAACTACTCACCATTCAAAAACACGCCCTTAATTCAGGACATTCTTATGTTTTCTGCAGTTTCCTTTAATGTTGATTTCTAATTTTATCCCAGTTTGATCATATAGAATCAAAATTATTAGATCAATTTTCTTGTTCTTGTTCTGTTTCCTAAATATATCTCAGAGACTCATAGACTACCAAGAAGAATGCTTTTGACTATTCTTGAGTGGGTGAACTGACTATATATGTCTCTTGAGTCCCTTTGACCTAGAATGCCATTATTTTTCTTTCTCTAAGAACTTGAGGGTCATCTTCCTTGAGATTTCTCTGATTTGTTAATTAAAAAGTTATAGCTATAAGCTTTCCTTCTAGAACCATTTCTATTCCACTAAAGACCTGCAGACTCTAATATGTGGCATTTTAATGTTTTATGTTAATGTTTCTTTGTTAAACATTTCTGGGGTGGAGAGGGGGTCTAGATGACCAATCTATTGGCACAAAAGGTCTATTGAAATAGCCCACTATTATGACATGTATCAACATGTGCCTTTGTATCCAATAGTGTTTGCTTTATAAAACCAGGTGCAACTCAAACTGGAAAGAAGAGGGATTAGTGATTAAGACCACTGTCTTTTCTTACAAAGGCCCTAGAATCTATTCTCATCACTGTCATGATGGCTTACTCCCAGCTGTTACTCCAGTTCCAAGGATCCAGCACCCTCTCCTGGCCTCTGTAGGTACCAGACAGACACGTGATTTAAGACATACATACAGGCAATCCATAAACATAATTAATTGATTAAAAATTAATTTTAAAAATGATTTCACCAATGCTCATTGAATGTATGTTAGGAAATACAATGTCCTCTTGATGGGTTGTTCCCTTAACCAAGAGAATGTAGCTGGGTCCTAATCATTCCCTCTGGAGAGGGGGCCAGAAGGCGTGGCATCAATGGCGTAGACATCAGGAGTCAGGTAAAAGGCAAACAGCAGACTTGTTTATTCAGCATGGGGAGAACCTTATACACTCTGCTCCCAGCACCCTGGCTGTGTTCTGATCTGTTGACTGAGTGGTTGCCCCTCGTTGGCTAGGCATGATCAGGACCTCTGACAGCATCTGTTACTAGGCCCTCAGGCAGACTCCAGGTTGGCTCATCTCTCCGCCTTGTAGGCCTTATCTTTCTACAAGAGTGTACAAACTTATAAAAGGTACGATGAGGTTCCTTCTCAGACCATGCAAACAGGCAACTGCCAAGTCAAGAAACAAGTCTAAAGGAATGGTGGCAAGGTTATAAAGGAGCAGAGAGCTTTATAAATGATTCTGGGAATATAAATTAGTCTAGTCACGGTGGAAATCACTAGAATGGCAACTCAATTACAAATAGAACTAAAATATTACCACTGTTAGGTTCATACCCAAAAGAACCAAAGACTGCTTACCATCAGACATGTGCCCATACTGTCTCCACACTACTCCTGGTAGCCAGGTTCTAGACATAGGTGCCCAGCAATGGACGGATAAAGAAACATGGTACATATATACAATACAACGGAGTGTCTTCTTTCTTTAAATCGGCTATGGAGAAGGATAGTATGTTCATGTTGTTTGTTAGAGGTCACGAAAGAGTATATTAAGTGCAATAAGCTAGACTCAGAAAGGCAAATACCACATTTTCGGTCTCATCTGTGGAAATGAATTACGCTGAATTACATACTGGACGGTAAAGAGTAGACTTTAAGGACTGTAGATACAAAAAGCAAGCGGGTGAGGAGTACATGTGGGTTCTCATCGCGGGGTTGCTGTGCTAAAACTCCATGATGAAAGCGATCGAGCGGAGCAAGGATTTGTTTCAGCTCGCGGTCCCAGGCTGCAGCCCTTCCCTGTAAAGATGCCAGCATGAAGCTCTTCAGACAGAGAGGGTCATGCCACAGCTCCAGCCAAGAGCAGAATGGATGGATAATGGATACATGCACCCTTGCTTGTGTTCAGCTTGGTTCCTCTGCTCTTATGAGGGTTAGGATTCCCCGTGTAAAAACTGGCGCCACCCACAGTATGCTGGGTCTCCCCACATCAATTAACGTGATTAACACAATTTCCCATGGACACACCTGCAAGCCAACCCACTGTAGGAAATCCTTCCTGGAGATTCCCGTCCCAGGTTATGACAAGGTCACAATGAAAGCTGACCATTCCAGTGTGCCCGTTAGTCTGATTTAACCATTTTGCAGTATGTGCCTACAAATATCAAAAATATCTAGCGCATTAAACTTCCAACTTTCACTTACCCCATTACAGACATGATAGCAGATACAAGCATATTGGAGAAACCACAGTCTCCCGTGGATGAAAGTACATATCAGGGAAAGTACAGAAGAAAGGATTTGCTATTTCACATGGAAAGCTGAAAATACTGTCACTTCTTGAGATACACATGTGATTACAGTTGTCAGAAGAACCCTTAAAGAGAAATCTGAACAAAATGGCTTAAAAATTATCTCCAAACAAAAGACAGAATTGTCTCAGACAATGATGCACACTGAAAATGTATACATTAGGAATTCTTCATAAAATCATGCTACAAGAAAGAAAGCATGGCACAAACTCTGTGTTCCCCATGGCCCAGATTACACGATTTTTTAGTAGGGGGAGAGGAGAAAAGAGTAAATGTAACTGTACCAAAATGTTAGCCAAGGTTTTTAAACAATAACAACAACAAAAATGAAATGATAACTTCTGATTTTTT
The DNA here is from genome assembly GCA_028555095.1 of Dicrostonyx torquatus. Classification (NCBI taxonomy): domain Eukaryota; kingdom Metazoa; phylum Chordata; class Mammalia; order Rodentia; family Cricetidae; genus Dicrostonyx; species Dicrostonyx torquatus. The sequence continues at coordinate 8,426,555 of JAQHUG010000018.1, read as the reverse complement.
GTTGTTCATTGTGTAATCTCTGCTCTATAATTACTATTCTTTATTTTATGATAAGGATATTGAACTTATTTTATAATGACAAAATATCAGTCTTGTAAAATTATTTGTTTTTAGTGTTTCCTGGATTAGCATATGCTTCCAAGCCTCACAGTATTTAACCTTTCTTTTCCTTCTCTTCCCACTGCAGTCCCATGTTGCCTGTGAGAGTCCAGAGCTGGGAACATTGCCCAGGCAGCCACAGATTGTGATCTGTGTCAATAAATGTGGTGATTAGGTGGCTTCCTGATTTTATTACCTGCTGCTCAGACCCGAGCTTATTTCCCACAGGGGGTTACCATGGATAAGGGTTGTTGTCTCTCTTGTTCCAAGGCTGCCTTGGACTGACCCACAGGAGTCTCAGGGGTCCATCGCTGCATCCCACTCCCACATGCATCTGCCTCTGGGCTTCCTCCCCACTTCATTTGAGGCTGGCCAGGACAGGCCAGCAGGCCCAAGGGAGGGGGATCAGGAGACAGCTGGGCTCTGACCAGTGATCTCTATGGGGTGACAGGAGGTTCCCCACTTCTCCAGCTGCTGAGATGCTCTGCCCCAGGGAGACACTTCTTCTTGTGTATTGTGACTCCAAGGAGTTATGACAAGAACTGTGGTTTATTTTAAACAGCTATTGTGGCAGCAAATATCCTAGTCTATTTTTGTGCCTTTAAATACACACACACACACACACACACACACACACACACACACACACACACAGAGGCGCATCCACAGAAATCCATCCAAACAATTTAACTATGATCCATCAAGGGTTTGAAGGACACACAGATTGGAGAACTTTTCATCCAAAGACATAATCATTTCAGTTAGCCCATAGGAATAATTTTTAAGACCCACTATTCAGTGTGGAGCCCACACTAAGTTACTGGAAATTTTCTAACAGGTTAGACTATGAATTTATAATAGAAACCCATAAAATTTTAAGTATATGAGGTTATTTGTAAGTTTATGGCCTTGACTTCACTGTTATGTGGCAAACATGTATGAAAACATAATGTATACCACAAATTTTTAAAAACTGTTATTACTGAACTAAGAAATAAATAAAACAATTAAGTTTTTTTTCCCAGAAAATACAGCAAGGCTGTGGTACAGACGCACTGTTCTTGAATGCATAAACCTTTAGCATCTAATTCCAGAAATAACATTCCTTGGCGGCTAGGGCCAGAAGGAACGGAGGGAAACAAACCCACAGACTCATAAACAATCCTGCAATATTCTCAAGACCCCTTTAGAAGAGCAGGAACTCAAGGATAAAAAGAGGATAAAACACCCTGTCAGGCTGAGAGACTGTCTCATTTTCAGTATGCTTAATGGACCACTCAGGTGCTGTTGGAGAGCTAGCATTGCAACCAAGCATGTGACTGGGGAGCCATCGGCCTCTTTCTGCAGTCTCTCGTAAGGCCGGTATCTTCCACCGCCGACCATTATTGTTGACTTTTCCAGCCGTGAAGCATTCTGGGGCTCTTTCAGCTGTGTGTCTTATTAAATACGCATAACATACATAAGCCCTTAGCCCTCGGACACAGGGAATACTTGAAAAAACAAAGGGGGTAATATTAGAACTCTTTCTAAATCGTAAACCTATTAATTTATTGTATTCTGTAGGGAATAATCAATAAAGCAAAAATGTATCAAAAATTGCAAGCCGTAAAGGAACCAAGAGCTCCTCCATGGTCTGGTGATGCTGAGATGAGTAGAATTCTTCTGTGGAGGGTTCCTTTTGTGTGTTCCTGTGTCACATTTAAAAATGCCGAGGCTTGCGGACGATGTGCACCAGCTTCCTACCTGTATCGATTTTTTTTATTCTTTCTGAATTGAATGTGAATTATAATAAAGCCTTGACCTTCATGCGAAGCCAGCCACCAAAAGCTTCCTTTGTTGGAGCAGGCTGTCACTAGGCTCCTTTGCCAGAAGCTCTGGTGTGAGGGAGGTGTTTAAAAAGCCCAACATCTTCTGTTAGAAATTCAGAGGAATCTTTCATTTTTCTCTCTTTAAATACGAACTTCATACAATGTCTGTCAAAAGCGAAGAAAAGCCCAGTGGGTACCTGAACTATCCCGTGTTTCCCGGTGGCGAATATGAATGCGCATCGTAAGTGTTTCTCTCTCAGGGCAGAGCCCTTGGGGTTAGGTAGGGGTGAAGGGTGTTGGAAAGAGTAGGGGTTGGACTAGGGATAAGGGGTGGGACTAGGGGTAAGTGGGCGGAGAGAGGATGGCAGAGTAAAATTAGAACTTCCTTCTGGTCACTTCTAGGCCAGAACTACTATGGTATTTATACTCACGCTTTATTTATTGTTGTGGTGGTGGTTTTCTCTCTCTCTCTCTCTCTCTCTCTCTCTCTCTCTCTCTCTCTCTCTCTCTCTCTCTCTCTCTCTCTCCTTTCTCGAAGATCAATTGAACATTAGTTTGGAGATGAAGCCTTCGTGTAGAATGTAAAGAGGAGGGGAAAGGACCAGGAGAGGAAGGGGAGGGGGAGAGAAGTTCTGAAAATTGAGATCAGAAAAGCAGAGAATGTTGGAGGTGTTTAAACTGGCACCTTGCAGAATCCCACACTGTTCCAACACAAGCATCGAGCAACACAAACCCCGTCCTGGTTTAATCAAATCTTAAGAAGTCAGATCTAAGTGTTAAAAAATATCCTCCTGGTTTTATAAAACTTGCAGTCTTAATTCAAAGTTTTCAGGAAAATCTCGGGTAAAACCCAAAGCAAAGTCACTGAGAGCAGCTTACGGAGATTGCAGCTGAAGCTGGCAGCCTCTGTGTAACCTTGAGCTCTGTATTCTCAGGTCTACAGATGTTACCAAGCAACCTCTTGACACCTTGGGGTTCACATCATAAAATGGACCAGTAAAGCCAGGTGTGATGCCCCCTGCTGTAATCCCATGTGGTGCCTCACAGCTGTAACCCCAGTGTGGTGGTTCACATCTGGAATCCCGTGTGGTGGCTCACAGTTGGAATCCTCTGTGATGGCTCACAGCTGTAATCCCATGTGGTGGCTCACAGCTGTAATCCCAGTGTGGTGGCTCACAGTTGGAAT
>JAQHUG010000018.1:8397681-8412703 GCA_028555095.1 Dicrostonyx torquatus | reverse complement strand
AATACATAGATTAAAAGAAATGAGTTAAATTAATATGTAAGAGCTAACCAATAAGAAGCTAGTGCTAATAGGCCAAGCAGTGATCTAATTAACATAGTTTCTGTGTGGTTACTTCAGGAGTCTGGGTGGCTGGGAAATGAACGAGCAGCCTCTTACAACACACACACACACACACACACACACACACACACACCCCTTCCAAAAAAAATCTGCCACTGCTTGCTTCTGCCACAGACTCACAGCAAGAAGAAAAGAGGCCTGTGTTCAGTTTTCACTTTTCTCTTGATGCCTTCCTCTTCCTTTACACTGTCCATGCAGGAGAAATGGTTGTAAGAGGCCAGTTTTCTTTACACAGGTGGCATTACCCACACTGGTGCTTAAATCACCCATCCCATCCCCCCACTAAGGCATTAGCCCCTGACTCTGGAAGCACCGTGACCTTTCTGAGGAAAAACATTTGATTTATTTTTCCCCTGCCTAAGGGATTAAATGATCATTTTTTAAAAAGTGCAGAGAAAGTCAGAGCTGTCAATTCTTCATTCCAACTATTTGCATTTTCAAGAGATGCTGGGATGTCTTAATTGCCAAAATTATTGTGGATTCCCACATGCAGCTGGGGAAGCCACTCTGCTGCCTGAAGATACCTTGGAACAGCCAAGGCACATGAGCTCCCTGGGCCCTGGGCAGCAGGGTGAGAGGAGCGAGCCTATTATTTACTTTTCTACTATTTCAGTAGGCTACAGTGACATAAAGCAACTTAGAGGAGAAAGCGTTTCTTTTTCCTGACAATTCCCAGAGGGAGATGGTCTTTCAGGGCTGGGAAGGCATGGCAGCTGGAGTCAGGAAAGGAAACAGACAGTGGAAGCCAAGAATTGTGGTTCATGGCTTTAAAGTCCAGCACATTGTAGGCAGAGATAAGTAGATGTCTGTGAGTTTGAGGCTAGCCTAGTCTACATTGTGGGTTCTAGACAACCCAGGACTGCATAGAGAGAATCTGTCTGATGAAAAAAGCAAAAAAGGTGGGACTAGGCAAGGCTACGATCCCTAACAGCTGGTACCAGCAAGTTATGCTTCCTAAGAGTTCCACAACCCCCAAAGAGTGCCACCATCTGGGGACTAAGAGTTCAAACATGTAAGTCTATGGGCACATTTTCTATTCAAACCTCAACACTAAGAATGATTGTAAATTGTAATACTTAAAAAGGTATGCCCATGAGCAAAATCTGGGATGGAGATAGCAGCTACCACTACCTCTGGTCGCGGAGTGCCTACAAGGAAGATCAGAAAGAGGTGAGATCTACAGAGAAAAGCCCATGTTCACATGAGGCACCTCTGGGTTAGACCCAGGAAAAGTAGGAACTGGTCCTGTACCTTATACTTACGCTCGAGTCCTAGAACCAAGTAAGACGCAGGTCCATCTAACAGAAGAAACACACAACACTCTCATGAATTATGAAAAGAAACAGTTTTTGAGATGACTTGTCATAGCATGACCCAGCCTCTTTCCTTCCTGTGATATCTCTATGGACTTAGAAAGACTCACAGTTTCATAGAAGGTGACAGAATAACAAGCCAAGTTTGTACAGATAAACCTGATAAGCATCCTGGTGCAGCATGTGGAATGAGAAGATGCTTCAGAAAATGGGGCATCTTTGAGCTCAGTGTTGAAAGTGTGCAGGCGTTAGGCGGATTCTAGACTGAACCACACGGGACAATTTCCCTTGTGTGGTTCCAGGAAGTGAGAAGGCATATGAGGGGCCCAGCACATTCCAACATGGCGGCATATAGAGCATGCATGTGAGGAGCTGAGCCAGCCTGGGAGTTGAAGAAGAGGACCAGGTACATCTAGGAAGACCTGAAAATGCAATCAGTTGGAAGACTAGAGAAGCAACCAAAGTGATGAAAGCTGAGTGATAGTATTCCAAGAGTCAGCTTCAAAGACTCTAGAATGCTTTCCTTCCTCAGGGTTTTGGCCAAATTTTTGAGAGTCTAGCTGAGAAATTCTCACTCACTTACTGGGGCTGTAATCCCACCTATAAGCCAAGAGCGCCAGGCGTGTGACTGCAGGAAAGAGAAAGTCATCCAAATGCACAACGCAGTTCAGAAAAGATCTCTCCCTGAAAGTGCTTAGGTGCAGTGCAGGAGTGGCTGTTTACAATGACCTAGCTTTATTGTAGGACAGCAGCAGCCTTTATTGACGATTCCCTTGTGAATTGACTTGGCCTCCTCTCCCTTTCATCCACTAGATGGACATCTGTCATGTGATATGTAAGGAATGAGACCTCATATATGCCCATATAGAGAAGACTCCTTTCTTTCAAATTCAGTTTTTTTCTTTTACAGTTTTTAATTGGTTTATAGATCATATAGATTACACCATTTGTATTTAACTGAACAGTTCATAGGGCAATCATTTTAGAAGATTTCTGTAGAGAAACAATAAAATTTTCCCAGTTCAGACACAAGTGAACAGGAAAAAGAAATGACGGAGCTGAGACTTGCCTGCTGCCAGCCGCTCTGCATGAGCCACTCTACAAAGGACGCCAGTCATGACCGGGTAGATGCCTCCCAACAGGACCGCACTGATGCTACTAACATCCTTGGTCTCCACAGTGGCGATGACATTTTAATGACACATGTAGAAGCAATTGTTTTTCTTTTTTTAAAAAAAACTCTGCTATTTGCTAAAAATATCACTGAAACAGGTGTGCAGAAATATTTCTGTAACTGTGATTTTATCACCCAAATCAATAATTCACCTGTTTAAATAAAATAGCACCAGGAAATCATGTCAGTCATGGAGTTTATAAAAGAAATCTAGAAAACAATTTCTGATTTGAAAAAAAATATTGAGTTATGGAGTTTCAGAGTAATTATGACCCATTTGTTAATAATATAAAATGCAGTGTGTTGATGGGTGGATGTAATAAAATGCATTATATAAATGTAAGAAATTTTCAAAGAATAAATAAAAAGTATTTAAAAATCAGTGCTTCCAGTTAGTTTGAAAATAAGATGATTGACATAATAAAGATGAGCATAACCACAGGACAAATTTATAGATCGAATTTTAAGCAATTTGGCATCTGGATTTTATCACTGAGCATCATTGACTAGGAAAAGCACCAAATTCTTCTTGAGTACCACTCAGAGACATTTTCACAAATTAGGAAACAAAGTAAGAGGGGCTGGAGTGATGGCTCTGCCTTTAAGAGTGTGTGCTGTTCTTGTGGAGAACCTGAGTTTGGTTCTAGCACCCCCCTCAGTGAGCTCAAAGCCAGCAACTCCCTCTTCAGGGACCCCAGTGCCTGACTTCTTATGTCCATGTGCGCCTGCACACATGTACACATACACACAGTGACACTTAAATAAAAATAAATCTTAAAAAATGGAATAAACTGATCTTAGATACACACATTAAAAAGTTTTACATTGTTTTCGATCTGGGTCATTCTGACAGGTGTAAGACAGTATGTCAGATTTTGTTTTGATTTGCATTTCCCTGATGACTAAGAAGAATGTTGAGCAATTCCTTAAGTTCCTTTTGGTCATTTGAGATTCCTCTGTTGAGAATTCTCTATTTGGAACTGTAACCCATTTTTAAATTGCATTAGTTGGTATTTTGGTGTCCAGTTTCTTGAGTTCTTTGTATACTTTGGAGATGAGCTCTCTGTCCAATGTGGGGTTAGTGAAGATCTTTTCCCACATTGTAGTTTGTTGGCCATGTCCTTTTCCTTACAGAAGCTTCTCAGTCTCATTTATTAGTTGCTGCTCTCGGTGTCTGTGCTACTTGGTTTATTTTAGGAAGTGGTCTCCTGTACCAATGCATTCAAGGTTACTTCCCACTTTCTCTTTTATAAGGTTTAGTATGGTTGGCTTTATGCTGAGGTCTTTGATACATTTGAACTTGAATTTTTTGTATTGTGATAGATATGGTTCTATTTATATATATTAGGATGTGGAATAAGGGGAACACTCTCCATTGCTAGAGAGAATGCAAGTTTGTACAACTGTTTTGGAAATCAGTATGGCAGCTTCTCAGGATCCAGCAATACCACTATTGGACATATACCCAAAGGATGCTCAATCATACCACAAGAACATTTATTTGCTCAGCTATGTTCATAGCTGCATTATTTGTAATAACCAGAACCTGGAAACAATCTAGATGCCCTTCAACTGAAGAATGGATAAAAAGAAAAAAAACCGTGGTACATAATGAAGTGTTACTCAGCAGTAAAAAACGACATCTTGAAATTTTCAGGCAAATGGACAAAACTAAAAATAACAATCCTGAGTGAGGTAACCCAGACCCAAAAAGACAAATGTGGTATGTACTCACTCTTATGTGGCTATTAGTCATAAAACAAAGGACAATCAGACTATAGTCTACAACCCCAGGGAAGCTAGGTAACAAAGAGGACCCTAAGAGAACTATCCATGGATCCACCTAGGAAGGGGAAATAGAGAAGATCTGCTGATACCTGGTGGAAGCAAATGCAGAGATCCACAACTAACCACTCGACCAAGCTCCCAGAGGACAGTCGAAGAGAGGGAGGAACGATAATATAAGCAAAGAGGTTAAGACCGTGATGGGGAAACCCACAGGAACTACTGACTCAAGCTCGTGAGAGCTCATCAAGTCTGGACTGACAGCTGCAGAACCTGCATAGGGACAGACTAGATCCCCGAATGCAGGTGACAGTGGGTGGATTTGGCATTTTGAGGCCACTGGCAGTGAACCCAGGATCTATCCCCAGCACATGAGCTAGCTTTTTGGAGCCTATTTCCTATGGAGAGATACCTTGCACAGCTTAGACACAAGGGTGAAGGCCTTGGTCCTGCCTCAATGTCGTGATGGGACAGACTTTGTTGACTCCCTATGCGAGGCCATACCCTCTCTGAGGAACAGATGGTGGGAAGGGGGTGAGAGGAAGGTGGGGGAGTGGGAAGAGGTGAGGGAAGGAGAACTGGGATTGATATGCAAAATTAAAAAATAAAATAAAAGTACCTGCCTGGTAGTAAGCCTGGCAATGAAAATGTGACTGTTGGTGTTAAAACAAACAAACTTTGCAATGATATTGAACCAGATCTTCAAATTTAATCAAATGACCCATATTTTGCCAGCTTTTTTTCAGGAAAATAATCGCCTGTTTTATTTTTCCAGCATCTTTTAAATTCAGATTTGGGAGATATTTCAATACATGTGGATATTAACAACTTACTACTTAATCTCAATACCTACATTTCCCCACTTTGGGACTTAAAAACACTTCTTTGGATGCAATGTGGAAAAATAAAGTCTTAGAAGTTCTAAGGGTGGGAAATAGCTTGCCAGGCAACAGAACAAAAGCAACTGTTGTAATTAACCTTGGTTGTCAACTTGACTGGATCGGGAAGCAAAAGACAGTTTTCTGGGTATGTCTAGAGTTTTTCCCCAATAATATTAACTGCTGGCTCTTCCCAGAGTGTCTGGAACCTTTTGGTGGCAGCCTGGATACAGGAAGGTCAGAGGGCAAAGCTGTTGCTTTTTGACTACCCGACCTTGCCTCTCCTTGGTGGGTACATCTCATCTGTTGCTACCAATGTCGCTGCCGCCATCCCTCCCTAACTTCAGAATCCAGACTTCCAATGGGGACTGGGGGCTAGAGGCTCCTCTCTGAGAATCTTCCGGGCCTTCCACAGAGCAGGACTGGTGAGGTATCCCGCTCTCTGCCTCTCCATTGGGCAGGCAGCTATAGTTCACTACCTAGACCATATCGTGTAAGCCAGTTGAGCAACTCCTCTTTAAATGAGGTCGCATTCTGTTTCTCCTGTCTCTCTAGAGGACTCTGACCACTGCAGAAGGAAAGGTCATGTCATTCCTTGACCATCTAAGCACTGCCTGCGACTGCTTTCTACAGCAGGGTTACAGTGGTGAGGACGAACCTTGCCCCTAGGTGAACTGAGGTTACTCACCATGTGGTCCTTCATGTGAGGTTCTGTATCCTCTGATTGAAACAATCGACAGTAATCAAAGGTAGCTCATTCTGGAGGAAGGACCTCAAAAAGGGTTTTATTTCTAATACAGCAACACTAGGATCCAGGACAGGATATGGTCCTATGTAGTGGTTTGGCTATTTATTGTTTTTTCTAAAGGCCTGAGTGTGCTATCAAACAGTAGTTGGATCCTGGGGCTGCTGACTTCAACAGCTGATAAGTAGGAAGTGGGACCAGATAGAGGAAGTTGGTCATTGAAGGCTCATGATGAGGATCCTTTCTGGTTTCTTTCCTTCCTGGTGGCCACAAGCCAATAGCTCTGCTCTATCACGTCTTTCTATCATGATGCATTTTCTCACCACAGACCCTCAAACCGTGGATGGAAACTTCCTGAATTGCAAGTAAACCGTGTCTTTCCTCATTCAAAACTACTTCCTCTTAATGAGAAGAGTGTGTAATGCCCTGGCGATGATTTATATCGATTTTTAAACTGTGTGGGATCTAGCGTCACCTTGGAGAGAAAGCTTCAGCCCTGTCTGTAAGGTGAGAAGATGCATCGTAAATATTGATGGTGCCATTCCATGGGCTGGGGTCCCTGAATGCACAACTGAAAGAAAGCTAAGCTAAGCTGAGCTCCATGGGCTCCAGATCTCCCCCGCCTCTTTCTCCTTTCTGTCAGTGCAATATGAGTTCTCCAGCTGCCTCATGCCCCTGCCTCTGTCACTCCCCCACTGATAGCGTGCCTCCTCAGCCATGGTAGAACGCTGCTGCTCAACACGCTTCTTCTCAGGTATTTGGCCATAACAATAAGAAATGTAATGAAAGCAATTCCATTTTTTTTTTTTGCAGGGACAACCACATACATCTGGAGAACAAAACCCAATCTTCATTTGTTTCTGGGGGTTCATCTTTTCATTTTGCCCCTCTCAATAAAATCTTCAATGTCATAGATTATCCTTTGAAGAGACTGGCTGTGGCTGCCATTTATCAAGCCAGGTTAGCATTTCTGTTGTTTGCTTGAACAAAGCTTCTACATGGAGCTATTTTTTGAAAGGATTAATATTCATTGAGTATGCAAATCCCAAGTAGAACAAAACCCCTTGACCCTAGAGCAATGACCATTGGCGTGTAAGCCGACTTTCTTGATTATTGAAATAGCAAAACCATTGCCCAACATAGGAAACAATGCTCCAGGGACAGAAGTCTTGATGAACTATCCTGGCAGAATAAAAACCAGGGAGAAAGCTCACGAGTCTTGGAAGCAGCACATGCATGGGTGGGTGGCTGTGCTTCTTTGGAGATTTCCATACAGGTGAATATTGAAGTCATTAAGAGTCACACAAAAGTTGTGAGAGAAAGGATTTGGAACATTCTGGTTAATCTGGTTCAAATTGTGGAAGTCTATTTCCCAGACCTGTGTACCTTATCAGTGTCTCTCCCTGACACTCTGTGTCACAGTGCGGTCCCTACACTCAGATGTCAGCTCGGAGCCCCTAGGTTCTCTCTAAGTCCATGCTCCTTCGATCACATGGCTCTATCCCAGTGCTTCAGCCATGCAGTTTTGGGGAGTTATCATCTTTTAATTCTTCATTTTTCTCCTTCTCATTCTTTTCTCTCTCACACTTTGTTAATTCAAGCAAATGTGAGCTTAAGTTACTCCCCCCTGGACTCCATTGTCTCCAATGTAGCTCAGAAGCCAAAGTTGATCTTCTGCTCACTCTTTGAACTCAACATTCTACCTTCTCAGCTAAGTTTGCTTTGAGCCTTTGGCCTGAACGACCACCCTCGCTGGTTCATGCTCTGGTGTCCTGGCCCACATGGCTGAGATTCTTTGAGTCTCGGGTTTTTCTGTGGGCCACACTCATTCTTCTTCAATGGGCCACACTCGTTCTTCCTCATCATGGCCTCCTTGGTTGCTCACAACTTTCCTCTCCTGCCATACTGCACTACCTTCTCATCTCTCTTTAACTCCCGGAGGTCCAGTTGGCGCAGAGAGAGAGATGGAGATTCTGTTTGAGAATGCCGATCACATCAGGTCTGGATAGCATTTATCATCCTATGGGGATGGGAGGCTGATTGGCCCCTACTGTGGGCAGCTCGACACAGATGCATATTTGTTCATTCCCCACAAATACAACCATGCACCCTGCTCAGGGATTACAATTTTCTGATTTAAAATGTCAGCCTCACACTATAGTGGTGTTGATGTATCTATCTAACCAGCCTACACATGCCTTGCTTTGTCTAAGATTAACAGTTGTCAGAATCCATGGAATAATACAATAGAAATAACACAGTTATTTCTAGTTGAACTTTAGAGACACAGATTAAATTACATCCCCTAAAAGTTCCTAAGTCATACATTTCACACTATATCATTATTTGGGAGTAAGTTCATTATAGATGCAGCTAATTAAGAGAAGGTCCTCCAGGCAAAATCCCTCGTCCATTGTTGTGTCCTTATGAAAAGAGGGAACTAGAGACAGAGCTGTGGAGGATGAACACCATGTAGAGATGAAGGGAAAGACTGGAATAATGTTTCTACAAACCAAGAAATAGCAAAGATGGCCAGCATCTGGGGAGAGTCTCGGACAGATGCCCCACAGCTTCAGAGAGAATTGGTATTGGTCTGCGGACACTTTCATGTTGACCCTCTGGCTCTCAGAATAGTGCTTAGATTAACATGCCACCTGCTGCTCTGAGCCAGTTAGGTTGTCACAGAGGTATGGGACCTACAAATGAAAGCAGGCGGCATGGGACAGCAAGTGAATGACAGACAAGCAGATTTGGATTGTGAATATTAAGCAACACCATGGGGAAGTCAAATGCTGTTGGAGACCATAAAGAAGGAGCACATATTTTCTGCAAATTGTTGCATGGTTTCTGATTTGTATTTAAGCAAATGTTTCTAATAGTACAAAATTTTCTATTTTTTGAAGGCTATGAAGGTGCTACCAGTTGGAAGGGTTTTTTGTTTGTTTGTTTGGTTTTGGTTTTCTGTTTGGTTACATACTTTACTTTTGATCCCAAATGCCTGTTTTTCAGACCTTGTTAACCTACAAGGATTCTTTGTGATTCAGGGAGAAAGTGCAAAGCTATGGCTTGAACTACATTTATGCTGAAGAAAAACATAATCCTATTTATCCAGATGACTTTGGCCCTGAGTCTGTATTTGATATTTTTAGCTAAGAATTATCCTCAGGGTTTACTGGAAAATTCAGAGTTTTGAATTATCTGCAATTCTTATCTTTCCCTCTCTCCTTCTCCCTCTCCCTCCCTTTCCGTGTCCTTCATCAAAACAAGATGTTTCCTCATGCAGGCCCTTGACAATCTCTGGCCTCAAGTCTGAACGAATCCCCAGCACACACATCAGTAGCCTACACCAACCGCATTCAGCAGGGTCCTTGGAGGATCCATCTGTCTTTCTTCACAAAGTCCCTCCAGTTCTCACTCCATCTCCCTGCTTCACAAATCCTGCTTGTACTTGTAAGCCACTGTCTTCACCTAGGTGAAGCTTCTCTTTGTGTGAGCTTGTTCATGCGAGTGTGCTGTTGTGTGTGTACATGTGTGTGCGGGTGAGTGGGAAGACCAAAGCACCTTGTTTTGGGAGGCAAGGTCTCTCATTGACTTGGAACTTACGGATTCTCTAGACTGGCTGGCTGATCTTCCCCAAGGATTGCCTTGTATATGTCTTTCTCAACCTCCTGTGTCAGGTTTCTGTGACCCAATAGAGATGACCTCAGCATCCCCAAACCACAGGCAGAGAAATACAGACAGAGTCTAAAGACTTTACTGAAGGTCATTCTTCTGATGGTTTGCCATAGTATTCAGGTATGCATTTAACCATTACGCCACAGAGACTCTCAGGGTTAGCCAATATGCTATGGAGACTCTCAGAGTTAGCCAAATGAGTCAGAGAATGAGCCCCACCTTAAGGCAAAGTGAGCAGATGAAGACACAAAACCCCTTGCTGCCTACTGCCTTTGCGTCTGGTATCTTCTATCTCTGTCACTCTCTGTGTGCTTGGCAAGAACCTTCTGCCTGACCCCATTAGACCTCCTTGTGGAGAAGCCTTCTGTTTTAATCTTTCGTGTTTCTTGCTAGTTCAGGCTTCTGCCAGGAAGCTTGCTCACCCATTTCCCAATAACAGTGCCCTTTGTTCAGACTCAGCCATGAGTCACACAGCTTCTTGGGTACTGGATCATTCTGCCTTCATTTTATTAAGGATGAGTGGCAGAGATTTCACTTTGCCCAAAAGGTGTTGACCACCATTTTAGGGAAGGAAGCAATTGGTTACATGCCATAAGAAGGCTGTTCAAAACTGTAAACCAAAATAATCAAAATGATTCAATTTCTATTTTAGTAGAGCTCTATTTCCATGAAGAGTCACCATGACCAATGCAGCTCTTTTTTTTACTGGGGAGTTTAAAACAAGGTTTCTCTGTAGCTTGGGATTCTGTCCTGGAACTAGCTCTTGTAGACCAGGATGGCCTTGAACTCACAGAAATCTGCCTGTTTCTGCCTCCCGAGTGCTGGGATTAAAGGCATGTGCCACCACTACCTGACAACCAATGCAACTCTTATAAAAGAAAGTGTTTAATTGAGGGCTTGCTTTCTGAGGATTAGTTCATCAGCATCATGACAGGAATAATGATGACATTCAGGCAAATATGGCTCTGAAGAAGTAGCTAAGTTCTATATCCTGATCTGTAGGCATCAAGCAGAGAGGGGGGAGAAAGAGAAAGAGAGGGAGAGGGAGAGAGAGAGAGAGTGAGGAGAGAGTGAATGAATTTGGCATTGGCTTTTGAAACCTCCTATCCTTCTAATCCTTTTAAACAGCTTCATTTCCTGATGACTAAACATTCAAATATATGACATCATGGGGTCCAGGTTGGGGAATATTAGTTTAAGATGTGTTGTTTTTATTTATGCTGCATTTGTTTAACTCTGTGAAGCTGTGATTCTTTATCTGTCCAAAACACCTGAGGGTCTAATAAATGGTCAACAGCATTCTAAAGAATGGTCAACAGCAAAGGCAGGAGCAAGGGTAGGTAGGGCTGTCAGGCAGAGAGGATAAATTGAAGGAGAAACAAGGAAGAGAAGGAGTAGCAAGAAGAAAACAAGGGAAAGAGGATGTCAGGGACCAGCCACCCAGCCACTCAGCCAGCCATGGAGGAAGAATGAAGGTAAGATATACAGAAGTAAGAAAAAGGAAAAGCCCAAAGGCAAAAGGTAGTCTGGAATAGTTTAAGTTAAGAAAAGCTGGCAAGAAACAATACAAGCTTAAGGCCAAGAATTCATAACCTAGAATAAGCCTCTATGTGTAATTTATTTGGGAATTAGGTGATGTGATGTGGGAGTGTTCTCCTGTATTTTGTATTACTCTCATTGGTTGAATAAAGAAGCTGCCTGGCTTGTAAGATAGGTCAGCCCTTAGGTGGGTGGAGTAGACAGAACGAAAGTTCTGAGAATAAAGGAAGTGGGGCAGTCTCCATGAGGCTCCCGCCACAGATGGATGCAGGTTAGACTTTTCTGGTAAGTCACTATCTCGTGGTGGCATGCAGACTTTTATAATGGGTTAGTTTATGATGTGAGGGCTAGCCAAGAAGAGGCTGGTGATGATGAGCCAGGCAGAGTTTAAATGAATATAATTGTCATGTGGTTATTTCGGGCATAAGCAAGCAACCAGAAGCTGAGCGGGCCAGCGGCTGCGGGCTGGGAGCTGGGTGCCAGGAACACAACATGCATCTCTCCACCACTTACAACAGTTGGCACCCAACGTAAAAAAAGCCGAAAGAGTAAAACCTCCCACAACAAGGCCATTCTCATTCATACTATCACTCTGTGTTTAACAGATAAATGCATCAGGATGTCAGTACAACACCCAGCAATGAAGCAGGGATTGATGTGTGTGCTAAAGTGTACTTCACACCCACAAAAGAACCGTTCCACAGGGTGATGGAGTAAGACTAATACCTCTTCCAAACACCAGGACCATAAAGGTCAAGCTATGTGTGTGTGCTTAAGATGAATCCAATTAGTTACACTGTCAAATGAGCTGTAAGGTGAGACAAACTATTTGCTTGGTAATTTTTGCCCATAAATAGTGCATATTGACTTGGGTGTTATTATTGGCGAGTAAGATTTACAAGTCTCTCTCTCTCTCTTTCTCTCTCTCTCTGTGTGTGTGTGCACATGCGTTCACTACATTTTATGTACAGATGTTGTTGTGTGACTGTGTGTACACATGCGTTATATCTGAATGTCTCTGTGTGAGTGTGCGTGCGTGTGTGTGTGATGTGTGTACACATGCACATGTGCACTGGACTTTATGTACAGTTGTTGTGTAAATATGTGTACAAATGCTTTATGTCTGAATGTCTCTGTGTGAGTGTAAGTGTGAGTGTGTGTGTATGTATAAAAGAAGATAAAGAGCTATCTAATGCTACACATCCTGAGCCTTTCCCTATGCTCTTCTCAAGAATTCCATGATATTCCCATTTTCTTTGTATGCCCAGCACACAAGCCTACGATTCGATTTCTAATTGGTCGTAATAATAAAAACCCAGAGTTCGATGCTGGGGTGAGAGCTGAAAGATCAGAGAAGCCAAGCAGTCAGCCACTAGGTCTTATCTCTACAAAATCCTCAGCTCGAATGGGGTATCCTGTCTCCTCGAATCCTCAGACTGAATGGCATCTCTACGAAACCCCAAACTGAATCCTGAGCTCATGTTTCTTTCCATTTTCTAATCCTCTCTCCACCCAGCCATATCATTTCCCATCTCCACTTCCCTGGTGCTGGGATTAAAGGTACAAGCTACCACTGACTGGTCTGTACGGCTAACTAGTGTGGCTAGCTCCACACTCTGATCTTTATGCAAGATTTTGTTGTTATTGTTAAAGCACCAAAAAATATCACCACACAAGCTTCCTGTCATGTGATCATGTGAGTTTGCCCATCTTTCGTGTGTGACAGTTCTAGGGGCAGGGAGGTGGCCCTGCATCTACGTCTGTAGGACTGAATGTGCCCATGTGCACGGAGACCCCAGTGGCTTGAAAAGGAACTGGGAGGAAATGAGAGTGGTAAGCTGGAAAGCTCCACATCCTCTGCTCTATTGCTACTGAAAAACAAACAAAATGATTGAGTAGCCAGAATGCCTTCCTTTTCTTTCCTCTCAGATGTGGGGAATTTTCTCCACATTGATGTCCTATGGAAAACTGGACACAGGGCAGTAAATGGATGAACCATCAGCTCCACTTTAAGTTCTTAAGATTGATGGCTCAGAACTTGCTGCTGGGTCTTAAGAAAAAGGTGGATGCTGACGCAAGCTTGGTGGAGAGCGTCACTCCAGGGAACACGTTGTCTACAGGGAGAACATATTCACAACACACTGAAGAGACTTTCAGAGGGCGTGTTGGCTTTGCCCTTCCTCTTCCTGCAACATGCCCCACCCACAGTGTCCAGCACTGACATTGGCTCTGCAAGGGGAGGTCAGAGGATCCCGGAAAAAACTCATTTGTAAGGAACCCAAATCAACGGGACATAAATCATTAAGTGTCGTTATACTAATCTCACAGTAGTGAAAACCTGCAGGAGGAAATCAAATGGGGCCTCTCAGGATGGCATGGCTTTATCTGTTCTAGAAGCTTCTCTTGGTCTCCAGTGTAGTCCCCATCTCTTGGCTAATGTTTCTTGTTCTCTCATCTCTCTGTGACTGCAGATCTCCATTTCAAATCACTTTGATATGCTCAAGACTAGCAAGGCTTTTAACCTCACAGGTTACGTTAAGAGAAAAGTGATATCATTATGTAAATGACGTTTCATCTTGTGCCTTCCTTTGTCCTTCTGTGGTGTTTTAAGAGGGAAGCATTTTGTATCCTCTCATCTTTACTTGCCTCCTTTAGGAAACACAGGAGCCTAAGACTCTGTATAACCACACCCGGGAACAAGAGGAAGCCAAGGAAGATGAGGCTCACGAGCAGAAAGCTCACTCCCGTGTCCCGCTAGACAGGTTCACTGGAAACCTCAGAGCTTAGAGCCAGGGTTTTCCTGTGAGGGAGTGTGGTGTCATTGCTGGCAATCCTCCTTTTAAAGCAAGCTTTTCTGTCACCATGGTCTAGAGGAAAAGATTTATCCATTGTTTTTACTAGCAAAATCCAGTGACTCTATGCCCACACCAAAGACATGCATCATATTCAAATGCTGGAATCAAACTCACTGAACATCCTCACAGGTGATGTATAACGGGATCGTCAGAATGGGAAAGTCTTTACGGCTCTTGTGACTCAAAATAGGTGGATGATATCACAATTCCTACAATAGAGGTTTTAAAACAAAAAATAATTTACTATGATTAATATCTATACTATTAATAAATTAGAAGTTGGAGGTATAGGAATTGAACACTGACAAAAATATAGTTATTTTTATGAAAATATCTGATACATCAGCATTTATAGTTTCATTTTTTTCCTTGACAAAAAGTAAGTTTGAGGCAACTCTTTGAAGTGATATATATATATTTTTTTTTCTAAAAATCCCCGCCCACCCTCCTGGGTGTTGACAGCTAGTTGCATGCAATTGTTTTTAAGATTATGTTTAATGTGTCTCATGGAAAACTCAGTTCAAAAGGTTTTGTTGCTGAAATTGCAGATTATTAATGAGTGTGTGATTATAAAAGCACCAGCAACAAGCACACCTGACCGCTGATGAGCAAACTCTCTATTGGAGATTGTTTGTATGCGAATTCAACCAACAACAATTCCTGCTCCCTACCCCACCCCCTCATGCACAGTGGGACATGAGCACAGTACAGGAGTCAGGACTGGGAACAATGAAAAATGAGCCTGGTCTTGGTAGATGAGAGATGTCTAATGGATATGCCTCTTAGTTACCTTTCTGTTACTCTGATTGAAGACCCCTGTTAAAAGCTATCTAGGAAAGAAAGGGTTGATTTTTGACTTACAGATCCAGATGGATAGGGTCCATCTTGGCAGGGAAGTCATGGCAACAGGCAGGAAAAGCATGATGGAAAGAATGGGA
>JAQHUG010000018.1:8365946-8381230 GCA_028555095.1 Dicrostonyx torquatus | reverse complement strand
ATACTACCTCCTCATCAGAAAGGTCCCAATCCCCATGGGGTAAGTGGTTCAAATTTACACACAAAAGAGTCTAGCTCCCTTAGACAACTACTTTGGATTCTGGGTGCCTGGTTTCAAGCATCACACATTCGACCACTGTGGGAAAAAAGTTGCCTTTAGTGACCTGGGAAGAGTCTAATTCCATCTGTATTATCCAGACAGCCTTTCCTCTGTGAGCATGCTTCCTTTGCTAATGACAGTGCAATAGGTATATGCATATTTTAAAGAGGGACTCTGCAGATTATTAGCTATTAAGATATTTAGTTGTTGATAGTAAAAAAATGTTTTATACCACAGTATATTCAGGAAACATGAGCTTAATAAATTTGATTCACCAAAGATATTTGAAAGGTGTGTTAAGTCATTTCTAAAAGAGAAATTAGGTCCATTCTACTTCTCAGACCTGACCATGAAGTGGTTCCGAGTGAGAGCTAATTTGGAGAAATACTAATCTAGAGATCTCCTTTGTGTATGTATATATATGTATATATACGTATATATACATATATATACGTATACACACACACATATATATACCACCACAAAGCAACTTGGAGAAGCAAGGATTTATTTGATTTACAGCTTATGGTCCACCATGAAGGGCCATCAAAGCAGGAACTCAAGTCAGGAACCTCAAAAGAGAAATCGATGCGGAGGCCATGGAGGGATATGACTTACGGGCTTGTTCTCCATCGCTCACTCTGCAGCCCAGGACCACTTGCCCGGGTAGCACCACCACAGTGAGCTAAGCCCTTGAACATCAAGACATTGTACTGCCCCAGATACATCTATAGGCCAATCTGATGGAGACAACGTACTGCCCCAGATATGTCCATAGGCGAATCTGATGGAGACAATTCTTCACATGAGGTTCTGTTTGACCAGGTATCTCTAGTTTGTGTCAGCTGAGCTAGCATCACTAAACGCCACACCTAAATGAGAATTGTAGGACCTAGTCAGCTGGGCTTCTCATCTTTAGCTCCTTAGAAGCACTCCCAGGAGACAAATTGTTGGTCTTATGGCCTGAAGTTTCCGTTTGGGATGTGCATGGGACATGGGATGATGACATTTAAGCGTGTCTATCAATTCCGTGTTGTTGGCAACTATCAGTCAACCGCTTCTTGACTCTGCTTCTGTTTTATCAGGGGAGTCTTTGAAGAAACCCCTCCAACCCGTCCCCCAACTTTCTTCTAGTCTGTATCACAGTTGGTGGAGCTAAAGAGACAGGCACACTAGATTCAAATCCAAATCAGTGTGTATATTGGATTCAAGTCTCAATCCTGTTATCCATTACTGAAACATTCTTGAAACATTCCCATGTCATATTCAAATGAACTATTTGCTTAGGTCATTAGTACCTTTCAGCAATCTGCTCTGCCTCAGAGAACCTTATTCCAGAACCTTAATCATACTACATTAAAAATCTGAGTTTATCTGAATCGCCAACAAATTCTGCCCAAACTGAGCTTGAGAGCAAAGTGGGTTTCCCAGCTATTCCCTCACAGATAAGTGTGGAACCCTAAAGGAGTCTGACCATGCGTGTACCATGCTCTCAGCAGCTAGAGCGTGATGCATGCATGCCTTGGCTTCAACTCACTGGCCTGCACCATCCGGAGATCAAAAGTCAGACTCATAACAGGAAGTCCTTCTAAAATTACAGCTGTCTCCCTGAACCTGGCTTTCCTGTTATCTGTTCTTCTTGATGGGGTATAATTGAGCCAGCTCTGGTTACCAGTGGTCAGGAGGAAGGTGACCTGCCAGAGAATCAATCAAAGAGTAAGGTTTCTTTGTGCCTGCATGGTTTTGTGGATGGGGGTAGGGTTAGGCTTCCTAGTTTATAGCTGCAGGCCATGGTCTGACTCTGCTTCCAGGGCAGATGTGAGCTTCTCACAGTGCTCGTACAGAAAGCAAGTACCTGGCTATTCCTCTTATATTCCTCTCTGAATTTTGTGAGCTTTCTCATCAGAAAGTTTCTGATAAATATTTGTGGCTTTCTTTTGGGTGTTATGCCAATCCCTTGCCATGTGGGAGCCTGCAATATGAGAGGGGCAATGAAAGAGGCTGAATGGTCCTTAGGGTGTTGCTCAATGTGCAGTCTCAAGGTTCTCAAAAATGATTTCTTTTCTACATTCCATTTGCAGAGAATCCTAGGAAGCACTATATAAATGGATCTAAAAATACACTTTTATTGATTCTTTGAGCATTTCATACATGTATAGAATGTAACTGAAAGTTATTGACTCTGTTATACCTCTCTCTAACTCCTTCTAGATTCCCTCCCATCAGGTATATATCAGAAAAGAATCCTATCCTTAAATCCTATGGATAATTTATATTAACTATATCTAAAACATGCAAATACTTTTATATATTATAGATAAGTTTTGCATACATAAAATTGTATAGACATTCTATAGTATATGTCAAATGTGCAATAAATATATAGAACTCAGTACAATGTGAAGAGGAGGATGCATCCTGGAAAAAGGAATTTGTAGATGAGCATTCATCCTCTGGTCACACTTTGTGTGCCTTCTTTCACACTCTTAGACCTAAGCTGCAGGGTGAAACCTAATGGCAGGGAGAGCCAGGCAGGCTAAGTGGTGCTCACACACATACCTCTTTGGCTATGTCCTCAACATATTCCCTTTCTTTGTCTCTTGTGAGTGATAAACTTCCACCCTTTCTGTATATGTTAGCCAAAAATCTATGCCCAGCCAGCATAAGCAAAGGCAGGTCTATAGCTCCATGGCAATTGCCACATTGCATTGGATTCTGCTACAACTTTTGTTTTTAAAGGAAAAGATCAGGAAATTGCAACCTGGTTCCCAGTTCCAAGCACAGACTTTGACTCTTGCCTAATTTTCTGAATACTGACAGAGAGAACTCCTTTTCAGTGTTATCCCGCACTCTTCTTCACTCCTTCGCTATTCAGTGAGTTCTTCCCACATGCTGGTATCGTACCACATTCATGCCAAGACTACACACTACATTCTACATCCATCCTATACATTACATTCGTGCCAAGACTGAGTATGATCTGCACCCACCTGCTCTCACAGAGCCTGGAAAAACATGGCAGTGTGAACAGATATGAATAAAGAAATCATTTGGACTCACAAGGCAGGCTATGAGAACATGGGCAATATGTTTGAGAGTGGCTCTCATCAGGGTTAGCTGGTGTAAGGATGTAACCATGGACTTGAGATCAGCACAATAAGGAGGGTCAGTCCTGTGGCTATCTAGGCAATGAGCTGGGTGCAAATTGCAAAAATGAAACAAAAAAAATAACTTAGGAAGATAAACAGAATTTTTGGACCATAAGTGGATCTGGTCCATCTCAGAGTGAAACCCGTAGGCAGTGGCTCATTCCCGACAGGCTGGCATGCTATGTGAAGGGTTTGCATTCTTTTTGGCAATGTTCAATCCCTGTAAGTTTTACTGTAAGAGAATCAGCCGACACACTATGCAATGGCTCATAGTGTCATATCACGGGTGGTGTACAAATTCTGAGCTACTCTGTCAGATAGCTCATTCTCCTCAGAACAGAACAAGCTTATCTGTTGGTCTTGTAGGAGAAACTCAAACAGCTATGTACCAACACAGAACAGAATAATGCTTCCTCTGCCTGCCCCGACTCCCGGGTCCTCTGGGATAGATAGAACATGTTAAAATGGCCATCTAGGTCATCAGCTTGAGTGTCAAACTAAGGGCGTTGTAACACTGTTTCCATTATGACCGCACTGGACAGGACAATCCTACCAGGACTCATGACACTTCCACAATTAAAGAACACCCTCATTGGCACCATGATGTTTAGTTGGAGGTATGCTGTACAAGCATTAGTAATATCACCTGGTTCAGCCTGAGAACTATGGCATGAGAGGGAGCCTACCCCTTATGCTGCCTGGAGCACCAGTAAGAAGGGGATGGATAATCCAGAGATCTAGGCTAGAACCAAACAAGACTGGCCAAAAAAGGGAAAGTGATAATAGTATTCTGCTATACTCATGGTTTGGTGCCTAGCCCAATTGTCATCAGAGAGGCTTCATCCAGCAACTAATGGAAACAGATGCAGTGACCCACAGCCAAACATTAGACAGAGCTCAGGAAATCCTGTAGAAGAGGGGGAGGAAGGATTATAGGAATAAGAGGGGTCAAAGATGGCACAAGAAAACCCACAGAATCAACTAACAGACTCATAGGGACTCACAGCGATTGAACCACAACCAGGGGACCTGCACAGGACTGACTTAGGCCCCCTGCACATATGTTATTGGTGTATAGCTTGGTCTTCTTGTGAAACACCTAACAGTGGGAACAGGCACTGTCTCTGACTCTTTTGCTGGCTTTTGGGACCCTATTCCTCGTACTGGGTTGCCTTGTCCAGCCTTAATATGAGGGGACGTGCCTAGTTTTACTGCAACTTGATATGCCATGTTTGGTTGATATCGATTGGAAGCCTGCCCTTTTCTAAATAGAAACATGGAGGAGGAGGAGTGGGTGGGTAGGTGGGGGGTAGGGGAAGGTGGGAGCAGGACTGGGAGAAGGATGGGAAACTGCAGTCAGGATGTAAATAATAATAATATAATTAAATGAAGAAAGAAAGAGAAAGAAAGGAATCCTAGGCCCAGAGACACCCTACTTTATTCCACAGAATGGACATAAACATGGACATTGAAGGGTCTCCTGTTCCTAATTTTAAAAATCAGTACTTTAAAGGGAGCCCCACAAAGCAGTTGCCCGTTTCTGTGTCTGCAATCAGACTGCAGTAACTGCATTCAAAAACAGTCACGTTCCCTGGGTAGTTATGGTTTTTTAAAAGTAATAATGATCAACTCATTAACTGTGACTGCCTACAAGCACTTTGATAAGATTCATGTTCAGGCTCCTGTTATTTAATGGATATTTATTTTAAAGTGGAAGCCACTCACGCATTCAGAATGCAGCATCAACTCTTCTGCTCCATCTCCATTAAATGGCTATTGTATTATTTTCAAAAGCATGCATGCAATATAAGAGTGCCAAAGGGATCCAGGGAGTTACAACGCTAAGCTGAATTTAGCAACCAGGTTCTGTATTCGCTGACTTTACTACAGAAACTCTGACTGAGAGACGAAACCAAATGGGCTGTTGCTTAAGCTGTAAGGTCAGGGGTTGTTGCTTTATTTCAGTTCCAGAACAAAAGGGCTTTAGGACCTGACCTACAGTAGGTATGGGAAGAAGTAGGGCTGTCCCCTAGGAGTGACCAGAGGTGGTGGGACTCATGCTGAGAACCCAGTAGAGAGACTGCCTGAAGAATGATTCCAGGGACTGAAAGACCAGACATATAAAGACAGTCAGTAAGACCAAGGTCTCATGCCAGAGGTTCAGCCTTGGGCAAAAGTGTTCAAAAGGACAAGCCCTGGAATGCATCTAGAAGCCACAGCTCAGTTCATTGTATGGATGGCAATACAAGTAGCAAGGGAGTTCAGGAGACGGCCCTGCATTGCAAGAGAGAAGTCACCACTAAATACAGAGTGTGACATAGAATTTTGTCAAGGATGTTCTGGTACTGTTGGTCTGAGAAATATTGAGAACCACCCCCACCCTATGCACACATTTCTGATCTTGCTTTAAGCAGGCATGTCTGAGGGTTTCTGTGCTGTGAAGAGACACCGTGACCATAAAAACTCTTATAAAGGAAAATCATTTAATTGGGGTGGATTACATTTTCGGAGGTTTTGTCCATTATCATCATGGTGTGACAGGATGGCATCCAGGCAGATATGGTGCTGGAGAAGCGGCTGAGTGTCCTACCTCTTGACTTGCAGGCAACGAGAAGTGGTCTGAGATGGCTTGAGCATATAGGAGACCTCAAAGGCTGCCTTTACAGTGACACACTTCCTCTGACAAAGGCACACCTTCTGCAACAAAGCCACAAATCCTAATAGTGTCACTCCCTTTGGGGACTATTTTCTTTCAAACTGCCACAAGGCAGAAATGAGAGATTCATGTGGAGTTAATGATCCACAGAGCTGCAGGGTACCTGCCGCAAGATCCTTCACTGTGTGAACTGGAGATGCTGATGTTCACAGTATGTAAAGTCTGAAGAGAGCTCCTTAAAAGCATCTGCCCTTTGCATGCTCAGAGCCTACCTAGCTGTAGTTCTCTTCATTGACTTGGAAACGTCTTTGCATGGATTATTTGTAGAGAAAACACTATACGGCAGAGGAACACAGTCTAACAGATGTTCATGAGCTGTAAACTCAGATCACTGGGCCCAAGGTCAAGAAAGATGCCCTGAAGAATTTTCCATGTATCCCAGAGGAATGTTCCATGTATCCCAAGTACCCGCTAAAGAGGTTTTTCTCACAGGGTCTTAAGTAAAGAAAGTGTTTCCATTAACATAGCTCGTATCTGTGGTCAACAAACATGGAATGCTCATAGATGTTTAAAGAGACTACACTCCTATTTCTGGTTTCATTTTTTATTTTTGTTTGTAGTTTTCTCCTTTCACTTCATCCATAGATCCCAAACTCCTAATAAAGTGAAGTGACGTGTAAGTGACAGAGGAGATCTGGAGGGCAAACCTGGGAGTTCTGAGAGTCAACCAGTCTCAGTCGAAACCCTACACTGGCTTTATACAGAGATTCTGACATCCCTAGAACACAGCCCACACTCTTTAGGAGAAGGGTAATGGAGAGATGAACCAGAGCTTTACACATCTAGTCCATCCCACCTGCTGTATCAAAATGTCAGAGACAAGACGGCTTTAACCTGTGGGATTGCTACAGCTGTGGAACCAGACACTCAATCCCAAACTGCTAGGAAAGGTTGTGCCTCGTGAAATTCCTGAGAGATGACATCTTGTGGAAGGGGCACCAACGCTCTTGGCATCTTTTACAATGTGTTAATCCACTCCGCAGCATTTCCACTCCACGTATCCAGTCATCTCCCAGTGTCCCGTCTACAAAATATCACCCAGAACCTGGATGTCAGCACACAACTCAGGCTTTCCCACGCGGTCCCACACACAGAGTTTCACACGAAGGCTTTCGCATGCAGGCTTTCACACAGACTTCCACACGAAGGATTTGACATGCAGGATTTTCTACGAAAACTTTCACACACAGGATTTCCAACAGCAGGCTTCTTCACGCAGGGTTTCCTACACAGGCTTTCACGCGTGGACTTTCCCGTGCAGGGCTTCACACAAGCGTTCACACAGAGACCTGACGTGCAGGCTTCCATACGCGGGGTTTCTTACACAGCCTTTCACACATAGGGGTTCACATTTGGACATTCACATTTAGGCTTTCCCAAGAAGGACTTTCCCATGTAGGGCTCTACATGTAGGATTCACGTGCAGGCTTTCACATGTAGGGTCTCAGACACAGGCTTTCCTAGGCACTGTTTCATAGACAGGTTTTCACAGGCAGGATTTCACACAGAGACTTTGAAGCGCAGGCTTTCACGCATAGGGTTTTGCATACAACTCCAAGTTAAGTCTTAGAATGAAGCGCATTTGAAATCGACACTCACTAGATTTTAGTTTCAGGTATTTTTCTCCCTGTGCCTTTTATCTTTTCTTTTGGGGCTTCAGACCCAGTTCGGTGGCTAAAAGCTATTGCAATGCAAGCGTAAGGACCTGAGTTCAAGTATCCAGAACCCACATAAAGGTTAGATGTGTAGAAGTCTCTGTAATCCCAGGAAGCATACTACAGAGAAAGAAAGGAAGGTCCTGGGAGGTGAACTAGCCTGGTGTACACAATCAGGAACAACAGACCCTGTGTCAAGCAAGGTGGTAAGAACAGATATCTGAGATTGTGCTCTGTTCTTAATGCATGTATATTAATATTCCTACATTCAGACGTGGAAATGTGCATACAATCACACACAGCAATGTACACATTGTATGTACACACACTTTTATTTTATATATGTCCTTAATTGAGTTTTGTTTATTATCAGAAAAATGAGTCCAGGCTGCACTGAAATCTCACTTTTAAATATTTTCAGACTTTGTTCTTTCATGGGAACCCCCTAAATGAATTCAGTGACGATTCATGTTACACACAAACACACACACACACACACCACTTTGATCTATCTGCTGGCTGAGGAATCTAGGCTGAAATCCTGACTGCACACATGAGGGCCATTGCTGATGGAGAGAAAGAACATGCTTCAAACTGGCACACTGCAAAGCAACACCCCATTTAGCAAACAGAGCAGAAATTTCCACTTTGCTGCAGAGCCAGTGGCTGCCTGTGTGGTGGCCTAGGCTTCCAGGCAAGCTGGAGCAGCCTTGTCTTCAGTTAAACAGACATCAAAATTCCCCACGCCCTCTCTATCCACAGGCAGAGTTTCTTATCAAAGTCCTCCACTCCTCAAAGACTTTATTTTTCTAACACAGCCAAACAATGGCTCTTTCAGGCAGGATTGGAATATTGCAAACCTAATAAAGGTGAGTGAAACCCTATCGGAGCGCGTGAGCAGGAACAACACGGGCCTTAAGTGTTTGAGCAGAACGGGCTTCATTTCACAATATCACAGGGTTGCAGATGGAAAGATGACTCGCCAGCCTCGCACCTGGAGTGCAGTTAGAGTAATCCTAGCCTGCAGCACAGAGAAAGGCTCCTCAACTGCCACTGAACCCAGATCCCCATGATGCTGGGCATTGTTCCTCCAGCAGACACGGGGGCAGGGGCTCAATTCTTGTCTGAGCACCCACACACAGACTCACGCGGGGTTGCTCGGTGCTGAAGCCAACTTCCCAACAATGCCAGGTGTTGTTTCTTTACGTGTGACATCACTCTCTGCAGTATCAATGGGGAGAACCTGATCTGTGCTGGGTCCAGTGGGGCTGAGATCCTGCTGAGCTCTCTCAATACAGGTTCTGCAGGGCTGGACAATATGAGGGGCAAACTGCAGCAGAAATGCAGTTTGCAGAATTGCAATCGCCATGCAATCTCTTGATAATTGCCCATTTTCTGCTTCCAGAACTCATCTTCAAGCTTTAATGTCTCAGGTAATGGACTCTGTGAACTGTGTTGTTCCCCCAGTGTTAGCCTAGACCAGGTGTACCCAGCATCATCTTGCCACATGTCAGCTCTGAAAGTGGTCCAATACTTTTGTAGACCATAATATTTTGTTATGTCCAAAGGTCAGACACCTAGGCCTAGATGTTCCCTAATGACTGTCAGGCAAGTTTTCTCTAAGGGAGCAGATACTCTTTGCTTTGTTTTGGCCTATACAACCTTCATCAGGCTCAAAGTTGTCTTTGGATTTGCCGGGGCATCTTTCCCCACCGACTTCTAGTAGCACTTGGCTTGGCATGAAGGGTTTGATTTTGTAACTTCAGTGATCATTAGTGTCAGCAGGATCTTACAACATTTCAGAGTTTTCATCACCACCTTGTAAAGAGGGTTTGGAACATCCATGGTTTGAACATGTCCTCAAATTCATGTCTTATTGGGGTTGGGAGGTAGAACAAGAGGAAAGTCACAGAAGAGGCCCTCCATGAGGCACTGGCGGCTTTATAAAAAGAGAAACAAACCCAAGATAGCATACTTCTGTGACTCACCGTATCGTAAGCTCTCCAGATAGTGGAGCTATGTTCCTGGGCTTCCCAGCCTCCAGAAGTCTAAACGAATTAATTATTCATTCTTTAGCTAGCCAGCCACATATATGTTGCTATAGCAACAGAAAAGAGACTAAGATAGCAGCATCAAGGTAAAAGAGGCTAAGAAGAGCTCTCCCAACCTTAAGAACTTCCCTAAATCTAGGACATTCTACTAAATCTAGGGCATTCTAAGTATTCACCTATAGCGACTTCTAAAATAGAACAAAACTTCTGTTGTTCTAGAGTGCTACTAATTTGTTACTGATGGGAACTGAAAGTAAACCAGCAGTAATCTTCTCATGGGTGCTTTTATTTTAGTCTCTTTTGTGCATATAGGATCAATCGATGTATAACAGCACGAATCAGATGACTTCAAAGAATCGCCCCCTTGAACTGTCTATGTCTTACTGGAAGTACACATTTTTCATCAGTGAAGCATTAATAAGATCTGGTGTCTAATGAGCATTTACTTGTTCATGCCTGGTGGTGGCACTTCACATATTTTAGCTGAAATATGTACACTAAGGACTGATATTTTCCTTTCCAGAGTGGTGAATTGGACATCAGAGAGGGCAAGTAGCATTCACAAAACCACACCATGGCAGATCATAAGCTCAAACTTTGGTTGGTGTTCCCCGTTAACGCACTGCCCTTCCTTCCCAGTATTCTAGATAGCCATCTATTTTAATTGATGGACTTAAAGTTTTTCCCCAAGCCAATTAAGAGAGAGTCAACAAAAGTAGTCAAGGAGCTAGGTGAGGACATTCTCTGGCTTGTCCTAAGCACCCTGAGGATAGTTGTTTAAAAAAAAAAAAGTGAATGGGGAAAATGTTACCCAACCCTCTCTTAATTCCATCTCCACTTGAGGGCTTCCTCAGCCCTTCCTGCGTACTCAGTGTGAGCTGCTCCTGCAGGGCTTCTTGCTTTCCCTGGAGCATCTGCCCCAGGAACCCCACTCCTGAGCAGTGAGTTCGCTGAGACTCACTGGTGGCTGACAGTACAGAGCAATCAATAAAGCCGCAGTTTTATTGCTGTCAAGACTTACTGGGGCTTTTACACACAGTGCTCAGAGCTCTAAAAGCATCCTTCCCAGTGGAGTTCTTAAGTCTGGCCCCACTCCTCTGAGGGCAGGCTTTCAAAGGTGCAAGCCATTGGAGAAGAGTTCAGAGCACAGCTGTGTGAATGAGCCACACCTGGAAGCCCTGTCTAACTCATGGGGTTTTCCACAAAATTGTGGGAGCCCACAGTTTTGAATCCGTTCCATTTTGATCAAGGGTCAGAGAGTTCAAACCTCCTCAGGGATGAACAGCACAATGTCTGACCAAAGATGTGGCTACTGGATGGTTTGCTCCTCAAAGGCCAGACAACAGGATGTTAGACTTAGGGTGTGGTTGCCAGGTGTTTTGAGATGTGAGGAGGTAATCACACTTGCTTGTTCCTTTGTATCATGGAAGTCTTGTGCCCCCTCCCCGACCCTTTGACCGGGATATATAAGGACTGTGAGTGATAAGTTTTTACACTTTTTGTTGCAGCCTTCACTGGAAAACCTCCCGACTCTACCTTCTGTCTTATGTCTATTTCTTTCCCCAATCCACACTCCCCTTCTCAGGAACATATGGACGAGTCAACCGGTCACAACAGAAAATGGCATCATGGGTGCTCAAGTTAACACCTTAGAGAACTCACTCAGATAAGAGTCTGGTCTTCTGAGGGGTTTGGTCCCAGTCTTAGTTCAATGTCATGCCAGTTTCAAGTACCCACAATGGCTGTTCTGCTCTCCCTTTCAATGCTTCTAGAGCTTGCTTCCTGTGTAACCAAGGACTGTGATGGGCGTCACCTTTAGGAGGCAAATTTACTTACATGTCTCTCTTCATCACCACACAGAAAGACAGGGACTGAGTGACCTGTATTTCTATATCTCAGGATAGGTCAGTACCAATACCAGGGACAAGATCAATAAGTGGATGGAAAATAAATATTCATTCAGCATTGAGAAATAAACAGAAACTGTGTTGTTAGCCACCCAAAGAGTTGCAGTTAGAAAAGACAGGCATTAAGCCACAAAAATAGTTATTGGCAAGATTTTTAAAAGAAGACAAAATTTCAAAACTTCTATGAAGGGTCCAATCAGTTCACTTTACCTTGATCAAATGATCAAGGCCTCAAGGCAGAAGAAGGGGAGTCCCCAAGTCACCTTTCTGCATTCCCACAAGCAGAGCATTCCTGATTCAACCCATGGAATCCGTTTCCCTCCACCAGATTCACAGAAATTGAAGGACGCATTGCGGCTGAACTTCAGCAGGTTTTGTTCCGCACTCTCTGTCATTGCACAGGGGCTCAATGAGCAAGTGAAGAGTCCCGGGATGAGGCCTCTGCACAGACCCACAGCTTGAGGCCTCGCTACAACCCCTGACTTGGCTTTTTGAATCCTGGCCACCTGAAGCCCTCCCACTAGCAAACTGCATCTTTCTGAGATGGGTCCCTGAGACAGGAGAGATAGTCACGCTCATCTTAAGCATCGTGTGTGCTAGGCACTTTGAAGCTAGCTTTCTTCTGAGCTACACCGGACATCGGCTTCAGCTCATGGTGCAGGGTAGTTCCTTGTGCTCTCTTTTATGACAAAACAAAGTCAAAGCCACTTACAGCTTATCCAGTATATGATATTAAAGTCTAAACGCATCTATAGCCACATACTTCCTATTCTTCCAGCTCCCGATAACAGGAGGCCTTATTCTAGAGGGAAGCAGCGATGGCTTGGTGTTCCTCATCAGTCTCTGAAATGAACATGAAGCAATGCCTGCCCTGGGCCAGCTACTATTCTAGGCACTGAGAAATTCCCAGTGAAAGCATTTAGCTGGGATCCCATGTCCAGAGCTCACCTGAAAGGGAGGGAATCAGCAGTGTGTTCTCTTATGTCCACTGCGTGTTTAGTATATTGTATACCCATGGGCTTTGGAAGGAGTCACTTAGAGAAAGCATTGAATGAATGAAAGAATACCATTTTGAACCCTCTTGATCTCTTGCTGCCGAGAGTTCATTGGGTCCTGCCTTCCGCTTATGATTGTGACTCTGGTGCTGGGGAAGCTCGCATCTGTGGAGGAGCAGCCTAAAGTTCTCCCCCTGCTAGTTTCTCCTGTCTTGTTAGCAGTCTGCTCCCACTGTGCTTCCAGGCCTTAAGAGTCCCTTTCTCTTGTATACACCCCACCTCTCCTTTCTAATGGAGAGGAAAGCTGTCACTCAAAGGCCTCACTTCTCCAGCATCTCCCAGCATGGATTCCTTGAGAGACAGACTGGGTCATGCCAGTAGGCATATGCAGGAGGGAAAGGACACAATTCTCCTCGGGTCTCAGTGGTCACTAACAGTGTAAAGGAAGGAAGATCTTAACTCAGAGACGTGGGTGTGCTCAACACAAGGTCACTTACGAAGATGGAGCACACAAACAACTCTCTGGTGACAATTCCCCAAGTAGCACTTGCTTTGAATAGTCTTCACCATTGTCCCTGTACTGGGAAAGGGGACTCTCAGGAGGCATCTGGGTTCTGGAATGAAGCTCCCCAACTAATTCTGTTCTTGTGCGAATGGATTGGTTGCAAGGGTGATGCACCTGCCCTCCTCTCTTGGTACTGGCTTGCACTTGGAGTTTTCCCAAAAGGCTGGTGCAGTACTACTACTGTGTGTGCCTTTGGACTCCCCAGCCTCCAGAACCAAGAGATAAAGGAAACCTTTCTTTACAAACTATCCACCAGCCAGCATTTTGCTACAGTAACAGGAAAAAAAAAAACAAAACAAAACAAGAGAGGTGGGGAAATCAATGCCAATGAACCCATTGGTCCAGACAAATCTGCATTATTTACCTGCAAAGGAATTACAGTTCATGCTGTAAGTAAAAATGAAATGATGGTTTGGGCATGTGTTAGAAAATGTTATATATCATTTTATCATATATAAGTACATATATGTGTGCACAACTGTGTAATTACCCTTCCCAAACACAAAAAGTAAAAAATAAAAAAAACAACCCTACCATTTAACTCTTACAGCTTTATCTGATCTATAAATATGTTTTAATTTGTGTGCATGAATGCTTACCTGCATGTATACCAGTGAACTGTGGTGGTGCCTGGTGTCCTTGGAAACCCAAAAAAGGCATCCAATCTTGTGGAACTGAAGTTACAGGCAGCTGTGAGCCAATATGTGGGTACTAGACACTGAACCTAAGGTCTCTCCATGAACAGTAGGTGCTCTTAACTGCTGAGCCATCTCTGCAGGCCTGGAGAATTGTATTTGAAAGAAAATGTTACACAAATTTTTCCCACAATGTTCTAGTAACCTGGTTCCCCCAAGAACCGGGGAGGCCCTAATAGGTAGCACTCTCCAGTGTCACCACTGTCCGCCCTCCTACTCTGAATAGGTTCACGCAACCAGTCCTCAACAAAGCTCCAAATGTTTAGCAAGCACTACCCAAGTTCAGACTAGTAGATATTCTGGTTAGCTTTTGTTGTCATTGTTGTTGTCTTTTTTCTTAACTTGACACAAGCTAAGGCAAGAGAAACTTCAACTGAGGAAATGCCTCTATCAGACTGGCCTATTGCAGTCTATGGAGGGGCATTTTCTTGATTAGTGATGAATGTGGGAGAGCCCAGCCCCTGTGGGCAGTCTATCCCCTGAACTGGTGGGCCTGGGTCCTATAAGAAAGCAAACTTAGAAAGCCATGGAAAGCAAGCCAGCCAGTAAGTTGCTTTCCTTCACGGTCTCTGCTTGAGCTCCTGCCTCCGGGTTCCTAGTTGAATTCCTGTCTTGGCTTCCCTCAATGACAGACTGTGATCCCACACATTAGCCAAATAAACCTTTCCCTCCCAACCTTGCTTTAGTCACAGTGTTTGTTGAGAGCCATGAAAGTCTGGAGACAGGAACTGAGGCCCCTCTAACCAAGTAGGAAGGACTCTAAGATCCTGCCGGAATTTCTCTTTGTTAACTTATAGTCACTCTGGAGAGAAATGAGTTTGAGATATTTACATGTAAATTTTTATTTTGGGGGTAGGAAATAATGTTTCAGAACATGTGAAGACTGCCTAAGACAATGAAAACTGACAGGAAAAGGTGCGTTGATGAGTCTTCGCCTGTTCCAGTCACAGATGGGAATGGCAAAATGAAATAGAATGCCAGCGTGCAGTTCCTAGGGTTAAGGGTCTCACTGCGTGTACACACTCTCACACCCTAACTATGCCCCTAGCATTTCCTGTGTGCACACTGCTGAGATCTCAGGGCCTGGGAACCATGGCTGTGCAGCTCCAGGCAGTGACCACCCCGTCTCTCTGAGTGCCAGCCTCCAGCCCCATGCTGTGCCTCTCTCCCAATCTCTTAGGCTTTCAGAAAGGTTTCCTCTAGTGGGCTCTTAACTGCTTTCTCCAGGCTAGAAGATTCCATTCCCTGATGTCCCCCTTAACATAAGTGTGATTTCTGTTTGAGAGAAATAAGATGGGCTTCTGGGGAAGGTGTGGAGGTCCAGCCTCAACACGTTTGTACATTCCAGGGTAGGGGCTTGTGGGTTAGAAATATTAAACAGAAAAAGCAGACACACAAAACAAACAGACAGGACACAGGTAGTCCTGAGGGCAACCCAGTGAATACTGAATC
>JAQHUG010000018.1:8346734-8364052 GCA_028555095.1 Dicrostonyx torquatus | reverse complement strand
CACACACACACACACACACACTTTTTCCTGGTGGTGGAGGAGCCTCACTCAGTGACCTAATTGGCTTCACTGCTCAAGTTCATGAATGCAGGGTTAGTGATGAGAACACTAGAGTCTGTTTCACCAAATTCTTCTCGTGTTTTATGGTCACAGCAACCCTGTAGAACCACATTAACCACAGGGAATGCCTTCTAAGAAGGTGACAGCAATCGTACCAAAGCCCAGCCTCCTTGAGAAAGGCCTTTCCTCTTCTCCTCTCCAGCCACAAGGAAGCCAAGGCTACAGCTGCATTTCAGAGAAAGAATCCTCACGAAAGCTAGACTTGACAACAATGCCACCGCGAGATATATACCTTCAAAAAGCTCACCTAGTCTTTCTGAGCGTTATTTACCGACTCTAATTATGAGATAGTTGATGCCCACTGTCCTACCGTGAATCGGGAAATGTAATGTTCTGAAAAATCTTTTCAAAAATTTAAAATATGATGGGGCATGAGGCTATTTCCCCCATCCTGAAACATTCAATCATATAAATAGTAATTGTTATGGACCTAAAGATGTTTGAAGTAACAGCTGTGATAGGAGGGACCTGGAACAAACAGAACACACACACTCAAAGTAAAATGAAATAGAAAACACATTCCATTTCGATTCATGTGTTAAGATCTTAGAAGGGTTGTGGTTTTCGGAACAGATAGAAATGAGAAGGCATGTGTTACTTTCACTCGGTGAGAGGAAGGCAGCTGAATAGGTGGAGGACCAAGGTTTGAAGACTCCTGACAGAAACTGCTAACTACAGGCAAATTTCTCTCTCTGAAGTCCCTTGTCAGGTGGTATTGCATTGATTGGAGCTAATTCTAAATTGTAGAAATGAAAACAGCCTTACATCTTGATCCTTGCACATAAAAAAAAAAGTGGACGTATTTAGGAGCACAAGAATATCCTGGGGAAGTAGCTCAAAGATGAGGAATGAACAGGAGTTGACTCTTGAATGTCTTGATTTTTACATCCAGCAAGGGTGAGCCAAGCCAGAGTCAAAGATCTTCACTTCTGTACGTCATTTTCTTTGGTATATATCTTCACTTTTTCTGGAATTACAAGCAAAAGCCACTAGGACGTTGACAGTGCCATAAATCTTATGAAGATTCTTGCCTGGAATAGCCATGAAAAGCCGAGAGACATCTCCATGCCGATATTCCGCCCTTCAGTGTGTGCCTACCTTCCACTCATGCCTCCACCAAGGAGTGAACTCACTCAGTAATTGTGTGTGAAGCAGTTAGAGGTCAGCATTGTGGACTATGGAGAAGGAAGCTGGGATACTCTCATGGGTTTTCCAGTCTTCTTTCATATCCGAACTACACAGACCAAGAGATAGGAAGATTAACTGATAGGCAATCAATGAATAAACATATAAACAGTTACATTACAGGAAGATTCAGTGTAAAAACAAGGCAGGGGACTTTAAACGTAAGGACATAAAATTCAAAACATAAAGGCTGGAAGTTCCAGCAGCGTCAGACGTTTCTTTCACTTTAGAGAACTGGAGTTTACTTCGGATTGTCTGTTCATACAGTCTCTCTATGTAACCGAGGATGGCTTCAAATGAGCTAGTCAGCTAGAAAGACTTTAAATGGTCACTGGGGCCTCAGAAGGGAAAGAGGCCCCAAAGAGAAGCTCTCTCCTGTGCTCGGGTTTGTAAGGATTTCTCATTAGGCTGTATAACAAGGTCAGGAGGGAGCCTTGTAGATACTGGAAGCAAATCAAACCTCAGCTCTGTTCTTTCATAGCTGTGTGACCTCAGGGAATGTGGTGATGGCTCTTCCGTCATGTAAGAAGAGCAGAAATTCTAAGTACCAGCCAACCTCATAGTCAACAATTGGACAATGCCATAATTGCTCCACAAAATTTCTACTATGAGGTCTGTGATCAGGAAGCACATTCCATCACCTTTAGTTTTCCTCTCTGGGTTATCAGCCTTGTGCCAATGTTAAGGAGAGGCTTATCCATCTCTGAGAATTTTGGAGGAAGCTGTCTTATTTTGGTTTCCTGTTGCTGTGATAAAAAGAACTCTGACAAAAGCCCCTTAAGGGAGAAAGTGTATTTCACTTGAAGTCCTAGGTTATAGTCCTCCATGGCAGGGAAGTCACAGGACAACAGCCCAGACAGATGGTCACATTGTGTCCACAGTTGGAAGAAAAGAACAAGGAATGCAAGTTCTAGGTTTGCTCAAGCCTGCTCATCCAGTCCCGGATCCCGCCCATGAAATGGTGCCTCCCTCTGCAGGCTGGCATTCCCATCTCAAATAACACAGTCATGATAACCCCCCACAGGCATGCCCAAAGCTCCATCTCCTAGGAGAGTCTAGATTCTGTCAAGTTGTCAATTAACCTGAACTTACAGAGGAGAGAAGCAGTTTTAGCTTTGGTTGGAGAAGGAAAAACATCACAAGGAAACCAGAATCCGCAGAGATGGACTCCCAGAGCTGCTGACTCAGCTGATGGTCCCGTCATCCTCTTGGTCAGTCATAGACTCCACGATCACCACCTCCTAGCCACACAGGGTTCAGTTGTGTCTATTTGGGCAGCAGGTTGAATCTGAGATGCATTGTATCACCGTTTATCCTCCAGCGTCAAGCTCTTGCCCTGTGCATCTTCTTCTTCAAGACAACAGGTAAATAGCAGTATTGGAGTCAAATACAAACTCTGGCCAAAAGTATAGCCCCCTCTGAACATGTTGAGAGGATGGGGGGTGACAAAGGGATTGTGGAAAAGATCTTTCTAGAATTCAACTTGGCTTTCTAGCAAGGAGTGTGATTTGTACTTTCTTCAGTCACCTTGGCTTGGTGCAGTCCCTCCCTCACCCATGTTTTTCAAACATTTGAAGAAACATGGATCAGTGAAAACATGAACTACTTGTTTTTCAGAGGCGGATTTATTTTGCTTAATATGCTGTTCTTCAGTTTGACTCATCTGCTTGCAGATGTCCTGATTTCAATCTTCTTCACCATGGGCTAATGCTCTTTTCCTTTATCTAGTCGTAGACCCTACATCACTTTCTCTCTGTGATAGACACCACTCTGGCCACAACCAGCTGGGGCAGAAAAAGGATTCTGGCTTGCAGGCTTTGGTCCATCAGAGAGGCCAACCCAGGAGCAGGAAGCAGAAACCAGGAGGCAAAAACTGCAGACCATAGAGGAAATCTGCTTTGTGGGCTGGTTTCTTTCTATAACCCGGGACTACAGGCCCAGGAGAAGCACTACCCACAGTGGGCTGGACCCTCTTTCATCATTAATCAAGAGATGCCTCACAAGCATGCCTACAGGCCAATCTGATGGAGGCCGTTCTTCACCTGGGGCTCCCTCTTTCCAATAGGTGCAGAAACTCAGGTTGATTTCATATCTTTGCTCGTGGGAATAACGTCACAGTGGACATATATATCTATGAGCCTCTCGTCTGTTGGGCACATACACTGGAGTTATATGGCTGAATTGTGCTATTTCTACATTTTTTTTAAGAAGTTCCAGCTATGCTCCATGATAACCTGACTTCCTTCCCAACAACAGTGTTTAAGATTTCTCATCTCCACTTCCCTTCTGATGTGTGTCTAATTTTAGTCATTTATTCCATTATTCTTATTATTACTGCAATAGCTCTTCTGACTGGGTGAGATTCAGTCTCAGTATATTATATTTTATGTTATTAAATATATGTAGTATATATATATATATATATAAAATATATCTTATACTTATTACTCATCTGTACGGCATTTGTGAGACATGCCTTTGTATCACCATTTTTGATGCTGAAGTGGTTTTGTTAAGTTTTTTGATGCCTCATGGCAGGAATGGTTGTCAGGCCTTCCCTGCCATTCTGTGGCTGTGTTCTCTTCACTCTATTGATTGGGGCCTTTCCTGTGCAGAGGCATTGAAACTGGAGCTCAACTTGTCAGTCAATTCTTGTTCTCTTTCTTGAGCTACTGGAGTCCTCTCCAGGAAACTGTCACCTGTGATGATGTGCTAAAGGGCTTCCTGTTTCCCTGCTGCTCCCCCACTTCCCAGACTGCTTCTTCTGTTTCCTCTACTGCTCCCCACTTCCCAGACTGCTTCTGTTTCCTCTACTGCTCCTCTATATCCCCTACTGGTTCCTCAAATTTCCATAATGATTCTTTTCTGCCTTTGAAATTTTGGATCTTACTTTCAGAACTTTGAAACACTTTCAAATTGATTTTTGTACCTGGTGAGAGATAGGCATCTAATTTTTTTTATCCATGTGCATGCTCAGTTTCCCCATAACCACACATTATAGAAAATATGCATGCATGAATGCATACATACACAATACATATATTATACATATCTATACATTTTTGGTATATGCTGGGCACATTGTCAAGACTTAAGTGTCTATAGATGTGTAGTTATTTCTTTCATAGTTTCAATTTTGTTAGACTATAACTCTCAGAATATCCTGAAGATTTCAGTGGTATCTATTCTAATCTCCATTTTTCTTCTTCAATTTTATTTGTCTGGATCTCTACCTCCTTTGGTCATTTTTGCTCCAGTTTTGTGAGTGGCTGATTATCCATTCAAAGGACCAATTCCTTGTTTTAAAGATTTTTGTATTTAAAGTTCTGTTAGACTCTATTTCATTTATCTCTTCTGTGACTTTCATCACACCTTTCCTTCTGTGGGATGTACATTTAGTTTGTTTTGTTTAGGATCATGAAGTGTATCATTAGTCTATTTGATATAATCTGTTTTCATATATATATATAGACTCCCTTCTTTGTATAGTTTTTGGACTAGCCACATCACATTGTATTTTAATTTTTATTTGAGTTTAGAGAATTTGGCCCTTGTTGACTTCTTCAGTCATAAATCATTCAGAAGTATATTGTTAAATCCCTCCACTTGTATATTTTCTGTAATTTCTTTAGCTGTTGACTTTTCATTCTGTTCCATTATTACCTGATATGATACATGGGATTTTGTTTGCACTTATTATTATTCCCTTGCAATATATTTTGTATCTGAAGAAATGTTTAATGTGTTAAGAAAAAGATTCATGTGTTGTTCTTTTTTGTTGTTGTTTTTTGAGACAGGGTTCATCTGTGTAATAGCCCTGGGTGTCCTGGAACTCACGTTGTACACCAGGCTTGCCTTGAACTCACAGAGATCTGCTGCCTCTGCCTCACTAACACTAGGATTAAAGGCATGCACCACCACATCTGCCTTCATATGTCCTTAGATGAAATAGTCTTTAGAAATCTAAGATGCATTTTCCCTATAGAGAAACTGTTTCTGAGTATATTAGGTGCATTCAGGATGGGATGACCATAGATATGCTATAATTATTTCTGATGTTTATTTCTTTGGTCTGGATAATCTATTTATAAGTAAGAATGGGGTACTAAAGTCACTCCCCCTATGACAGTGGGCTATCTTGCCTTTTATGTCCACTAATATTTATTTCATAAAGCCAGATAGCACAGTATTAAGTGACTACATATTTTACTTTAAAATATACCTCCTTTGTCTCTACCAAATAATTTTGTCTTGAAGTTTGATTTGTCCCGTGTGAGTGTAGCTACTCTTGCTTTCTAACAGACACTCTTGCTTTCAATGTCACTTTCTGTCCTTTTATCATCAGCCTGTGTCTTTGCCAGTGACATGAGTTTCTTGCAGGAAGCACATCATTAAGTCTTGGATTTTTTTATTATAGTCATCCAGTTTTTGTCTTTTAAATGGTACTCAGTTAATTACTTATATATTTTTATTATGCTTTGTCAGTGTTCTGTGTTTCTTCTGGCTACCTGGAATAATCTCATGTCTTTTTCATAATGGAGTTTTTCAATGAATTACTAGATTGACTTTTCTTAATTTCTAACTACCTTCCCAGTGTTACTGCATATTCTCATCATTTCTGCTTGAGACAGGATATAAGTATCTCACAGGATGGGCTGCTGTTCCCTCCAGTTCCCTGGGTTCATGCTTGCCTTGAAGCTCTTCACATCTCCATTGATTCTCAAGGTAACTTGGCTGTGAATAGGAAGCTGACAGTTATTTTCTCTCAGGGCTTCAATGATGTCTTTCTAGTCCAACTTGCTGCTATGCATGTCTTTGCTCTGTGTCTGTATCATAGGAACTATGCATCATGCTATGATCCTGTCTTCAGGCTTCTTCTCTTCACTGTGTTTTCTTTGTTATTAAACATCTGTGGCTTTCAGAAAATACTTGTCTTCCAGAAGTTGCTTTACATTTATGGTCTTCCTTCTTTTTTCATGTCTATTAATTGTACAGTACAAAGCTTTTTTCATGTGTAGCAGTGTTTCTTCACCTTCCTGACGCTGTGACCCTTTAATACAGTTCCTTATGCTGTGGTGACCCCCCCCCCCCAGCCATAGAATTATTTCACTGCTCCTTCATAATTGTAATGAACCATAATGCAAATATTTGATGTGTGGGATATTATGTGATCCCAAAGGGATGGTGACCCATGAGTTAAGGACTGATGGTGTATAATGTACTTGGATCTTGTTCTCCACTCCATCAATGCCACTCAGCCCCTCCCCAACATCTCATTTCTTTAAAAGTCTCTTTCTGTTCTTACATCTTATAAAAGAGAACTCTCTCACAGACACACACATGAGAGAGAGAGAGAGAGAGAGAGAGAGAGAGAGAGAGAGAGAGAACTCGTGGTGTTTGTTCTTTTCTGTCTGCTTTTTTCATCCTCAATCCAGTTCCATCCATTTTCTTGCACATTATATGATCTTATTTTTCTTTATGTGTAAACAGTATTCTTTTGGATATACTCTTTTGTGTACTCCTTTGGATATACATTTCATACTTGAAAAATTTTATCCTACAATGGGATATAGTGGAATCTATAACTTACCCATTGTGAATAGTTCATAGTTTATCTGAGTCACAATTTATTACTCTTATTTTATTGACCACCGTATTGATTTCCATAGTGGCTAGATTAAGTTATATTTTCATTAGCAGTATGTAGGGGTTCCATTTTCCCTACAGAGCCACCAGAGTTTGTTGATTTTGTTTTCTTGGTGATAGCCATTCTGACTGAGATGAAATGTCAATGTAGTTTTTATTTAATTTCCTTAATAATTTTTTTTTATTTTAAATGCCCATGCATGTATACAATGTGTCTTGGTCATATCTACCTCTTACTCCAATTCCCCTAGAAGAAGGACCCTACAGCACATGTCCCCCCCAAAGTTGTATATTTACTTACTTGAACCCACCAGGTCTCAGTGGAGCTGCAGTCGTCCACTAGGGCTAGGGCAACTGACCATGGGCCACACCATGGAATAAAGCTCAATCTTCCTTCCTTAGTAGCCCATAGATTCCAGCTATGGGTGGGGGCCCTTAATCCCCTCCTTCTCCACGATGGCATGTTGACCAATTTTAGCAGGTCTTGTGCGGGCAGACACATGACTGTGAGCTCACATGTGCGATAGTCATTCCATGTCCTGAACACAGCAGTTCAGAGCCCCTGCCTCTCTCACACCCTTTCCATCCCCTTTCACAATGTTCCTTGATATTCAGGAGGAAAGAGCAGTTGCTATAGATGTCCTGTATACAACTGAGCTCTCAATGTTAGTTTTTCTTAGTAATTTGGACACAAAAGCATCTCTACTGTAACCATCACCTGCCCATAAGAAAATCACAATTGGGAGCAGCACAAATCTATCTATACATGCTCTGAGGTGTCTGTCTTCAACCTTGACAACTTTTATCAGAAATTTTTCCCAACATGAGCTCTCTGCGGACAAGATCCATGTGATCCTCTTTTGGGAGTTCACTTAAATATCCTGTGGGAGTGGTCCTGACCACTCCCTGGCATGATGGGATTTGGAGTCCAGACCAAAACAACTCTCAGACCTGGGGGCTGGGGGCTACGCTCCCAACTTAACTAACTTGAGCTCCACTTGGATATTATTTTATTGTTTTCAGCTCATCAACATTCTGCACTAATGTTTATATGTACACACAGAGATGTAGATAGAAATAATTCTTATATCCAGCTTTCTTTAATTTATGGAAAGCATTCTTGGGTTTGGAAAGTTTATTAGTTCCTTTCTACTCAGTTGCTTTCCTCCTGCAAATACCAGAATCTTAGTTCTGCCTACCCTTTGCGGTGACCTCCTCTTTGAATTGTAATCTTTCTGCAATTTTTCTACTTTATTCTTTTACTCACTTTGTGTAGTTCTCTTGTCTTTGTTCAACATTTCCATTAATTTTTACTTAAAATAGACTATTGAAGGAGAGGGATGAACATCACAAGAATTAGC
This sequence comes from Dicrostonyx torquatus, assembly GCA_028555095.1. Taxonomy (NCBI): domain Eukaryota; kingdom Metazoa; phylum Chordata; class Mammalia; order Rodentia; family Cricetidae; genus Dicrostonyx; species Dicrostonyx torquatus. Next base: position 8,355,740 of record JAQHUG010000018.1, on the reverse strand, counting down.
CATCAATAGATAATGAATAGCAATAGAAATGGATTTTTGTCAATGCTGCTTCAGTCTGCAGGCCAAGCTGAGTTTAAGATGCATTTTTGTTGTGTTGGCCAAAAAGAGCGCAGGCTCAGGGACTCTACCTGGTGATGAAAGCAAGGGCCATGTCTCTGGGGTTTGTACTCAGTGTGTACCTCACACTTGTCTGTGGACCTTCCCTCTGCTGCCTCTTGGAGATGGTCTCCTCCTGTGGATCTACTCTGCTCCCTTCTTAGTGTTCTGTATTTTCAGAGAGATTCTGTCTGTCATCTGAATAACAATCTAAAAGCTAAAGACTCCTCCAGGCACTTCCCCCCTCAGTCATGTCATGTCTTTTAGGTTGTGTGTTGCCATTTGTTTACTTATTGTTTGCTTGCAAGTGTCACCCCAGTCCTCTGGCACCCCTACATTCAAAGAGCCTGGAATGTTTGTGCCTGGGCTTCACCCCAGCCCCTGGCACCCATGTATCTGGGAGTCTAAAATATTTGGGTGGAACTTTCCATTCCAGGCCCTCTGCCATGGGAGTCCACGTCTGAGAAAGTCCACCAAACAGTCAAGACTCCCACAGGCTAAACTGCCCTCCCCCAGAACAAACATGTGGTCTTTCTAGTTCTCCTTTCCCTCTTCTTTCCAGGCAGGGGCTCCTGGAAGACCCCCGGAAACTCTGACATCTGTTAAACTTTGGCTTTTTCTAATCGGTTTGATTTGGTCTGATTTGGATTATTGCATCAGCGGAGAGGCTTATCAGTCTGTAAAAACCTTTCACTTATATAAATACAACGTCAGCAAATAGCCTGACTCTACGCATTCCCTCTTTTTTGGTGGGTGAAGTACTTGCTCTGTTACCTCAGCCAGTCTGGAGCTAGCTCATTAGGCAGTTCAAGGCAGAGGTTAGCCTTGAACTCACAGTAATGCGTACGTTTTCAGCCCTCCCGAGTCCTGGTGTAAAGACTTTTTATTTGCTACCATCAAATTTGTGTGTGTTTTATTTGCTCCGACTTTTTTTTTTTTTTTTTTTTTTTTTACTGTCCTATCATTATATTCAGCACATTTTTGATGAGAATAGGTTTGAAGGAGGAGCCAGTCCTCAAGCTCATGTGGAATTACAAAGGACTCTGAGGAGCTACAGGAATGGAACTAGAGGACTCAGGATCCCGGATTTCAGGCCCTTTGAAAAGGGGTAACAATGCCTCTGTGGTGGACACATATACTGTGGTGGACAGCACAAAGGTAACCTCATTGAGAGGAATTCCTGCTCACCACAAACACTGCAATAAAAACGGCCGAGAAAAATCTCACTTTTCAATCCCCAGAATGGCCTGGAACAGCAGGAGTTGATGCGGAACAGCGGAAGCCGGGATCTGTGTGTATTGCTGCCATGAGACAGAACATTGAACAATGAAGCGATTTTGGATAAAACCTTTTCACAGCCTGTCAAAAACACAGCCTTTGGGCTAGGGAGAGACTCAGCAAGGAAGAGCTTCCGACTCTTGCAGAGAAGCGAGTTCAGCTCCCAGCAGCTATGCTGGGTGGCTCACAGCTGCTTAGGACTCCAGCTCCAGGAGCTGTGATGCCCTCTTCTGGCCTCAAAGAGTACCTGCACTCATGTGCATACAACCCCGCCCCCCACATCTATCCATCTTTAAAGGAGATAGAAGGTTCAAATCCAGCAGTAGAATGAGGATCTGAGACCACTCCCACATCATCTGAGTCTGTATGTTCAAAAGAGATTTGAAAGCACCTACTGCTAAAACTCCCTGGACTCTGACTGTGGGTACGCACGGCAGTGTTATTCACAAAGCACGAGGGTGGAAACCGTGCCCAAGCCCATCAACTGGTAGATGTACTAGACATGGAGGAAGAGGGACCCGGTACAGGACAATGCAAAGAGGAGTAAAGCTCCAACACTTGCTCCAAACCAGCCAATTGGAAAGGTCAGCTGAAGAGGCGCCACACTTCCTGATTCTCCATATTAGAAATGTCTGGAGCAGGTGTGTATGAAAAAAATGTGTTTTTTCTTTTTCTTTTTTCTCTTTTTTTTAAACTACCCAACCAGTGGTATGTGGTAACAGAAGTCTAGACAAACCAATACAAGAGGCAGATAAGTTGAGGGTAGGGTACACTTCCCTTAATTACCTGATGACCTGTGACCTGAAGAGAGATTTTTTTTCTCTCTCTCTCCCTCATCAGTGGTAAGGAAGGCGATCAAGCTCCTGACCCTCAGCTACAAGAAACAAATGGTACATATGAGCAGCACAGCGTCAAAGCCTGTGGTTTCGGCACCAACCCTCGTCGTAGACCCAGGGAGTCATTCTCCATCAAGTCTTCCTCCTAATTCTTTCTCTCTCCCCAGACCACCATCTTCTCTGCTTTCTGTGTGAGCCATCTTCCAGGACAGCATGGAGCAAGGCGCTAGCGAAGTCTGACCTTCTTCGAGTTCACAAGACTCCCACGGATGGCTTCACACTGGTGGGATTTGGAGGGTCACTGCTGAATTCTGTAGTCACTTTCTCTGCAGGGAGGATTTTGTCAGACGTAGGTGCCTTCTCATGGACTTGGCTGTGTCAAATTCTGTGTGGCCACATCCCTATTCCTGCAGAGGTGGGTTTTCAGACCCGTGTGACCGTGGGTTCCTTCCGTTCCAGGGGAACGCTAGGGCTGCAGGATTGGCAAGGTGCCTTTTCACCAGGTTTATTTTCAACGAAAGTCTCTGAGAACCAAAGCTTTAAGCTTTTATTTTGCTGTTATGACTCCAAAGCAATCCACTTCTGTCTTTATTGGTCTTGAAATTCCTGGCTTTCCAACACTTTGAAGCCCTACGTTATAGCTTGATACTCTTAGTGTGAAATGCTATGCTATCCTTACTTGCTTCCTAATAATGATTATAAGTGTATATGTTTTATTCCAATTATTTAATTGGATGTCCAGCAATGGAGAACAGCAAGTGTAGACTCAAGAACTGAGCAAAAAGGGCCTGAGTGTAGCAAACGCTGAGATTTTCTTACTGGTTAATCAGAATTTATTTTCTCTATTTGTTTTCTCTGTAATTTTTTTTCCTTTCCTCTACTAAGAACTGAGCTTAGAGCTGACAAAACACGCAGGGCATCATGGGCCTGGCTCACACACATCTCTCTGAGAGTGGTCAGCTCGGGATCACCAGGGAGGAGAGCGAGACATTCCTGAAACCCCCAGCTTGGATGGCACACAGTTTTACCCCACAGGAAAAGGCCTTTTAACATAGCTCTGCTGGGTACAAAATGAGCTTCTTTCTGAAAGTCTGCTATTTGATTCGGTGACTCCTCGGTCTAACTCTATTTCATGGTGTGTCGACTCTGATATATCCTCTCTCTCTCTCTCTCTCCTTCCCTCCCTCCCTCCCCCCTCTCTCATTACACCAGTTCTCAGGTGCAAGGAAAGCAGGGTCTCCTAAAAGTGCTGTCCCTGTCAGGAGCTTGCCTGTCATCTGGCTCCCTGAGCTGCCGCAGAGCAGATTGCAGCATTACCATTAGAATGCAGGACTTCATAGCTGCAGGCAGCAGCATATGCCCCCAGCGTGAGGCTTGAGCTTCTTTCGAAGCCAGCACGGGGCAGCAACTGTGAACTGCTCCGTCTACCCAGGTCTCCGGGTTGTACCATATGTCCTGGTAATTCTCGGTTAAGGGGGCAAGATGCTGCTCCAACCCTCCAGTGCAGCAATAACATTAGCCAAAGAGGTTCAGAAAACGACACGGCGAGATGGAGGTGATGGTAACCTCAACCTGTTTTATTGTGTGGCTTGCCTGGGGAGCACTTTTTTTTTCTTGTTCCTGTAAAAAGTGGAGCATCTCTCAGCATCAGTCCACAGTGGTGTGGAAGTAAAAGCCTTTGTGAAGAGACGAGAAAATGACCCACAGGTGCAGATCTTGATACTTAATAAATATTTGTTTCTGGAGTCAGAGAGAATTTCCAAAAGTTCTGCTGCTCCCATTTGAGGCTTCCTTCCCTTGCAGTGCCAGCAAAGGTCTCAAATGTTTACTTTTATTTATTTGTGTGTATGTGTGTGCACACACGCAAGTCTTTGAAGCCACAAAGGGGGTATTGGGTCTTTGGGGCCAGAATTCCAGGCATTCATGAGGCATAGGACACACGTGTGGCGAACCAAACTCCAGGGCTCTGCAAGGAGAGCAAGTACTCTTAACCACTAAGCTGTCTTCCAGCCTCACTATCAACTTCAAAAACGTCACACACACACACACACACACACACACACATTGGTGTTCCAAAAGATGAATTCTGTACCATTATAGAAGACACACAAGCTGTCCACTGTGGTCACCTATTACAGCAGCCCTGGGAGGCTGGAAAGAGGCTTTGGGGAGACAGACAAGGGTCAGATTCAAGCAGGAACTCTCAGCTATCCCCGTGTCTGTACTAGTAAAGCAGCCAAGGAGACTGTCTTCCACCGCTCATGAGACGTTGTAGTCATGTAGGCATCTCACACAGCAGGGCTACAGTGGGCAGGCAACTGCCCTCCCCGCTCATTATGAAGACATGGCCTGTGGGTACTTTCCTCTGGAGTGGCAACAGTATTATCACCACAGAGGGGAGGTGAAGGGAGACATTGCAAGTAGATGAGTAACATCCCACAGATTATCCCTCAGCTTCGAGAGGACAAGCTTAGATTGAAATCCAAGATTCATAATCTAAATTCCGAATGTTTGTGGACGTGGATGTTTGTGTTTATTTGGACACAGGATCTTACTACGTGGTTGATCTAGAACTCACTCTGTAGCCTACAATGGCCTGGGATTCTCTATAATTTCAGTCCCAGATTCTCGGATGATAGACATGGACCACCACACTCTGCTCAAAGCCCGTGTGCATTCATGCGAATTCTGCTGACACCATGAAACAGTCCTGATGCAAAGTCACTTCCTACATGGCTATTTCTGATCAAGGTGACTTCCTGAGCAGCATTTAAAATTCCATCATGACTTCCTGCTCTATGCATATGCCCTCACATTACATCAAAACACGTAGTATCTATAATTTTATGCTGACCTAAACTTATAAGATAAGCCGCCTGCGTGATGTCCGCAGGATGAATCTTGGCATCAGAAGATGTTAACCATGAATACTGCGAAAGCCCTCCCCCTCCCCCATCACTTGAGAGAGCCAGGCTGCACTATCCAACTGAACACGGTGGCCTGGCCACAGTGTCACAGCTTTGCACTTGCTGTTTCCTCCACTAAAGCATCCTGGGAGTCGGCTTCATGCGGCCGGTCACCAGGGGAGAGCCTGGTTCTGAGCCATGGCTCTCCTCTAAGGACACTCTTGTCCAATGTGTGCCTGCTGTTAGCTAATGATTGATGTGAGCAGAGCAGCCCCCAAAGGGGCAGCTGAAAGAAGTGTTGGGGATATTTATCAACCCAGCTAAGAATTAAAAACTTAGACAGCAGTTATGATTGAGAATAAAGGAATACACACTTATGAGGCGAACACTGAGAGAAATGTTATAGGCATCATGCACAAGGCTTCCTCCAACAAGGTGGAGGACACATATGCCAATCAAACGGATTGGCACTGGACCTTGAGAGGAAGGGAGTGGGAGTGCTCATATCTGCTGTGAACTCACCTCTAGCCTTCAACCTAGTGTCAGGGATGGAACAGAGATGTGTGGGCACACACCTTGCACTTGGTGTCCCCCTGTGTGAAAGCCAAGGCTTCTCCATTCTCTTCTTGTATCTCCCTACGATGATGCTCTGATGCTCACCAACACTTTGAACCCTCTGTGGTTTCAATGCAAAAATACAGATCTTTCTGGTTGGACCAGTCTGGGTTTCTGTCCTTCACTATGCTTCTAATTTCTCAATCTGACAACAATAACTTTGCCCTTGGCTCTATGCATCTTGGGAATTGGGGTCCCAAGCACTGACTAGATGGTGCCCCTTCAACTTTCTGAACACTGGTCACTGCACACAGTGGCCAGTGGGGTGAAGGGTAGGATTGTGGTGACAGGAGAAAGGTCAAAACCTTTCTGTGGCCCTTACAGTCTATGAGAGTTTTTGACAAAGTTGCATGGACAGGTGCATGTAACAGAGCACTCAGTAAACTGCCCTGTCTTTGGCACCTCCCCCCCACACTCCCACAGTGTCCCCCACATACTCTGGAAAGCTCACAACAGAGGTTTCCAATTCCCAAGTCTCAGCTTAGGCTATTCAGGCAGGATTCAGATGAGCAGCCAAACGTGGAAGTTCTCCTGGGAAACTTCAGCGACTCAGTGCAGCTGCTGAGAGGAGGGCCAGATTTTACGGGACCCCATTTAAATCAAATGGACATTGTCAGCTGCGATTCAGGGCCTGGCAGAACAGAAGGACGGGACAAAGGACAAGCAAGACTTCTTTCTCAGAAGGCCAGCAGCTACACACTGGAAACAGACACAGAAAACTGGCCCAGGAAACCTGCTTCCCTTACTCTGGTAACTTGGGATACTGAAGGGCCTCCTATCAGTAAACGTTGAACCCCTACAATAAAGCTGGTGGTATTTTGATCCCCAATTTGTAAGCTATATCTCAGAGAGGATAAGGATTTAGCCAAGTGTGTCCTTTAAGGCTTTTACAGTCCAGCCTGCTGACACAGCCTGAGTGAATTGTATTGTGAAAGAGAGAAATCCTATAGCTTAGAGTGTATTACCATGTGTGTGTGCTTCTCCCTTCCCCAGACCCCACACCATGACGACCTCAACAATCATTTGATCATTCACATAAGATCTGCTTTGTTGCCAGGCGGTGGTGGCGCATACCTTTAATCCAGCACTCGGGAGGCAGAGGCAGGCGGATCTCTGTGAGTTCGAGGCCAGCCTGGTCTACAAGAGCTAGTTCCAGGACAGGCTACAGAGAAACCCTGTCTCAAAAAACCAAAAAAAAAAAAAAAAAGATCTGCTTTGTTTCAAATCTTCGGTTGTGTAAATTATGTGGTTAGAATGTAATAATGGACATGACAAGGTAAGAAAAATCAAATGTAAACACAGAAAACTTTAAAAGACTTTCAGCACAGAGAGGACATCCTGTCATAAGGGATGTATATAAATATGTATGTATATGTGTGCCTATATGTGTGCATTGTGCATATATGCATGCATATATGAGTGTGCATGTATGTATGTGTGTATTTGGGGGCATATATGTATATATGTGTGCAAGTATCGCTACCCTGTTCCATATAGTTCCCACCACTGCACATAGCTCTTGGTATGCATACCACAAAATACTCAGGAAAATAAAGATGGAGTGCCTACCACTTTACCACATGGGGAAATGCAAAGATCATTGAGTCAAACAAAATAAGCCAACCAGAAAAAGAAAATTAATAATGGATTCATAGGTGTGTATAGCAATAATAATAATAATGATAGTATAGGCTAGAGAGATGGCCCAGTATCTGCTGTGTTTGCTCTGCAAGCATAAGGAACCATAGAGAATGATACCAGCTATCCAGCTCTGGTCCCCACATGTGTTCTTGGACGTGAGTACTGGCATACTTACATATAGCAACATGTACACATGCATAACCACACACACACGCACACACACATACACACACAAACACCTGAATTTATAAAATAAGAATAAAACTGGTGTCATCAAGGGATAACACAGGGTAAATGGAGACATAGGTCAAAGGCACAAACTTTCTGATACAGAGATTCCTTGAATGTAGAGGTTGACGTGTGAGCTGAGTGCTGGAGTTACAGCATCCCGACGCACTGTGAAAATCTGCAGAGTGGATCATAGATGCTGGAACCACATGGGTATAGAGGATAACCGTGACATGATAGACATCGGAATGTGCTTCACTGCACTAACTGCTCTGATACGCACCTCAGACTTCTTACTGCATACCTTAAATATACATACAGAAAGAAGGAACTTTCTGAGTTCAACAGAGAAGAACCGGCTTTAACTTTAAGTTTAAGATTAAAGTTAACTAAATCCACGGAGCTTGTTGCCACTATTTTTGGCCATTGAATGACTGAAGAGTTTTAGAAGATCACATGACTCTAGTTTTTGGAGGAGAAAGAGGTTGGATCTTTCCTGCAGTTAAAAAAGGATTTCAGGGAGTCCTAGCTCTGTGAGCATTAAATTTTAAAGCATAGTCTACTAAATACAGAAGCTGGTGACCTTGCTGCTCATGTAACTAGGATTCCTCGAAGCACAGTGGAAAAGTCACATGCAGCAAAATACTAAGTTTGGACTGTGCTCTGCCTCACCTTTCATCCCTGGGAGGAAGTGGAGGAGCCAGAAGGGAGAGAAAGCAATGTACAACCCAAGAATTTTTACTCTGTTTCATTCTCTTCCAAATACAAATGGGTACTTTGGTACTCCTAACATTCGGGCGTGGTGACATGATGTGTGCACCATCGGATCAAGGAACCCTGCTCAAATGGCCTATGTCTTTCTCTTTGGTTAGCCACACTTTGTGCCTATAGTTTCCCTATGCAGGTGTGTCCAATATCTCCAATAATCCTGGGGTCTCCATCGCAATCCAGGCTTCTACCACATAGCTTCACAACCAACCCTCTCAAGAGAGCTTAAAGGGAATCCAAACCTGTTACACATTGCCTATCCTGAAAAGATTTTTCGTTGAAATATTGGTGCAAGCCTCTGGGACTATGTCAGTCTTGTGTTTTGCATACCATGGTTATAGTGACCTCTGCATGTCTGAGTGACTGCACCCATGAAAGCTTCCCAACGTCATGCTCTTTGAGTAAAGTACCCAAGTAAGACTGCCTCTGCTAAGGGAAGTCTTTCAAACACGCTTTCAATTTTAAACTCTAAAGCCTGTGATGGGTAAACCTTGTCAGTCCCTCACATTTCCAAATACACATTTAAAAATTGCCTGTATGTTAATTTCTTGGTTTTTATTGTTCTAAATCTCTGCAACAGTTCCTGCCTCTTTGTTTATCACCTTAAACACACTTCTGCTTAAATCGCATGTTGTCTT
>JAQHUG010000018.1:8298297-8343395 GCA_028555095.1 Dicrostonyx torquatus | reverse complement strand
CCATTTCTATTAATCTGTGTATCACCATAAGGCTGTGGCTTACCAGTAAGGTTCTGGCATCTTTCTCCTTTGACAGCTACATGGCATCTTCCTTACTGTGCCTTCTCTGCTCCCTATATCTCTCCTTGGATTACCTGCCTGGTTTTACTCTGCTAAGCCAATGGTCTAAGCAGTTTTATTCATTGGCCAATAAAAGCAACATATATACAGAAGGACATCCCACATGAATAATTTCTAAATGAAAACAAAATAAGTAAACAAAAATCCATGAAACTTGAAAAGGGTAAAGTATAGTGAAAAGCTAAAATAGCATTTGCAGACTAAGAGGGAAATACTGACACATCACAGAAATCAGAGCAAAAAATATGAATAGTGGGTTCAAAGGAAGAGAAAAACCAAAGACTTTTAACATTTGAAGAAATTTTATAACTTCCATTATGAAAAATACCAAACTGGATTGCTAAATACAATGCTTAGCTCTTAGGCTGATAAATGCCAGGTTTCTGTTTTGTTGCAAAGTATGACCAATTTCATGTTGGGAAGGAAAGGAATTACTTGCCCTATACTTCCCAGTTCACAGTCCATCACTGAGGGAAGTCAGGGTGGCAGGAACTCAAAGCAGAAGGTAAAGAGAAATGCTGCTTACTGGATAGCTTACTTTCTGGTTTACATAAGGCTCATGCAGTTTTCTATTAGAATTCAGGACCACCTTCCTTGGGATGGTGCTGCCCACGGTAGGCAACCTTCTTTCATCACTAGTCAGTCAGTCATGATTATCCTTCACAGACATGGCCAAAGGCCAGTCTAATTTGGATAATCTCTCAATTGAAACTTTCTTTGTTGACTCTAGCTGTGTCAAGTTGACAGATTAAGCTAACTAGTACTGAGTTTTATGTTACACTGTAACTAAGACTATGAGGTCAAGATACCACCTCACAATTGATGAGAGCAAGGACAGACTGATATGATCTCTGAATTATAAGAATCAATTCCTTCTGTAGTTTGAATGGTATTTAAGAAAACTCACTGAATCATAATTCTAAATATAAATGCCTATAGGAGATTCCTGGTTGTATATGATCAATAAACACTCTATTAGATTATGGTAGATCTGTAGATGTGGACATTGAAGTGCCATGAAGAGCAGAACAAGAGAATTCCAGGGTCTATGGCTAGGTGATATCAAGAGCTTCCAAGACTAGCTCCATCTCTATTATCTTTATTACGTAGTCATTGGGTAAAATGATCAAAAATACATAGACATATTTCTTCAGATATTGAGTACCTCATCCATGGTTTTCTGTTCTGTGGTTTCCATTACTTACAGTCAACTGAGGTCCAAGAAGTGAAATAGGAAGTTCTAAAGATAAACTTCTATATTTGGAATAATTTACTCATAGTATTTATAACTGTAATATTTTATTTATGTGTTATTATTGACATCTTAGTATACCAATTTTATACACTGGACTTTATCATATGTGTGCCTATATCATTCTATTGAGGAATTCCAGCCTCCACTATGGTTTGGGGACTTAAAACTCAAGATTGGAGTTGACCATACTTGTCTTGAGACTGAATTTGCATGAATGTGTAGAACACTCTGTGAGGAGGGGTCTTGTGCCAGCAAAGGGTAGAAAATCTTTGTTTTCTTTGCTTTTGGGTTTTAAGCCATGTAAGCCTAGTATACATGAGCTAAAATATATGTTAATTAAAGGCATGTGGTTGAAAAGATCCAATGAAGAATGTTTGTGGGCAATAAAAGTTATTCCTTGATTTACTTTTCTTCCCTTTTCTGTTTTGTGACATGTCTTTTTGTGTTTTTTTTCTCTCTCTCTTTTCTTCTCCTGTTCTGTTATAGGGAAAAGACCCATGTTTTGCACATGCATGGTAACCATCCTACCACTGAGCTATATCCTTAAACACAACATTGGAGTGCCCATTGTAAACTATGTAAATTCTTCCATCTATCCAGGCAAGCATAAGACAGAATCATGATGTTCAGGTATTGCCGTGGGATAATGGTCTTGTATTCTGTAAAGATTTGTCACTTGTACTGATTTAATAAAATTCTGATTGGCCAGTAGTCAGGAAGGAAGTATAGGCGAGACAACCAGAACAGGAGAATTCTGGGAAGAGAAAAGGATCAGTCTGAAGTCATCATCCAGATACAGAGGAAGCAAGATGAGAATGCCTCATTGATAAAAGATACCAAGCTGTGTGGCTAATACAGACAAGAATTATGAATTAATGTAAGTTATAAGAGTTAATAGTGGGACAAAGGTCTTGTATCCTGTAAAGATTTGTCACTTGTATTGTTTCAATAAAATACTGATTGGCTAGTAGCCAAGCAGGAAGTATAGACAGGGCAACCAGAACAGGAGAATTCTGGGAAGAGGAAAGGCTCAGTAGCAGTCATCACCCAGATGCAGAGGAAGCAAGATGAGAATGCTTCACTGATAAAGGTACCAAGCCATGTGGCTAACACAGACAAGAATAATGGGTTAATGTACAATGTAAGAGTTAGTTAATAAGGAAACCTGACCTAATATGCCAACCAGTTTATAATTAATGTAGACCTCTGTTTGTTTCTTTGGGACCAAACAGTTGTGGGACTGGACAGAACAGAAATTCTGTTAACAAGATATAAGTTGGAACACACCAAATCAGTGCAGTATTAAGAAGAATACTTTCCAGTCACCAGAGCCTGGGCTTCAACCAGACTGATCACCATCAGACCTCACGAAAACTCCTTGGCTCTCCTTCCTGGAATTGGGTGGTTGTATCCTGGGTTCTGCAGCACGAGTTCTGAGTTCAAGGTATAACTCTGTCACTCAGCAGTAATGCATTAGCTCTGTCTCAGCACCAATACTGGACAATGATGATAGCCTCCTGACTTTGCTAATGTGAAAAAAAATAGCAAAAGAGGACAGGACAGAAGCCCTTCCCTGGTGTTCCCTCTCACTTCTCCTCACTGTGAGAGGTGTGTGGACAGCATCCTCCACTTCCACCTACCTCTCCTTCCACTCTCCAACCCGATGCTCTCCAAATACCGACACCAGCTCCCCACTCCTCATAGACACCCTAACCTTGCATTTGGATTTAAATACAGCAACAGTGAATAAAAAATGCTGGTTACAAAGCAGAGCAAAGGCAGTGAAGGGCCGCAAGAAGTCACTGACAGGTTGGAATCGCCTAGATCCGGCCCCCCATGAAGCCTTCCAGAAGCAGCTGCTTCCGTGTCTCCTCCGTGTGCCAAGATCAAATGCCTGCGGCAGAATTCAGCACTCTTGATGAAAATGACATTGTCTATTAGTGATTGGGGGATGCACGTAGGTGAAGGAGCAGGCTGGCTTCTGAGCGGCCTAAATGCACACTGTGAGGAGCTGAAATTGGAGCAATTTGCTGCAATTTAGGGAGAAGAGTGAGTGAATGAATGCACACACTGCAGAAAATTATATATTTTATTTGAAGGTAAGATTGCACATCTCTAATCAAGGCTTAAAATCTGAATTAGGATAAATTGTGCCATAATTATTTTCTTAGAAAAGAACAAAGAAGTTTGTAAGTGCCTAATATTCCCTCTTTGAAGCTTTCAACATGAAGACACTCACTTTGAGGGGAAAGTGGGGCTTTATCTGGCTCTGCCTCGTAAAGACCCCCAGCTCATTTAGCAGAGACCACGCCTTTGACATTCAAAGCTCTCATGAATGTTCACTCTTCCCACGTTTGTTCATTTGTTTTCATCTTGCTGACCCTCAAGCCTTTAATTAAGGGGAAAAGAAATTCGCACACTGGTGACAATTACATACTTGAGTCCAGGAGTGTTTGAGCAATTGCATGCACTCTTGAGATGGATGTGTGTGTGTGTGTATGTGTGTGTGTCACGCATTCATATATGATGAGTTACAAGCAAAAGATATGGATGAAGAAAAAGAGTCTATTACTGAAGACTTTTAAAATTTATTTTGAGCATTAGGAAAAAAAATTGGTCTTGATACCAGAAAGGAATTAATCAACTCTTTCTCCTTCTAGGTCAGTAGAAAATAGACTTTTTTCCCCCTTGTCAAAACCATCCCCAATTTTTACACCTAGCTCCCTCTCTTATTCTTAGAATGAAACATAGCAGCATGTGTCCCTCCCTTACCCACACAGTAGATCTGTCCTTCCTGAGCCTCTTGCCTTGAGGCAGTCACAGTAGGCTCACACCTGGCTCTACAGAGTATCAGGAACAAGACACCCTGCAACATCAGGATACAGCCATGAGTAACCCTCAAAAGTCAGTGTTGTCCCCTCTCTCGTCTTTGATCAGGCCATCGGGAAGCTGAAAAGCAGTTGTCTTCAATGTCCTTCGTGAGTGTCACCCATATATTTGAGGCTTGAATGATATAAGGTGATCAAACTTTGGAATGTTGTCTCAATTCAAGTTTGACCACAAAAAGATCACCATCCTGAAAACAGTACAGGCAGACATCAATATGGACCTCTGGACAAAGCCACCGGGCTAACATTAGCATACACAACCCTCACAGTCCAATATGGTGGTATCAGGACTGTGGTGGTCTCGTCACAGATGGAGACAGTGGGTATCTGTGGCTGGGAGCCTGCCACAGTACCAGGGCTGCTGAATCTCAATTTGTACCCACGCTACAGCTTCAGACACTAGAGCTTCTGAATCTTTCCCATGAGGCTCAGATCATGCCCAGAGAGTGCAGGAAGCAGAGGCACATCTTGATGAATGCAAAGCCTTCGCCTGCCCATTCTTCAGAGCAGAGGGTCTGCTTACAGGGATTTGAATTTGCAGAGAGCTGCCTCATCAGCAGCAATAAAAACATCATGGGCACTTTTTAATGATCTGCTGTTAGCTCAAAATCAAAGCAAACATACCTGATCAAAGTGATGCCAGTTCTGAGTAATTGGAAGCAGAGAGGCTAATCTTTGCAGCCGGTCCTCTGCCTCCTCCCAAAATCCTGCAAGCATTCTCCAGCAGCTAAAGGAAAGCGTTCAATGCCAAGAAGACACATGCCAGGTCCCTTGTGAACATCCACCCTTCTTCATGTCCTAGGAAATCACAGTTTCCAGTGTTCTCCCTTGTAGAAAAGGCAAAGGAAGTGCCCCGAGGTCTGCTTCGGCGGCATCAACTGAGCCAAATCTCAGAGCAAGCTGTCCTGTGGAGGAGACTAATACACACCTTATTCATATCAAATGCAATCCGTAATTCCTTTTTATTAATCTGGATAAAAAACTGCTACAATCTGCATGAGACAGTTTGATTTTTTTTCAATAACAAGTGTATTTTAAAGAAGCTATCATGGGTATGAAACTAAATATGGCTCAATGGTATTAAATGTTATGTGTAATGTATTAAGTTTACTTGTTACCTAAATTGACTAATAACTTGGTTTTAAAATGTCAATGGCATTCCTATCACATTAATCTTCAGTATTTCTTATTCTGAGATTTAGAATAAAATGAATCTGACAAGATTTTTAATCCTATAATAATTCTGAGATAATTTTAATGATTTGGATTCCAATTGTGCTTTAATTGGTGTTACTCGAGAGTGACTGTATCAGTGAAAACACAGCCCCAGCTTTGAGAAGAGAAGGTTTATTCAGGCTTACAGCTCCAGAGGGACTTGCCGTCCATCAGAGTGGGAAGGAAGACATGGTGTCCAGAGCGGGACGCTGAGAGCTTACATCCTCCACTGCAAGCATGAGAGAGAACAGATGTGAGGCAAACTATCCATCCCCAAAACCTTCCTTCACCAAGGCTACACCAGACAGCATCGCAAAGTGGGAATCGATTGTTCAAATATGGTTGCCCATGGAGAGGCATTCCCATTCAAACCAGTACACTATCCAAACCTCCAGTTCTCACCAACACCATGAAACATAAACCTGTATTTTCTCTCGATGCTGCTGATTGCAAACCACCATCAATCCATGTTCTTACCATACCATCAATCTATGTTCTTACTTGTGGTCGGGTAGTACCCTCGTTTACACAGCTCACAGTGGAGAAACCATGACACCCTTCCCCGGCCACTGGGTCCCACTTCTGTATCTGGGACCCCAAACTGACAACCTCTCCCCTTGGCCCCATCAGCTGCACACATTTCCCCAAGCAGGAATGAGCATCTTGCAACCTTGCTAAGGTTTGTCCCTCACCCAGGAATGCCTTTTCTCGCTGTGAGAAGTGCTGAGGAGCAGGTTGGTGACAACATTCATCAGGAGACACTCCATTATCTCTTTTTGTTTGTTTTATTCTACTTTACTGTTCTGTGTGTGATGCTGGATGAGGATTTGCAGTTTGTCAACACACAAACATCCACACATGCCAGGATGTGTTTAGAGATTTGCAAAAAACAGTTAATCTAGAAACGAGCAACTGAAATTTCTGGTTTGCAAAGGAAAATAATTATGACTGTCTTGGTTTTATTATTTATAACATGCATCCAGTGTGTCTGTGTGTATGCATGCATGTACATGCACATCCACGCATGTGCCACTGCATGTGTGTGGAGGCCAGCGGACAGCTTGCAAGAATTAGGTCTACCCCCTTCCACCATGCAGGTCCTGTGCATCAAATGAAGTCATTAGGCTTGGTGGCAAGCACCTTCACCCACTGAACCATCTTGGTGGCTCTGGTTTCATTTCTCTGTTACAAATTCTTGTCTCCATGGCTTCATGGCAGATATTCATACTTTATATTTCCTGTGCTAGTGATAGAACCCAGGGCCCCATGGGGCTCATTGTCTTATTGTGACTGTTATTCATATCTTATCCCACTTAGCAGAGATACCATCTTCATACACACGACAATTCAAAAAATAACGGCATGCATTCTTCAAAGCACTGGTTAGCAACCATGCTTTAATATAACACTGTATTTTTAGAAAATTGCATTTCTGAACAAGAGCTTAAAAATTATCAACAGACTGATAGAATAAAAATAGTTAAAGGCATTCTGAGGTCTCCCCACAAAATCCCTGGCTGTGAAATTTAATCTACTAGAGATGGAAAGAGCCTCAGTCTATATCGTCAGCCTTCCTCTCCTCCAGTTTACAGATAATGTTGAAAGGGTTAGACAATAATTGTCAGGACCAGTTCCACAAACAGGAAACATCTGCTGACCATTTTCTTTGTTAATGGTGCTATTTAAAGGGAATTCCCCTCGCCAATAAATTGGGAGCAGATCAGGCGGCTAGTCCCAGATTTAGCACACGATCACCTATGAGTCTTTCAAAAGAGGCCCAGGACACAATCGTGTTCACATTTTATTCATATAACATCCCAAACCTGATTTTGTAGAATAACATAAATATGCCGGCATACATACATGTGCGTGCATTCTGTGTGTATGCACACTTATTCAGTTTCTCCACACTTTCTCAATATTTAAGAAAAGAGAAATTGGGTTTCTTTTTTTAACATGCAATAATTATCCATTTAATGTCCTCATTTCTCTAAGATCTTCATTGGTACCTTGTATCTTTGTATCTCCCAGGGGTCCAAAAGCTTTATAGAAAGCTGTATTAATTATCTGTGTGTTTAATTGGAATATTTCTGTATATTTCACTGTATGATTAAATCATCGACATCACATAAAACACTAACTCTAAGAAACAGATATTTTCATATAATCACTTTCCATCACTTTCCTTCAAGCTCATGAATCACTGCCACTCTACAATTTTTCTTTATGTTTAAGAAATGTTGTGGGAGAATTGTTCATCCAGCCAATCACTGTGCCAATAGAGCCACTTTGAATCAAAGGATGGAGTCAGCAATCGACTGACTGGGATTAGTCACAGAGTTCGTGGAGGACTTAGGAGGTCTGGTAGAGAGGACAGGAAAAGAGGAGAGAGCATTTCCAGGGTGGATGGGGAGAATTGTGGGGAGAGGATCTGTCAGTCAACTCTCTGCTTTCCTTGGATTTATCAGGTCTTTCTCTCAATTTCTGGCTCCTGAGTTTTTGTTATACTGGAATGATTTACATAATCATTTCAAAAAAAGGAGTACTTTGTTATCACAACCACTGTGTAAGGGATTTGTTTTATTGTTTACAATGCTGTGTCTCTCTGATTGAATGTGAGTATATGCACATATGCGTGCAGTACTAGCAGAGACCAGAAGAGAACATCAGATCCTTCAGAGCTGGAGTTACAGACAGCTGTTAGCACCCACAACAAGGATACTGATACTTGAACTTGGAGCCTATGCAAGAGTAGTATGTGATTATAGTCTCTGGACCATCTTTCCAGCCCTGTCACTCATACTTCCATTTCAGCAAAGATCTCATCTAAGAAATTTAATGTTCTGAA
Organism: Dicrostonyx torquatus; assembly: GCA_028555095.1. NCBI lineage: Eukaryota > Metazoa > Chordata > Mammalia > Rodentia > Cricetidae > Dicrostonyx > Dicrostonyx torquatus. Next base: position 8,335,069 of record JAQHUG010000018.1, on the reverse strand, counting down.
TGAATATCACGTTTTGCTCAACATTTGCGATATTCTGGTATGATGTTCAAATAAGAGCATGGGACATGAACTGAATGGATCAGAGACAGTGGTTCGATATAATGGTGGCTTAGTTTTGGGGAGACACGGTATCTACGGTATCCCAGACCGTACTTGGATAGGTCAATCACCCCTAGAGAAGGGGACTGAAGGACTGGGTCATCTTCGTGAAGACAGCAGCAAACCAGAAAGGAATAAGGGAGCCAACCTTGCTGGTGCATGGACACCGCCATCATTAATAAGAAAGGCTAAAGCGAGAGATGAGTGATGGCCAGACATATCAGCTCTAGGGTCACAATGATGGAGTCTTTTGTTATAGAATGGAAATGTACATGACCTAGTGGAACAGAGACAGGACCAGACACTAGGAAACCTGGAGTGTGACACACAGCCTAAGTCTCAAAAGCTCCAGAGATGGCCACAGATGCCTGGACTTTCCCCAGGGGCTCAATGCAGTTTCCTCCTCCAAATTTCCAGCACCCAGAAGTCCCTATTGCCTGTGTTTGCTCAAGGCCTACTCCTCTGTATCCACACTCCACATGGTCCATTGTTTCGTTATCTTCTTATTGTTGACTCTTAAACATGAAACAGCTCTCTGACGAAGAGGTAACAGGTAAATTACCTCCTTCTTTGCCATGGTGTACATATTATTTTGTTTTCAGACTTATAGACTCTTTTGTTAACTGTGTCCTTTTCTACACTACTTGAGTTTCCCAGTCAAGATAACAAATGATCATACACACACTGGAGGCTCAGATGGGACTCGGAGAAAAAAACCCGTGGTGTTTGCAGCTGTCCCCCGTGAGGCTGTGGTGAGAAAGACATAAACTGTAGCTGTGTGTTCATACACATGACAATGTTTGTCAGTAGCTACTCTGTGAACTGTAGCAGCCGATTATGACATAAATTACAGCACTACATAGAATCAAAAACATCCGTGGATTTTGAAAAGTGAATACATGCAATACACATGTGCACCTGCACACACGTGCACTAGAATGTTCCAAGAATGAAGAAATGGACTGTTATTGGTTTGCATAGGCTCACTCTCAACTTAAGATATTTATTTACTTGTCCTAACCCTTTCTTATATTGGTTTTGAGAATGGAATTTCAATACTTGGGCTAGGGTCCTATCCATTAAAATTTCCTCCAGAATGCATAATGTGACTTTATTTGGAAACAGGGTCTTGGTAGTCTCACTTTACACAGAATTGTATGTAGTAGATGAAGGGTGGACTTTATACTCAGGGTCTGATGGCTGTACGAGAAGGCCATTTCAGAGCCTAACTCTCAGAGAAGGAAGAGAAAGAAAATGAGAGGCAGAAAATGGTGGGTCTGCAAGCCAAAGATTGCAGATTCTACAGTAACTGGAGGAACCATGAGGATGCTTCTCTAGAGCCTTCCTGGAGGCTCAGCGTCTCCCACACTTTGATTTTCAGACTGTTTGAAACGTAAAAAAGAATTACATGTCTGTTTTATTTTGAAGTGCATGCATGTGTGGTCGCATGTGCCTGAGATAAAGCCTGGATGTCATTCTACCGCAGCCACCTTATTTTTGTGAGACGCATTACCATGTTGAGCTGGAACTGTCCTGGCAGACTAGGCTGGCCTGCTGGTGAATCCCAGGGATACTCCTGCTTCCACCAACCCAATTTTGGAGTGACAGGCATATGCCACCACGATCAGCTATTTTATGTGTGTTTTAGAGATTTAACCCAAGTTCCCATGCTTGTACGACAAGCACTTCGCTAATAGAGCCATCTCTCAGACCTTAAAATTTTAATTTAAGAAATTGCCAACTTTATATCATGATCACACTCGTAAGTATTATCTCTAAACGCAATTTCATCCCTTTAAAACAGAAAGCAGAATTTTGCCTAATTTTGAACCATCTTATCAAGGGCACTGCCGCCTCCTGAAGGAATATCCTTCTTTAAGCTCTGCTTTCCTCTTGCAGGAGATGACAACGAAGAAGGCACTCGCAACACTTTGGCATGGTTAGACACCATGAAATCTAACGCCAGCCAAATGAGAGACTAGGAACTGGGGCTCTACACAATATACTTCTTGTATCTCCCCATTTGTCTTCTGAAGGGTGACATAGGCCACCTTTCATGGCAGGGGTGTTCTCCTAGGGAGGCCGCCACCACCCCAAAGCACAAAGCTCACTTTAATATTCAACTCCGTAAACCAAGATTGTGAGACAATGACTCCGTCCATCCCTTAGAGTCATGCTTTCGCTTTCACGATGACATTGACAATGATGAAAATGATTTTGTTTTGATGATGGCATGACATTTCATGATGACATTTCCTAATGACATTGCTAGGCCACACTAGGCCCTTCACCCACTTCGCTGTTTTTATTACGTACATATTAAACACCAAGAGATGGAACTCATGCCCAGATCTTCTCAGTTGCGTCTCTGTTGCACAGGGGCCTTCCTTCCCCCAGCTCGCTTCCAGCTGCATTCCACCAAGCCACTGCTTCCAGCTTGCACAAACCCTTCCAGCCTCCTGGTGTCCCTCCTCGGTCTCTGCTAGCAAGCTCTCCAAGCTCTTTGAACCCTGCTGTGAGGTTCCCCTCATGTCCGGATGTCACCCTCTGAAGGGCAGCAGCGTTTCCTCCTTTCTCATCATTCTGCATATCAAAGACACTCCACGTTAGCATAGCGTGATATCCATAGTTTGTGCTTTCTGTAAACCGTGAGCCCCAAAGGAAGTAATATTTGACATTGTGGCTAGAAAGCTCTTCCAAGGTTAGAATAGTGTTTGGCATGTGGAAAAAAAAGCAGCTTCTGGACGGATGAATGGGGAGAGCGGTGAGATCAACTGGTCATGTCAAAAACATTCCACCTAGGCCTTTAAAAGTGCCTTTGTGGTCCGTTGGGTACGTGTGGCCACATCGGGTACCCTCAGAAAGCAGATACTATTTTAACATGCCTTTGAAGACTGCTCTGCCTTTCCTGAATATTTAAAATAAAAATAATTTCACTCCTCAAAGAGATTGGCTTTTAAATTTTTCTTCTCTGGTTTCATTTATTAGAAACTGAGTTTTCCTGTGTAGTCAGGATGGTCTTGAACTCACAACCTATGTTCTTGAATGCCCGAAGTGCTGGGATTGCCGACATACTTCACCATGCCCAGCTTCTCGGAGAGAAATCAACAGTCCCATAAAACAAAGCTTGGGGGTGTGGCTCAGCAGTTAGCAGAGCACTTGCATCCTATTGGTTCCATGCCCAGCACCACAGAAGTAAAGTTACAGGAATAAACACGGGCTCATGGCCTCTAGGAACACACTCTATAGACTTTTCAATCACAGCTTTACTAAGACAGCAACACAGGCTGTGTGTTTCATTTTGAAATAAGCCTGCACAGTGATCTTGATTACTATTATTATTTATTTAAGTCTTGTTATATTTCATAGCTGCCAACTCTCAGGTACTTTACAAGAGTTAGAATACTAACTAATAAAGATTTTCAAATTCTCTGACTGCATCGAGCTTCTGCACTGGTCAACAAATGTGTGTGTGTGCGTGCGTGTGTGTGTGTGTGTGTGTGTGTGTGTGTGTGAGAGAGAGAGAGAGAGAGACAGAGAGAGAGTCATTTTCTTTCTTTCTTCTTCTTTATTTCTCTTCTTTCTTTCTTTCTTTCTTTCTTTCTTTCTTTCTTTCTTTCTTTCTTTCTTTCTTTCTTTCTTTCTTTCTTTCTTTCTTTCTTTCTTTCTCGGTTTTTCCAGACAGGGTTTCTCTGTACCTTTGGGGCCTGTCCTGGAACTAGCTCTTGTAGACCAGGCTGGCCTCAAACTCACAGAGATCTGCCTGCCTCTGCCTCCCTAGTGCTGGGATTAAAGGCATGCGCCACCACCGCCCGACAAGGATGTCATTTTCATTACCCATTAGTTGATGGACATCTAAGTGGCTTCACTTTCCTGTCTATTGTAAATAGAACACAACAAACAGTGCATGGAAAACATCTCTGTAGTAGGATATGGAGTCCTTTCAGGTATACATCAAGGGGTGGTATATCTAGATTGTAATGGTTTGAACGGCCTCCATGGCTCTTATGTTTAAATACTTGGTCCCTAATTGATGGGGTGGAATGGTTTGGGAAGGATTAGGAGATATGGCCTTGTTGGAGGAGGTTTGTCATTTCAGGGTGTTTCGGGGTTTCAGAAGACTCATGTGACTCTCAGCTCTCTCTCTCTCTCTCTCTCTCTCTCTCTCTCTCTCTCTCTCTCTCTCTCTCCCTCCTGTTTGTAGACCAAGCTTTGCTTCATCATCACGGATTCTAATCCTCTCAAAACAGTAAACCAAATTAAATGCTTTCTTTGATGCATCGCCTTGATCATGGTGTCTTACCACAGTAACAGGAAGGTAGCTACATCAGGGGTCATATGGTAGATCTAGTAACAGCTTTCATAGGATTCTCTGCATCAGTTTCTAGGATGGCTGCACCAGTTTGCAGTCCCACCAAGAGTGGAGCAAAGTTCTCTTTCCCCCACATCATCACTTGAATTTGATGCCAGTAATTTGTGGGTTCCTAGCCTCAATTGGTGTATCCACAAACACAGCTCCTATGCAAAAGGCTTAGGGAACATCCTGGATGAGGTGCCAGAAAGATGATCAGAGCCACAGGGCCAAGATGCCTGGTATCAGAGTATCTTCTAGACATGACAGTGATGCTGTCTCCACAAAATCTCAGCATTGTGGCTACCCGCACAAGACCGGCATGAAGACATCACCAGCCGACATGATGGAGGAAACCTTTAAAAGGCCTGACCCCTGGGTGAAGAGCTATAGGCAGCTGATGTTGCTGAGAGAGGGAGAAACCATTTTCTTCAGAAAGAAGGCTACTCAATTCTAAGCCTAAACAGATGTATGTACTTAAAGGAATCACTAACTGACTCAATAGTGTGTGTGTGTGTGTGTGTGTGTGTGTGTGTGTGTGTGTGTGTGTATACACTTTTTCATCTCATGTCCCAAAGTCATAGATGGAAACCTCTCGGACAGTGCTCCTGGTGAACTACTTGGGGAAGGAGGCTAGAGAGTAATAGTGTTAAGGGATTTTAAAAAGAGGGAAGAAAGCTGAACAAGCCAAATTCAAGCCTTGCGTGGTTTCAGTTCAGCAAAGCAGAGCCATGCACATGGTTGCCAGCCTGGCCTGGTGTGCCATAGAGAGGGATGCACAGGAGAATGGCAGAGGCACAGAGTGAGTATATAGGTCAGTCCAAAACAGAGGTGCACCTGGGGATAGGGCAACAGAGCATGGAATCCTATGATGAAATTTCCATGTCTGACATTGGACTCATTTCTGTTATGGTTTTCCCCACCCCCATTCCATCCAATCTCTCCTGGAGACCCAATAGCATTGGATGGTGAAAATGAGTAACACATTGTCCATCCTCATCCCCTAATGCTTTTGATGTGGTTGATTACATCCTCTCAAGAATCAATTTTGTCCTTAGCTTCTGTGACAATTCTTTCTTCATTTTCTTTTAATTTCCTGGATGCTGTTTCTTCACCGTCTCTGACGATCCATCTCATCTACAACCTCTCATTTTGGAGGATCCCTGGCTTTCATTTTCATTTTCGTCTGCATGTCAGGAAGAGCTCAGCCAGTGTTTGGAAGCCTCACCCATGGACTGAAGAAACATAGATTAGTGTCTCCATCTTGAATACCTCTCCATATTCCAGACATGTGGAAGCAACTGCCTTCTTCATGTACGACATAGAGCTCTGGCCAGGGATAAGAAAGCCTAGAATTTCATGTTCAATATTGAACTTAAGTTATTTGGTGTAATGAACAATGGCAACTCTTTCCTCTCAAAAAAATCAAGAATCAACCAACCGAAAGATAAAATTAAACTTAATGCTTCCATGCCTCAATAGTTGGGATCCCTGTCTTGCAACTGCACAGACCGATTGCACATAGCTGACTCTTTTGTTTCACCATCCATATTCAGTCTCTGAGCAAAAATGGTGAAGAGTTGTGGTGTGGGAGGACCTGCTGTCTCTGTGTTGCTTTCATTGGTTCATGAATAAAGAACTGCTTTGAGCCTATGGTAGGGAAGAACCGAACTAGGCAGGGAAAGCTAGGCTGTATGCTGGGAGAAAGAAGGGCAGAGTCAGAGAGAAGCCAAGGGGCTGCCAGAGACATTGGGAACTTTACCCAGTAAGCCACAACCATGTGGCAATACATAGATTAATAGAAATGGGTTAAATTAATATAAAAGTTAGCCAATAAGAAGCTAGAGCTAATGGACCAAGCAGCGATTTAATTAATACAGTTTTTGTGTGATTATTTAGGGTCTAAGCTAGCTGGGCAGCTGGGAACCAACAAGCAGCCTCCCTTCCTCCAACAGAGTTGGAGGAAACATGAAGAACTCTGTACAGGTTCTGGGTGCCATGGGTCTTCAGATCCTGTCATGTGACAGATCATGTGAGTCTTTGCAAAGAAGACAGTTGTTGACGTGGCTTCACTAAAACTACTAGCTGGATATTGAGTATTTAAGTTGATGGCTATTGGAGATGTTTCAAATCTCCATCTGTCTGATTTCGCACCATCATTCCCAGGTTCTCAGTGTCATTTCCACCACAGTTGAATGAAAGGATACAGGACAGAATTGCTGTTCCTGGTGATGGCAACAACCTGTGACAAATACCAAAATGTTTTCCTTAGTGCCTGCTTGTATGTGGGGGCTGTATTGTTCTGTCAACATGCTTAAGAAATCACAGAAACACATGATTAATAAAATTACATTCAATTTGTGAGTTTGAGGCCAGCCTGGTCTACAAGAGCTAGTTCCAGGAAAGGCTCCAAAATTACAGCAAAACCTTGACTTGAAAACCACCCCCTCGCCAAAAAATTCAATTTGAGAATGTTACCACGTCTCCTACAGAAGTAAAACTTGATCTGCATTTGGTTCCGTACACAACCCAAGAGGCCACTGGAGTGGAAAGGTTCTTACTGATTTTTCTTCTGTGGTACTCAGATAGCAAGTTCAGCCCTTAGGGTAAATATTCTGTGCTTTATGACAGCCCTGAAGCTTGGTGACACCATGCACCCTATGGCTATTGGTGTTAAATGTTTATGAATAGAGTCCTAACTACAAATACTTCCTCTAGAGAATATAGTTCATGTTCATCTCAAAATTCTAGATAGTGATAACCAGGGGGAAACCATCAAAAGCTCACTTTGAACAACTCCAGCCACAAAATATTCCACTTCTTTTGAAACATGTTCTGTCAAAAGATAAAAAAAACTTAAAGAAAAAAGTTTCTCTTGCCTCTCCTCCTCCTCCTCCTTCTTTCTTCTCACTCCCTCTTCCCCTTCCTTCCTCTTCCTCATCTTCCTCTTCTCTCACTTCTTCATTACAGGCTAAAGTTTTTACATGAAGTCAAGGAAAGAACTTAAGAGTCACAGCCACAGGAAGAGCAGAGAGCTAATAAACACGGATCCTTGCTTAACTGATTACTTTAAACTATCATTCTTCTTCCCTTTCAAACTTCAAGATTCCTTGCTTAGGGAATAGTGTCAGTCACAACGGGCTGTGCTTTCTTCCAGTACTCAAGAGTTGCTACAACCTCTTACAGTCCTGCCCACAGACCAACCTGATCTACCCAGGTTTTAATTAACACTCTTTCCCCAAGTGATTCTAGCTTGTGTCAAGTTGACAGTTAAAACTAGCCTGTGTATGTCATGAACATAATGCCATGAGAACATGTTATTGTTGTGGTTTTCCTCTCTAAAATATAATAATGAAAGATATCAGGCAAATTCTAATTGAGTAGTATTTTACAATATAATTAACTGCTACCTTTCAAAACTACTTCAAGTCCATTACAAATGTGTGAAGAATTATCTTGGACAGAAGAGACAAGAGAGACAAGAAGACGAGGGGAGGAGAGGGGAGGAGAGGGGAGAAAGGAGAAAAGGATGAAAGGGAAGGGAGGGAATGGAGGCACATAACACACAGTGTGGAAACACCCTTAAAACAATAAAAATATAACTGCGGTATGTTACAAAAGAAGCTCTTTTTTTTCTGTAAACTTACCAATGTGATTTAAAGAAACACTTCCCTAAAAAGAACCATTGGATAACTCTCTTTAATAGGATACAAACATCCCAGATACTCCTACAACCATTGAAACTTAATGGATATTTAAATATCTCCTACAAAAAAATCATTTCAGTTTTCACTGATTGATTCTCACGAGCATTAAACAAGAAGTGTCTCAAGCTGTGAAGCGTCACCACTGTCCACTTCAGCTAGCATACTGTTTCTCACTAACTCCTGCTATACAATCTAGACAGTGATATCAAGACTTTCGACTGATGATTTAAAATTATCATTATTAATGTAGGAAGGGCTGAATGACTGCAGTGCCACATGGGCCACCAGAGGCTTTGTGTGTCCCTGAAGTATAGAAAATTCTCAGCAGAACCTGCATAGTCCCTCTGTATAACAGGCTGGCCTCGAACCCACAGAGATCTGCCTGTCTCTGTCTCCTGAGTGCTGGGATGAAAGGCGTGTGACATCACTGACTGGTGCACATGTTCTTTATTTACAGACAAAGAGCAGGGAAGATCACAACCAAAGGCTGTTTCCAAGAACCCCACTGCTATGAAAGTACCTGTGTGCATCTGGTTTTCATCTCAACTTGTTTTGGGCTAGGTATTTTAACTGGTTTCCAGTCCATAGTGAATGAGTTGCAAAGATATGGAAGCAGAAAGCAAAGACTCTGGCACTATTTGGCTATTGCATGATGGTCTTGGGAAAACACTCTATGTGTACTCTCCTAGGAGATTTGCTAGGACAAACACACGTAGTGACTGTGTGTCCTGGCTCATGAGGCCCTCCGTGAGCTTGTCATTTGCTGTGAGACAATGATCTTATACATTGTAAAGTTTTGTAAGTTGTACTGGTTTAATAAAATGCTGATTGGCCAGTAGCCAGGCAGGAAGTATATATAGGTGGGGTGATGAGAACAAGAGAATTCTGGGAAGAAGAAAATTTCAGTCTGTAGTAGTCATACAAATGCAGAGGAAGCAAGATGAGAATGCTTTGCTGATAAAAGCTACCAAGCCACATGGCTAAACATAGACAAGAATAATGGGCTAATTTAAGATGTAAGAGTTAATAAGAAGCCTGAGCTACTAAGTCAACCAGTTTATAATTAATGTATACCTCTGTGTGTTTCTTTAGGACTAAATGACTGTGGGACTGGGTGGGACAGAATGACAAAATGATACCCAATGTGGGGCACTGAATCCATTTAAAACCTGAGAGAGCTTCGGAAGTAATTCTGGACACAAAAGAACAGAATTAAGCATGGCTTCTTGGTAGCAGCATTTTCTCAGGTGGGCTCTGTTTGCTAGAGGCAAGTGTATCTCATTTAAGAGAGGCTTCCTGACTCAGCTTTAGTGACAAAAACCTTACAGTTGTTTAAAGGAGACCTGCCAGCAAACACTTAAATGGTGTTTATTAATAGCCAACAGCATGCTTCTTAGTGGTGGCATGGACCTTGAAACTCCAAAGAATTGTGCCAATAAATATGGCTCCTGCCAATACCTCTACCATGAGGCTAGACTCTCAGAAAGCTAAGGAATGGAGTGGATCCAGCCATCAAAGCCACAGCTCTAATCCTAGCCTATTGCTTAGCAAATTAAAGACTCATGTGATCAAAAAAAGAGAGATATACAGTAAAGATAGATTCAGATTAAGAAAACCTCTAAATGGTTTACAGTGTTTTTAAAAATATGTGTTGGCTAGAGAAAGAAAAGAAAAAGAGAGTAATTAGGTGTGATAGCACACACTTTTAATCCCAGCACTTGGGAGACAGAGGCAGGCAGGCAGATCTCTGCTAGTTCAAGTACAACCTGGTATACAGAGTGAATTACAGGACAGCTAAAGATACACAGAAAAACCTGTCTCAAAAAACCAAAAAAATTAAAATAAAAAGAAAAGAAATAGAGTTTAAAATAAATCCACATAAAAATGGAAAATACACAGAGAATCTGGGTACTATGTTATTGTGTTGTCTTTGAATTGTTTCGTGGCTGAGGAAGAAGCAAAATCTGATAAAAAATACATTTGAATATAAATGCTGCTGGATTAATCAAACATATATATTTTGAAAATGCTTTGACTTCAAAATTTAAGTAAAAATATATGTTACTTTGAAAAAGAGGTTTTGCTTTAGTTTCCAAAGGAAATGAGAGGCTGTGGATTCATTCTGGGTTAAGAAAAATCAGGTTTAACTAAGGAAGACCTCCTAAGAAATCGTCCATAAGAGCTGATGGCCCAGATGTCTGAATTCTACATCTAGAACAGATTTAAAACTGGTGGATGAGATGATCAAGCCTCATAGGATACTCCAGTCAGGACTTAATCATAATTCTGAATTTTCTTAGAGTCCCCATAAGATTATCAGTGACTCCAATCAGCAGGTAGTAGCCTGAAAAACTATACCCACATTCCCAAAAAAATGGATTATGGTTATTTATCTTTGTTTAAAGTGTTGATTACAAGTTATTATGGATAATGGTCTGGGGAAAAAAGCTATACAAAGGAAATTAGATTTGGGGTTCTTGTTTTTGAAGAAAGGGGGGGGTAGTGCTGTGGAACAATGGCTTTGTACTTTGTAATGATTTGTTACTTGTATTTTAATAAAACACCAATTGACCAGTAGCCAGGCAGGAAGTATAGGTGGGGTTACAAGAACAGGAGAATTCTGGGAAGAGGAAAGTCTCAGTCTGCAGTTGCCACCCAGATGCAAAGGAAGCAAGATGAGAAAGCCTTGCTGATAAAAGGTATCAAGCCACGTGGCTAACATAGACAAGAATAATGGGCTAATTTAAGATGTAAGAGCTAGGCCAACCAGTTTATAATTAATGCAGACCTCTGTGTGTCTTTTTGGGACTGAATGACTGTCGGGCTGGGTGGGACAGAAATCTCAGCCAACAGTCATTTGTTGCAGTTTTTCTGTTTTTCTTTTAAAAAAAAAAGCCTCTAGTAAGGATAATTGTCTTGTTTCTTTCTTTACTTAGTTTTTCACTTTTATTTCACATCTTATTACAACTTTAGGTTCTATCATTTTCCAGTTAGTCAAATCTACTCTTGATTGTCAGGCAAGCTGTCCATTAGTTAGCCCTTTAAAACATGCCATCAAAGTTCCATTTTAAGTCTAAAACCATTTTTAAAAAATTATTACTTTAAAGACCTGGTTTCTCCAGTTTCTGAATAATCACTAAAACTCGTCTGACTCCTTAAATGTAACTCTTTTGTTTCCTTTAATAACTAAGATAGTTTCCTCTTGAGGGTATAGCATATAAATTTCTGAAGAATATGACTTTATAAGGCTGTTCATTTATTTTGTTGGGATTTATCCCCCCTACGTTTTTTTATTTTGTTTTGTTTTTTGTTTGTTTGTTTTGGTTTTTTGAGACAGGGTTTCTCTGTGGCTTTTGGAGCCTGCTCTGGATCTAGCTCTTGTAGAGCAGGCTGGTCTTGAACTCACAAAAATCTGCCTGCCTCTGCCTCCCGAGTGCTGGGATTAAAGGTGTGCGCCACCACCTCCTGCCCCCCCCCCATGTTTTTTGAGACAGGGTTTCTCTGTAGCTTTGGAGTCTGTCCTGGAACTCATTTCTGTAGACCAGGCTGGTCTTGAACTTACAGAGATCCACCTGCCTCTGCCTCCTGAGGGCTGGGATTAAAGGTGTGTTCCCTACCACCTTGTTTGTTGAATTTATGATGGAGGTCTAACCCCATATGTTTCTTCTGTTACAAAAACTACCTTGTATTCTATTATTGATTATCTTACTGATGTGCTCAGCACCTGTTTTCTCTTCATGGCTTCCTTCCAGAGAGTCCCTTTAGAAGTCAAGCCCACCCATGCTGATTTTTCAAATCTTTTCTCCCTTGTTTTCACTTTTCTCATTGTGTATCCCTTTGTTATTTTTATCTTTTATCTTTCTATTAATTCCTTTTTACCATGAGATTAATTGCCAATAGCAATGCTCTTTCTTTCTGCAGATGGATTAAGTCAATTTTTCACATCATTTTCCCTTCTCTTAGTTAACCTTAACTGCCTGTTCCGCATTCCTAGAGCCATGGGTGAGGAAAGCTTCAGTTGAGGAGTTGCCCTACATCAGATTTGCCTGTGGGGGGTTGTCTTCATTGTTCACTGATGTAGGCTCCTGGGGTCCTTAGTTGACTCTGGACTGACTAAGAAACCTTGCTATGAATGAGTCTTCAAGCAAGCCATCTCACAACATTGCTCCACTGTTTCTGCTACAATTGCTGCCTAAGTTCCTGTCCTGGTTTCCCTCAATGACAGACTGTGACCTGGAAGTGTAAGGCAAATAAACCTTTTCTCCCTTAAATGTTTTGTCGTAGCAACAGAAAGGAAACCAGAATGCTCATAACTTCCAAAAGTCTGTCACAGGCCCTTCTTTCTTAAGCTTTTTATCTTTGTAGGTCTGTACCTCTACATGCATGTCTTTATTGTCTTTTAATAATGTTTTAGAAGCTGCAGGGCTCATCCATTATCTTTTACCTGAAATTTTCCGCAGAAAATTTTAAATGAATTTTTCTGATATATCACATGTATCTGTTAACATACATAAATTTTCTCAAGTACTATTGAATTTAGTAAGCTTTATATATGTCCAGTATAAATATAGCCCTTATAATACATATAATATATTATATAATGATATAACTTTTGCAGGTCATGAAATACAGTGTTGTCTTTAGTAAGGAAATTGTGTATTTAAGCAACAGTAGCTACAGCAGGGGCTGTAGATTTTCAGTATTAATAGAAATAAATGTAGATGTGTTATAGTCTGAGCAGTCTCACTTTCAGAAAACTTGAAATTATCTCATATAAGTACAACAAAGTAAATCAGACAATAAAAGGTTTACTATCTAATAAAGCAGATGGGTGTCTACTTTCATCACCCACTGAATATCTGCACTGAAAAGAAGAACTTCTGGCATAAAAACAGTGCTTACTGGGACTGGAGAGATGGCTCCAAGGTTAAGAGCACTGGTAGCTCTTGCAGAGGACTCAGATTCCATTCCCAGCACCCCCATGGCAGCTCACAACCATCTATTGGGGGATCCAGTGCCCTCTTCTGGCCTCCTTGGTCACTTCATGCATCTGGTACACAGACTTACTTTCAGGCAAGCATTCATAGACATAAAAAAATAGATAAATAAAATCTCAAATTAAAAGAAATAATATATGAATAGAACTGATGGAAGAGACCACAGTAAAGTATCTCTAAATAGACAAGGCTCAAGTATTTTATTAATAGGAAAACCAACAAGGTCTTCTTTTCCGAGGAAGGTGTGTGCCTTTTACAGAACGATTGGCTGAATGTCCTGCTCTGCAGCAATGGAAACTGCATCATGGTGGAATTCTACATGGTATTCAGGATTATATTTTTAAAGTGCTCTCTTTTTGACTGCCTTCCAAGTCAAACTCAGCACATTACAGGCCTCTTACATTCAGCTGAGTTTCCTACAAGGTGAGTCCATTTGCAGCAGTTTTCCTCTGCGTCAGAGCCAATATACTGAGAAAACATCTGCCTCTGTCTTCTCTGTGGTCCCACTCTAAGGCAGAAAATGAATAATAATGACTCACAGTGAGGATAATAACTCTCTGAGAACAACAAAAACGACGAGTGAGGAGTGGAGAGGGGGGGCTTCTCCATGGACTTCTAGATGTTTCACCGTGGACTGGGCTGCAGATGTCCCTAGCATCAGCTTGCCTTGGGGACAGATCCCTTTCATCTCTGTGACTGAGTGCCTTCCCTAATAACATACACTAATATCAGGGACAAAAATGCAATTATTTACTTTTGATGTATCTGCACAGCTCTCTAAACCCAATTTCAGGTTTGAGAGTCTTTTCTGAATATTTCTAATTCTTTGTATGGATTAATAAAATAACTGATTTTTCTTAGGAATCCCCTAAAGAGAAAATTCATATGAAGAGGAGATTTGTTGTCTAAAAAAAATTAGAAAAAAATCTTGTAATTTTAAATGACTATTTTACTCATTTAGATGCCTTGATAGATCAAACTTGTGAACTCACTGTGCCCTTGTATTACCTATGATTGAAATACCTGGTTCTTTGATCTTCTTGGGGATGGGATCACTACCACTGAGACACTGGACATCAGATGACCAATTCAGGAATAGATATGTGACAGACAATAGAAATTCAAAACCAGGAAATGGTAGAGAAGTTTAAATTTGTCAAATAACTGAAGATGCCATTTTAAAACGGAAAATAAAAGGATTCTTTGGATTCTAGGCTGGATTTTCCTCAGGCCACAAAGTGATGAGCATGGAGCACATGGAGCACATGAGGGCTGACATATGAAGTAGAAGGCACAGTTACACGCATGCACGCTTAGAAGCCACTACAGACTGGCAGTGTCATGCTGCCAGCTATAATCCTGGAGACACAACCCCGAACAGCAGAACACCAAAAGCCCAAAGCCTAAAATCATTAGCATTTAAAATCCTCCCCAAATATCACAATCCTGAAAGAATAAAACTCCAAATGTCAGAATCCTGAAAGCCAAAATAACAACAATTATGATTTCCATCATGGGAAAGAACTGTAGAAGAGAAGCAGGAAACTAAATGCTAGAGATCGGATCGGCAATGCAAACTGAAGTTTCAAACCTTTCCCAGCATGCTGGCTGCAACCTGCAGCCTGCAACCCTGGCGAGCCTAGAAGATGGGGAAGGAGCTTTGGGAGCTGAAAGCCATCCTTAGCTACATAATGAGTTCAAGGCTAGCTTGTTAAATGTTTTAAATATTTAATCTTCCTGTCTACTATCTGCATAAAATCGTGACTGTATCTTGGAGTGTTACTCAGACCAGAGAGAGAGAGACAGAGAGACACAGAAAGAGAGACAGAGAGACACAGAGACGAGGAGACAAAGAGAGATGACTGTGGGCAGGAGGGGGGGAGGAAAAAGCCACTTAACAATTTCCTTTAACAAATAGACTGATTTTCTTCTTTCCATTTTCTTTCTTATTATTGAATTCTGATTTCTACAATCTATACATTTTTTTTCTTCTGGGTATTTTAGTTAGATAGTAGGATTTAAAAATAGGCTCTCCAGTGTATGGAGGAAGTTGCATTGGTTTGTAATTTATGTGGGACAGCTGGTAGATTTCTGATTTGAGATTTTTTTTCCTTTTTAATTCTGTCATCTGAACTTTGCTTGGTTATGCTGCAAATTAGCAGCTATTCATTCTTTAATGAACACGGGTTCATGTAAATTTCAACTATGAATAGGCAATCAGGACTTCTTTGGGCATAATGGGTTATTTACCAGGCTCCCATTTCAATTTTGAACCCTCTGTGTCTTTAAACACCACCCTATATAATTTGGTGGCCATCTAATTACATATGTATATATTTACCGTATAGATACTGCCTTTGTGCCGGTAGCCACTGCAAATTGCTTTATTACAATGACGACCAAAGGGCTTCCTCTACCTGGAGTGGAGCTGCTGCATCAGCCGGACCGGCTTCAGAGCGGGACTGGAAGACTGCACAAGCGCCCTGTTGCAGAGCTACCGCAGGCCTTGCCATTTACTCCTCCGGATATTTCTTTATTCTCCCCACCCCCGCTTTAAAGTCTCATTTCAAGGAGAATCACCTATTTGTAGCCCTTCATTTATAATAGGCTTTTTACCCGCACATTTATGAGGTTTAGAGAAAGCCGCATGGCCCCTGGTCCAAATTGAGATTAAGAGACAGAAACCGCCTTCCTTCCATTTGACTGGAGTCCTGTCAGGAAGCAAACAGCTGTCAAGCCCTGCCGGTGGGTCCCCAGGGATATGGACCACCATGATGATGACATCATCAACGCGTTGCCGTCCATCTTTCCACTCTCACTGGGCGTCCAGCTGGTCACCTCTCTCTAGGTGCGGGGCAAGCTCGTCAACACTCTAGAGGTAATGTTGGTTTATTTGTTCGGGGCACTAAGATTTGAACATGCGGAGGTCAGTGTCGACTAAGCTCTAAGTCACAGCCATCTCCACGACTCTCACATCCCTATGTGACCATGCATGATGTGTGTGGACTCAGAGCCCACACTTCGACTCTGCGGATCCCACCTTTAACAAAGTACGGAGCCAATGCCTGTGCCTTCACCTTCTCAAGGTTTCCCCTGAAAAGTTTAGAGTCGAAGGACAATCAATGCACGTTCTAAGACAGAACTAAGAACATAGCCTGGCACACACACACACACACACACACACACACACGTCAGCTGCTGGGCAACTTTGGATCCCTACCACCGACTTAGTTTCCTGTCATGAGACAACACAGAATCCAATCCAAAAGATTCATTTCAGCAGGACCCAAAGCATGGCGGCAACCTCTCCATGTCTCCAAACATTTGCTAAAAAATGACATGGTGGCTTACTCATCTCTGATGCTGTTCCAGCCTTCTCTCTACACAGCGCTCCAACAGGGTTTCCACTAACTGCCACAAGTGTTTTGAGAAGTGCTCCTCTTTCCACCCTGGCAGAGCCTCCCTCATCACCTGCTGTACCTTATCAGAGGGCATCGCCGAGCCAGCCCGTGAACTGTGACACTGGCTTGTTTGCATGTCCCCAGCGAGTGCAGGGACTTGGTCATTTTGCAGTGCCCATGAGGCTTCTCCCCTTAGTTTCTAGAAGTATAATGCACCTGTCCAGTTTTTACCCGGGACTCCAGGGTCCTGTGTGTGCTGCAGACTGGCCTGGCAGAGTCCAGTAGGTGCTTTGCGGACCCCCTTTCTCTCTAGAAGCCTCACCCGCAGACTCTGAGAAGGGCTTCTCTTTGACTGCCTTTGCTAAAGGGAAAGGCAGCCATGGTCACACAGCGCTCTGGAGAAAGCACCCTCCATTGTGAGCGATGAAAACAATCATTATGCCACCTTTGGACAGCAAGGAGTTTCCTGTTGTGGGATATTATTTTAACTAGGCAAAGATGTGTTATCTGTGTGTGCTGTGGAATATTACTTTTAACTGTGTAAAGGTGTAACTGTGTTACTTTTGTTTCTGCTGCATTTGTTCAATAACATGAAGATGTGCCGCCTTTGTTTCGCCTGGCCTGCCTAAGGCGGAATGACCAATAGCTAGGTAGAGAAAGGATGGGTGGGGCAGCCAGGCAGAGACAATAAACAGGAAGAGAAATCTAGGCTCAAGAAGGGGAATAAGAAAGAAAGAAAGAGGAACAAAGAAGGGAGACACCCTGGACCAGAAGCCACGCAGAAGGCAGACAGTCAGACAAGAGAGGCTGTGAAAGTAAGAGATACAGAAAGAAAGAAAAGTAAGAAGCCCTAAGGCAAAAGATAGGGAAAGAGAAAGTGTTGACTGAGGTTAATTAAAATTAAAAGAGCTAGCCAGAAACAAGCCTAAACTATCCTGAACATTCTTCTCCACGTCATGATTTCGGAGCTGATTGGTGGCCCAGAGGAAAAAGCCTGATACAGTGTCCCTTGCATGGCAAGTTGACTCTGACCTGATATACACTTTAAATAAAGAAAACTTTTTTTTTTTTACTTTTTTTAAAAAAAGAAAACAAACTATCTGTTTTTCATTTTACATACCAATCCCAGCTTCTACTCCCTCCCCTCCTCCCATTCCCTCCACTTTCACCCCTTCACTCCACCCCCATCCACTCCTCAGAGAGAGTAAGGTGCATTGCTCTGAGGAAGGACCAAGACCCTTCCCCACTGTATCCAGGCTGAGCAAGGTATCCATCAGAAGAGAATGGGTTCCAAGAAGCCAATACAAGCAGTAGGAACAAATCCTGGTGCCTCTGCCAGTGGCTCCACAGTCTGCCCCAGCCATACAACTGTCACCCACATTCAGAGGGTCTAGTTTGGTCCTAAGCTGGTTCCTTCCCAGTCCAGCTGGAGTTGGTGAGCTCCCATTAGCTCAGTTAACTATTTCATTGGGTGTCCCCATCATGGTCTTGACCTCTTTGCTCATATTCTCACTCCTCCCACTCTTCAACTGGACTTTGGGAGCTCAACCCAGTGCTCTGCTGCGGTCTCTGCCTCGGTTTCCATCAGTTGTTGGATGAAGATTCTATGGTGACATTTAAGATAGACATCAATCTGACCACAGGGCAAGGCCAGTCTGAGCACCTCTTCACTATTGCTTAGGGTCTTAGCTGGGATCATCCCTGTGGATTCCTGGATATTTCTTAGTGCCAGGTTCAAAGGGAACCTCTTATCCTGAACTGCACACATCTGTGCCTAACTGAACCCCCTGCCACTGCCCTGACCTACATCCTGACTGTGCTTCACCCATGGACACATGGCTCTTTATCTCTTTCTCTGGCCTAAGTATGACATTTGTCTCCTATTTGGGAGCATCTAATTCCCCACTGGACTGAGAAGTTGTCTATGCAGGCCCTGCAAATTTACTCCGTTTGTTCCAGCGTCATGACACCTGGTTTCCACAGCCCAGCCTGGCTTCCAAGCAGGATCCACCAGCCTCTCTCTTGGTGATGAAGCTTTTGGTCACCTGGTTTTCTGATGTAATATCTGCACACTCAGAGATCTTGTCTTGACCACTGTGGTACCGTGGAGAAAGAAAGAAAAAAGTCTAAGAAGACTGACCTTAACCCTAAGGGAGAATCCATAGTGTCTGAGTCCGGGGAAGCCCCCGACTTCCGGTTTTCCTGGGTTAACTCATTCTGTAAATATTCCTTTTTTGACACCCCCTCCCCGGAAAGAAATAGCAAACAGGGTTCTGGAGATCGCACCCTTCCTACTATAAGTGCAGGTGGCAGCCCCGCCCAGCACTAAATCAGAGAAGGTTATTATGCTAACAGCGCTGCAGCCAATTGGCTTCCATGGCGACAGCGAGGCAGCCTTCATGAATAATCCATGCAGCACCTGGAGGCGTGAAATCTTGCAACCACAGTGCGGGCAGCCTTGCTGGACCCGGCTGCTGCAGCAGCTGCAGAGGCAAAAGAGAGCAAGCAAGGGCGTGGCTTTTGGTGCTCTGTGTCCTTAGTGTGCAGTTCCAAGGGCCCAAGAGGGCGCTGTGCTCCACCACGTGCCAGGAGAAATAAAGACACCAAGTCTGGTTCTCCCGCTGAAGACAAGGGCAAGCCATGAAGTTTGCACCCTGTGTTCTCTGCACAGGTGTCCTTTGTCGTTGTCCATGTCGGTTATCCTACAGACAAAGGTGACACAGAGATTTTGGTGGTGGCCTGAGTTGAGTTGGAGACCTGCTCCTGACTTGACCCTGGGCCTGTGCTTTCTGTCCCCCATTCTGGTTCTGCAGGTCCTCTTCGTTCACCCCAGCCTCAGGACTGTGGGAATGTGCACCTTTGACGCTTGAGTTCAGATAGGTGCTCTCCCCGTCAGCCAAACTCCCTGCTCACCGAGAAGAACCCCTTTTCTCATCAGAATCTATTTCCAGTCTCAGCCTTCAGCTTTCAAAAAGGCCCTAGCTACTCTTAAGTTGGGATGCATTCCTCACTCTGATGATTACGGGATTCAGCCCCCTGTCTGCACTGATATCTTCCCATGTGGTTTCCAGGGCAGTGGTCTCTCTAATTTACTCCATTGTGCCCATCACCCTCCGAGCTTTTCAGGGCACCTTCACTTTCGTCTTTATTCCTGATGGATTTTTGCTATTTCGGTGGCTCTTATCCTTAGTTTTCCTATTTTGGACTTTTACAAACACAAATCACACAACGAACATGAAGAAAATCTGTGTTTCTGAATGAATGGCTGACTCTTCTAAACCCAGAATCCTGCCCCACCACCCACGGTGAATAAAATAGAAATTTTTTATTCAGAAGTATTCAATTGGAGTAAAATTGATCTCAGGACGATAGCATGATAAAATACAGTCCGCATGAACACTCAATGTGACTAGCAAAGGAAAACAGGTTTTGCGGAGAAAGGGAGAAAGGAAGGCGAGGGGAGGAGATGACTTCTTGCCACGTTTGGGGGAATTAAGCTTTTCTGGGTGTTTTCAAAGACTTGTCCAACCTT
This sequence comes from Dicrostonyx torquatus, assembly GCA_028555095.1. Classification (NCBI taxonomy): domain Eukaryota; kingdom Metazoa; phylum Chordata; class Mammalia; order Rodentia; family Cricetidae; genus Dicrostonyx; species Dicrostonyx torquatus. Next base: position 8,314,982 of record JAQHUG010000018.1, on the reverse strand, counting down.
GTAGATCCAGAACTGGTGTGGTGGTGGCCTCAGGATAGCCTGTCCTCCCTCAGGCCTGTCAGAGCTGGTACACTAGGCAGAGCTGAGCATCCAGGGCACCCCTGGGGATCACGGCACAGTTTCCTCAGTTACCCCAAGGAACTATCTATCAGATGAGCTCAGTCTCACAGAAACTCTATGATGCTGCTACCTCAGTGCTCTAGCCTGAGCCCGAGCCCCCCTCAGTTCTTGCCTAGACCTCCCTTAAGTCCTGTTGCTGCCATTGGTTGCTGTCATTGTCCCAACATTGTCTCTCCATCTCCTGTATCCAGACCTCCAATCTGTTCTTCACTTGCAGACAATCAGGTATCCAAAACCACACATTGATCTTGTTTTTACCCTATTCAAAGTCGTAGCATGGTTTCTTTAGTCTTTAGAGCACGTCAAGCCCTCTGTGGGCTCCGGGCCCTTCATTCTGGGCCACTGCACCCTCTCTGAGTCTCACCACACCATGTGTCCTCCACACCTCATAAAGCCCGAGAGAGGAGGTAATGCCACCACAGAAGGGACAGTGAGTTTGGCTTTAGAAACTGGATCCAGCGTGGCTTTCTGTCTCATCCCATCAATGTGAGAGTCTGCAGGTGAGGACCACACAGCTCCGGTCATCTTTAGAATTCCATTGTATGTATTTTGCTAACATTTTGGAAAGTTGTATGAGCCAGGTTAGTAGCTAACAGGTTTTTTTTCAAGCATTATTTCTCAGTGACATTTCCATGGAGTAACTATGTTCTTCTTTATTGTATATGTCACACCTTCAAAGTGACATGTGTAGCCAGTTGCGGTTATCAAATGTAACAAACGAATATTCTAGAGTCCACCTGTCATATAAATCTTAGGACAGCGTCACTACCTGCAACTCCTTGAATGCCAGCCACTTCAGTGTTCCATGGCCAGACCTGTCCCACCCACCTTGTTGCAGAGGGAGCCCAGGCCTGGATCCACCTCCGTTCTCTTCACAGTTTGTAGATGTTTGTCCATCAGGTCTCCGCATTCCAGGAGGCATCTGTCCATGTGTTCTGTGTTGAGATTCTCCTCTTGGAGCTTGACGCTGCTGCTCAGGATATTGTTGGTATTTGTCAGCCTCGTTTACAGAAGTGTTTCAACCAGGGATGACTCCAAACCTGACTCCATCAGACCTCCAGACATGACGCTGCCAAATGCTTACTGTAACTTTCTAAGTTTCCTTACAGAAATTGCATTTGAGGATTCCAATAATTGTTGATATAAAATGAATAAATATTCACGTATTATATGCTATGTAATATTAAGACTATTATGTAATTTTTCATTTTATGCTGTTTTTTTAACCTTTAATGCTTATTTTTTCCAATTTCTTTAAAATGTTTGCTTCTATTTATTTTATACATCGTCATTTCAAGTTTTGGTGATTTTCCCCTTTAGATAGTCCGCTGTGACCTCTTTGACAATTCAAAAAATGTATTCTGACTAGCTGAGCCCATTTATGATTATTGAAATGCGATACCCAGCTGATCTTCTTCTCCCCCTTAACTCTGTTTTTATCCTCTTGACACTTTCTTTTTTGCTTTCCACTTCCCACCACTCAGGATGCTCTCCTGCTGCAGGTCAGAGTTGTTGCTCAGGTTTCGGTTGCTGCCTTGTGGTCTTTCTCAGGTTTTCATTGTGCTTTCCCTGGCAGAACTTCGACTTTCTGGGACCCTGTGTCTCCTTGAGGAACAAGTCTTCATATTTGAACCATTCACACTTCATTTGCCTTTTATGAGTCTTACCTAATACTCTAAGGAAACAGCTTGGAGCAGCCAGCTCTTTACAAACACCTGGTACTGTTAGGCGTTTTATTTCTCTAGATGCTACATCAGTGACTGTTCTAATCGCATTATACCCAACGTGGTTTGCTGCATTCAAGCGCCTTCCACCAGGTAGTGATTTTGGTTCGGTTCTTCTCCATCTGTGGCCAAGGACCCCTTCTAGAACAGCACTCCCCACATAGACTTTCCCCAGAACCTACCTCTCCACATTTCCAGTGAGCTCCTAAGACAGGTTTTCCTTTCCTACCTGAGCCCAGCAGAATAGAAGGCGTGCCCAAATCTGGAGTTAAAGCTTGCCAGACAGGCAGTGCAGATGATGTAAGTGCAGATCATAGCATCCGCAAGTGCTCATACTCATGTAAGCAGGCACCCTGGGTTTGCTGTGATGTTTGTATCTTCTCCACATGACATCTGTGGGAACTCAGGTAGTAAGAACTGTCCCTCCCTGCTCCAAGTATATACTCATCTATGACACTGTGACCTTATCACATGTTTTGTACTGCCGTTGATGGTCCATCTGGTCCCCCCACGGGCCATCTGCAGCTCTCCTTAGTAGTGACTCCCTGGCTGGATCTTCTGGGTGCCTTCTGCATCCTAAATATTCAAGGTCATGAATGTGGTACAATTCTTCACGAGCAAAACAATCCCAAGAAGGACTGAAGCAAGAAGCCCATCCCAAGAAGGGACAGCACCAGGCAGTTCTTGCCTCCCCCCTCTCAGCCTGCCACAGGTCTGCCCAGGCTGCCAGGTTCCTCAAGGTAAGGATGGGTGCCCTGCTAGCTAGGGTGTCTGGATTCTGTTGTGACCAGATCCTGGTATCTGGGGGTGATTTGTAGCTGTGTCCCCTAGACCTTGGGGCACCAGCTGGTGGCTAGTATGTTCCAGGTCAGTGCTTTCCCAGTAGTAGCTGCTGGGCCAGGTGGTTGCAGCACTGCTTGGACTCTTTAGCCAGGATTCATGTCCAAACATCTTTTATCAGAAAATAGTGTTGGTTTTGGCCACCATAAATTTTGAATCATTATGAGACCATACTTAAAAGACAGGCTAGCCATTCAATTATATAACTTCCTGGAAGGCACACAGCACATTTTTGAGAAGGTCAAGCAATATTTATTGAAAACATGTTTGGTACCCAAGTAAGTGGAAAGCATGCAATCATACAAAAAAGACTTTGTGTGGAGTTTATTGGAGTTTTCTTCGCCATTGTTAAAAATGGGAAGCAACCAGTATTTTCTTCTGTAGGTGATTGGATAAACTATGATTTACACCAATGGGTGGAATATTATTGGACACTGAAAGAAGTCTATAAAAGCTATAAAAAGACATTGGAAGAACTGAAGATACATTTTCCTAAATGAGACAAGACACATGGAAGAAAGATGCTTGTGTGGCATAATTCCAAACTATGAGATAGTGTAGATAAGCAAAACTGTAGAGAAAGTAAAGATGCTAATGGTTACCATGGGGATGTGAGGGAAAGACTGGAGAACGATGAGATCTCAATGGTGTGTTCGGGCAGAGTAACTTTTCTACGGGATGCTATCATGACGGATACATGTGGGTACACTTGGCAGGATGTATAGGGTACAAAGCACCACACATGGGCTCTCATGGGAGCTATGCTCTTTCTCTAATCATAATAAATCACTATGGGGAGCAGTTAGAAAGAAACGACTGGAACATCAGTAGGGTACTACTGGGGATGCTGGGTGTTTGGAGGAGGATGTGGGAGGGTACCAGTGGGGATGCCAGGTGTGTGGAGGAGGATGTGGGAGGGTACCAGTGGGGATGCTGGGTGTTTAGAGGAGGATGTGGGAGGGTTCCAGCGAGGACACTGGGTGTTTTGAAAGAATATGGGAGGGTACTAGTGAGGACACTGGGTGTTTGGAGGAGAATGTGGGAGGGTACCAGTGGGGATGCTGGGTGTTTGGAGGAGAATATAGGAGGGTACCACTGAGGACACTGGGTGTGTGGAAGAGGATGTGGGAGGATACCAGTGGGAATGCTGGGTGTTTGGAGGAGGATGTGGGAGTTCTGCATTTTTCATTTATTTTTTCTATAAAATAAAAATAGTTTTTTTTTTACAGAGAATGGGTAGAGTTAAAAAGCAAATATGAACCATGTTTAATGACATGTATGTATGAAATGTGACAATGAAAACCACCCTAGCTAAAATGATTAATAAAATGGAATTGACACATTAAAAATAAATGAGGTTGATTAATTTTAAATAAAAATACACATTCAGAAGTCTTGAGCCAAATTCTGCAGCAGTCAGCCACACATGGAAGGCCACCACAAAGCCAGAAAGCTCTCCTCTTTATTAAGAACTAATAGCTGCCTTTGTAAAAAGTACTACAAGTAAGATTAAGTTCTGAGAGCAAGTTGAGCTGATAAATAGAATCATGACAAGCTTTCTCTTGACAGCATCCGTAAGATCACACCCGAGTCCAGGTGTCTGTTACAGGCTGTGCATCAGAAAAGAACTTCAGACAAAGAGGCTCTGAAGGGAAAGTGCCACACTGTGCCAGCTTGGAAGGTAAGTCTGAGAAGTTGTGGGGCAAAAGTGGACACTCCAGCAAATGAAGTTCTCAGATGGAAAAGATTGTCTAGAACAAGCTGAAGGTAGTTAGAGTGAGCCTGGATTGAGACTGCTAACACAGGAGACCACTGGTTAGAGAGCTCAGAAAGGAAAATGTGGCCATAATGGGAACCAGAAATAGATAGAATGAATCTTCCTGGAGAAGGGGAGCTTATGGAAGGTAAGCCACAGGCACTTGGGAGAAACTAATGGATGGGGCTGTATGGGATATTAATTTAGAGCAAAGGTATGTGCTCTAAAATTAATGAGAGGTGGACTTGCCTGTGCAGTTGAGGTCGGAAGGTGTGCAGACTAGGAGAGCTTCAAGATAGCTAGGAAAGGAGGGCTGGGCAGAGAAGCAGCCATTTGCAAAGGCAACATCCCGTCTTCTCAGACATGTAGCCAAGCTAAGATTTTCTTCTGGTATCACAGTTAGAGGAATATTTCCAAAGCAGAGTAAACAATGCTGTAGGCAAAATGCTGTATGAGTCTAAAATACAAACCAAAGTTGGTTCAGCCATATTGACAGCTTTCACTTGTATTAATTACTTACTCGTCACTGTGTTCAAACACCTAAAAAAAAAAAAAGCACATGAAGGGAACCTGCAGGCTGATGAGGCAGTTGGTCACATTTCATACACTAAGGCAGAAAGCCAAGAAGGCATTTTTCTGAGTTTGATTTCTCTTTTCTATACAATCCAGGATCGAAGCCTGTGAGGTTGGCTGCCCACATTCAGAGTGGGTCTTCTCACCTCATTTGACCTAATCTAGAAAGATCCTCACAAACATGCTCAGAAGTTTGTCTCCAATGTGATTCTAGATCCTGTTGACGGACAATCAGTATAAACCATCCCATGAGGCAATCTAAAGCCAACATACTGTCCATAAGAGAAAACGTGGCTATGAATCATGAACTCTGCTTACTGAGCACTTCCTCAGTCATCTAAAAGTATTTGAGGGGGGGAGACATCAAATAAAACAATATCAAAGGCAAATGTACAAGTTTCAGAAACAATTATATGCTCGAGATTACATAGTATTTGGGATAAATTGGGAAAACTTTTTTATTGCTTTATAAATAATACCATTCAAAATTTCCACCTCCTCCCCTCCCCCCATTTCCCTCTCACTCCCCCACTCCCCCTCTCCCTCCACCTCCAGTCCTAAGAGAGGGCAGGGTACCTTGCCCTGTGGGAAGTCCAAGGCCCTCCCCCCTCCATCCAGGCCTAGGAAGGTATACATCCAAACAGACTAGGATCCAAAAAAGCCAGTACATGCAGTAGAATCAAATCCCAGTGCCATTATCATTGGCTTCTCAGTCAGCCCCCATTGTCAGCCACATTCAGAGAGACCACATATGCTCATTCAGTCCCAGTCCAGCTGGCCTTGGTTAGTTCCCATTAGATCAGTCACACTGTCTCATTACAAGAACACTTAGGTTGACCAGATGTCCAGAGATATAAGCTCTTCTGATGTCTACATCTATCATCCTGTTTCTCAGGTGGACAAGATGCCGACCCCCCACATTCACCTATCAGGTTGACCTGAGTGTGGTCCAGCAACTTCCCCAAAAGAGCAGGACTGAGCTTGCATTACAGTAGTGGCAGATGTTCAGGCCTTCCTCCAAGTTCAACCTTTTACCTGAACATCTCTTCAGAAGAGGCACAAACCTTCACCCTTCCTCCTGGTCCAGTAAGACAGAGCCAGTGTCCCTGGGGTTGATGTTTTCTGAATGACTGACTTGATGAAATTCATCTTCCCCTTTTCTCCCAACCCCTACTTAGCTTTGTCAGCACATAATGGAACAGAATTAGAGGGCCCTTCAATTATTTTCCAAAAAAAAAATATTTCTGAAAACCCAGAAAGATGTTAAAATGCCTTCTATTCTTTCAAATAACCCATTTTCCCCTTCAGTTTCATAACTATTAAGTGACTATATGATGACTGAATGGAAACATAGTAGGATTATGATTTTTCAACTTCTTTAAAACTCCAAGGTTATTTAAAAGGTAACTCAGAAGATAATTACTTTAATTTTACCCTGTTTGTAGGTAGCATAATTATAGTATTTTATTGCTATAAATAAGTCTTCTAAAATAATACAGAAGCACAGCAAGAATTTTATTTTGTCTTTCTTGTAAAATAATTTTGATATACTTTCTACTTTCTTTGCATTCTATTATTTAAGTGATTATAAAAATATTATCAAGCAGAGACCTTGTAGATTGCATAATTTTAGGAAATTATTTTGTGGCTACATTATGTAAATGTACATATTTTAAGTAATATGTTAATATTTTATTTTATTTCCAAGTAGTGTAAATATAGTGTTTCTATTGATATTTATCCATATCTCTATTGACCTAGAAGCATAATACTACTTTTGTCTCCCACATAATTTCAGGCTTTTTTCTCACTTGGCTTCAATGTAGATAAAGGAATTCATAGTTGTTCTATTAGAAGAACAATAGAATTTTAATATTCAGTACTCAGTTTTCATGATTATCTCATTGAATATTTAATTTAATGAGTAAGCTGTTTATTTCCATTTGTTAGTCTCTTACAAATGAGCTTCTTCCTCAAAGGCCTGAAGAGCCAAAGGGGTTGACTTCATCTGGATGAGTTGGATGTTCTGGTAGAAAACAAGAGAATCTCTTTTTAAAAAAGAAATTGTTGTTTTTTGTTTTCGAGATATGGTTTCTTTGAGCTTTGGGGCTTGTCCTGGAACTCGCTCTCTAGACCTGACTGGCCTCAAACACACAGAGATCCACCTGTCTCTGCCTCTCGAGTGCTAGGATTAAAGGTGTGCACCACCACCCTGCGGGAATCTCTTCCATTATCCTTGCACCAAGTTCATCCCACTAGGAAGAAGAAGCTTTTCCATGTCTGATGCTTGGCCAGTTTCTATCTCTTCACCATAGGCCAGGGAATGAGGCAGAGCCACCCGTCTTTCTGGTCAACCTTCTGATCAGTGCAATAGGAAGGACCATTTCGTGAAGTCTGTCAGAGAACAATACAGATTGCAAGATGCGTCCCATGTGCTGAGTGAGCATTCAGGACGAGTGAGGCTCTATCTTCTCCGCATGCCCATAACTGTATTCAGGGGAAGCTCTGTAATAGCATTCCAACATCAACAGTCTGCAGGTCAGCGATGCTATACAGGTCACACGGCCCAGTGTGAAGCAAAAGCGTGTGAGTCCATATTCTTAAATGATAAAGAATCACAAATGATAACAACAATCATTAAATCAGCCTAGTACCACCTGAGTTCAGGCCAATTTCATGGGCCCTGGCCTCATCTCCAAGAATACTCTATAGATGCCTATGGCTGAGAAACTTGGTGTTATGGTTCTCATAAGAAGTTGGCAATAAATTCCTAGTTTTACTCAGTGAAACCTGGAATGCCTGTATCTTACTGGAGGATCGTGAAGTTGACCTACGTAGGTTGTTCTACCAGAAGGGCATACAGAGTCAAGGTTCCAGTTTCTTCTCAACAGGAACCTCCCAGAGGGTGAATTCATTGAGTCCAGCTCAGATTCTCTACTATTCACCAACTCCATTGGGGTTAAAAGAGAATAAGTTTCCTTTTTTGTTATTTTTATTGGACTATACATTTTCTCTGACCCTATCCCTTCTTCCTTTCTTCTCTTCTACCCTCTTCTGTGAGCCCCATGCTCCAAATTTACTGAGGAGATCTTGTATTTTTCTCCTTCCTATTTAGATCCATGTATGTCTCTCTTAGGGTCCTCTTTGTTGTCTAGGCTCTCTGGGGTTGTGGATTGTAGGCTGGTTTTTCTTTGATTTATGTCTAAAAGCCACTTATGAGTGAGTACATATTATACTTGTCTTTCTGGGTCTGGGTTACCTCACTCAATATGATGTTTTCTAAATCCATCCATTTGCCTACAAATTTCAAGATGTCATTACTTTTCACTACCGACTAGTACTCCATTATGTAAATGTACATGGCACTTTTTATCATGATTAAAAAGCAATATTTAATAGCACCCAGCTGTAACTCCTTGATGGTCTTACTTTTGTAGTCTGCCTTCACTCTGTGTCCATTGTCTTGCACACGTGTCTCATTCTTTTCCTGTGTACGAGATGTGTACGACCCTCGTGTTCTATATCAAACTGTCAGGAAAGGATTAGTCATTCTTTCAAATGTTTCTTTCCCTTCATTCTCTTTGTTCTTGCAGAAATCCAAGTAAAGGTCTATTTGACTTCCTGTGCTGTTCTCACCTTTTTAGTTTTTTTTTTTTTAGGTTTCTTTTTCTCTTCCTTCTTACACACCTAGGACATATTCTCAGGATATACATATCAATTTCCCTATTTGCATACAATAAAATGAGCATATGTTGCCTTCAGTCCAGTAATATTCTGGATGTTTCTACTAATCTTGTAGAGCCTCTTCAGGTGGGCTTCAGTCTCTCCCTTAGTAGAACTCATAATCTCTCTTCTCAATTAGTCTTTTTTTTTTAATTTTGGAATATCACATAATGTTTTTGAAGTCAATCTACATTGCTTTTAGCAGTGAGTTATTTTTTGGAAGCTGATGATGCATACTTTATTATCGGACACAACAGTCCTAAAAAGCTACAGTCCTTTCCACAGGTTTAGGGTTGTTTGCCATTTAGAAAAGAAGAGCATTACTCTGGAAGTAAATTTTGTGGACACAGATTTCCTTGCTCTCAAGTAAATTCTGAGAAGGGTGTTTGGTGTGTTTTAAGGTGAAGAAAAAAATAAACAACAGATATATGAACATAAAGTTATCTCTTGCAATAGTCAGTCTGTTTAGCGTTTAAAAGATCCTAACTGCTCTCAGGCAGTCATTTTAGGGCTGAGCAGCCAACCTGGGCTTGCTAAGTATTAGTGGTATGTTGTCTTTTGTGAAGATTTGCTGAGATTTTGCCCATTCTTAGATCACTTGCTTGCCTTTGACTGTTAGCCTACAGGTATTCCAGGCAGGAATCTTCTGCCAACTGATTGTGTTAACAATGCTTTTGGGCTTTGTCTTTCTACTTTTATTTTGATGGTGAGTTTTAAATTTCCAGCTTGTCCAATTAGCTGAATTTCCTTAATGTACTGTATGATCTCTTTGGGGAATCCCCTTCCATCCAAGTTCTGGAGACAGGTTTTCTTTCACTCTTTCTTGGGTTATTTATTTTCTGTGCATCTACTCACACCCTCTGGCTTCACTTCCTCCCTTCCCATGGAATCACCAGCTGCATTCAGCAAAATCCCACTGTCGACACTAAACGTTTATTCCCGAGTTGTCACTTCTCTTCCACAGACTTCTGTACCCTCCTGTGTCAGCACACCCTATTTGAATTACGGTGAAGTTTGAAATTAGGTAGTAAGCATCCTTTCACTTGAGTTTTCTGTTTGTTGTTTGCTTGCTTTGGTTGCTTACTTACATATTTTACCATCGATTTAATTCTATAACAATAAATCATCTGGGCTTAAGATTTGGGTTGTTTTGAATTATTTGATCAACCACAGAAAGCAAGCTATTTTGAACCACCTCATTTATGGTTGTGCCTCCTTCCCTTTTGCTTTTGTGGTTAGTCTTTTTCTTTTGTATTTTGTTTTCTTTTGTTTTTTGAGAGCATGGTTCCTTGATTTAGGAGTTCAGCTTCCATTTGGAACTATGTTACTTTACAAGGCCTTCTCTGTCATGACAGCCATTAGAATGAAGAACTGGAATAATTCAGAACAGGATCAAGACATGGGTCGGTATAAATAGCTAAAACAAGGCTGCTCCTCCAACTCCTTGTGGGAGGATATAGCATCTTTTGGGTATAGGCCCAAGAGTGGTATAGGTATAGTGCCCTAGGTCTTAAGGTAGATTGAGTCCCAGTTTTCTGAGGAACTGACATATTGATTTCCAAAGTAGCTGTAATAGTTTGTACTCCCACAAGCAATGGAGGGTTGTTACCCTTGCTCCACATCCTCTCCACCATAAATTGTCACTTGTGTTTTTGATCTTAGCTATTCTGACAGGTGTAAGATAAAATGTCAAAATAGCTTTGATTTGCATTTCCCTGAGGGCTAAGGATGTTGACCATTTCTTTAAGTGTTACTCAGCCATGTGGGATTCCTCGGTTGAGAAGTCTCTGTTTAGAGCTGCACTCTATTTTTCACAGGATTATTTGGTTTGTTGATGTCTAGTTTCCTGAGTTCTTTATAAATTTTGGAATTAGCCCTCTATCAGACTTAGAGTTCGTGAAAATCTTTTATCATTCAGAAGGCTATATGCTGGCTAGTTTTAATGACAACTTGAAACACAAACTAGAGTCATCTGAAAGGAAGGAACTTCAGTTGAGAAAATGCCTCCACAAGATCCAGCTGTAAGGCATTTTCTTAATTAATGATTGACGGAGGAGGTTCCAGCCCATTGTGGGTGGTGTCAGCCCTGAGCAGTGGTCTTGAGTTTTATAAGAAAGCATCCTTAGCAAGCCAATAAGCAGCACTCCTCTATGGCTTCTTCATCAGCTCCTGTCTCGTCTCCAAGTTTCTGCCCTGTTTGAGTTCCTGTCCTGACTGTCTTCCTTCGATAATGAACAGCAATATGGAAGTGCGAGCCAAATAAATCCTTCTGTCCCCAACTTGCTTTTTGTTCATGGTGTTTCACTGAGGCCACAGAAACCCTAACTAAGACAACTTTCCACCAGCTCTGATCTGATGCCCGTTCTGTGAATCTTTTCACAGAATGGAACAGCTTGTCTCTGTGAGCGCTGCCTTCAGTCTGAGTTTTCTTATGAAACCTGACTTCCTACCCCTGAGATTTCCCCTTCTTCACCTCTGTTGTCTTGCTCAGTGTGTGCAAGCCCCCACACTCTGCCTCTTGAACACCCACGGGCTCCTCCTAGTGCTGTGGTTAGGTAAGCACTTCCAGGTCAGGATCTACGGGAAGGCTTGATCTTGTCTTGGATGGGGTTATGCGCCCAGGCAACAGTCTTGTCCTACCTCATGCTCCAAGCTAGCAGGTAAGTAGTTCCATGTACATACGTACGTCATTTTTGCAGGGACATGAAGGGGAGTGACTGGAGGAGACGTATCCGCAGACAGGTGTGGGCAGTTTGTGCTGGGCTCCAGCTTTGGTCATTCTGGTCATGCTCGGAAAGCACTCTTTTGGAGAACATGTTGTCTGTCTTAGCATCCTGACACCCGCAGTCTCTGGTCTGCAGCTAGGATGTGTGACACCCCTGTTAATGTTCCTTCTGTATGCTGGTGATATCTGAGGGCAAGCCTCTAGATCTGGCTGAGCAAGATCTCTAGAAATTCCGAGGTCATGAATGAAGGATTTTTTTTATTCACAAATGAATTTACTTTTCTCTTAAGAAACTTCTGAGCTTAAAAACTTTTTTTAATTAATTTTTTTGCTATCTTTTCTATATAGGAACCCTTAATTCAGCACCTATCATATTTCTGTCTGTCTGTGGAGTTTTGTTTTTAATTAGTGGTGTTCGGTTACAACCAATTTCAGTATCCAGCTTATTCCCAACCTAGCAGAAAGGTCAGGAGCACAAACAGCGGTAGAAAGGCCTGGGGAGGTGATAGATGCAGGGGTGGTCACCCTTGTGCATCATGGCAAACGTCCCATGTTTTCAGCTTCATGTTCTCTTAAACTAGAGAAGGAGAAGGCAGTCTTGAAAGCAGGAAAGCCCTGAAGACAGCATAGGCTGCTGGCCGGAGGCCAAGGGGGCTGTGTTCTCATCATGCTCTCCTCCACACCCCCCACTGCTGAGCATCTTGCAGCGCCCTGGGATAACATGAGACAGCACAGTACATGTATGGCAGGTTGGGAAAGCATGAGCCCTTTTCACCCAGCCTAAGCACAACTCCAGCTTGGAAATTCTGCTTCATCAGAAACTTGGTATTTTGAAATATCTTTAACTCCTATTAGCATCCTTAGTTTGGCCAGTGGGTGCTCATGAAAATGGAACTTGACCTTGAATGCTCTCGTGAAAGCCCAGGTTGACTGGTGAGTGGTTGGTGAGAAGCTTCTGTGTCCATCCATATGGTGGCTCCACCACCACCATCAGTGGTCAAAGTTTCTATTCCCATGACAACATATAGGCTTGGGGCTTGAGGACATACAAATGACTTGCTTTGTGGTAGCAACAGGATCTGCTGCATAGCACATTACCTTAACCTTGGCTGGTGCTCAGGAATTCCTTGATTAAGAATCAGAAGCAATGGGACCCCCTGTAACTGAACATCCACTTCCAGGAGACCCTTTATTTACACACAGGTGGCCTCTTGTGGCATTCTGAAACCTCCCTCCCTTGGGCACCAGTGGTGAGCCTGATGGCTATATTTCTGGTAGGCTTCCTAACATGGCTAGCATGCAATTTCTGAAATACTCCCATAATCTAGGCTGACTCTTGGACTATGAAGAACTTTGGCATCCTATTTAATTAGTATATTTAAATCCTGAACTTCTCTAGTTCAGTAATTATAGAGAAAAATTAATCCAACGAAAGAGGTAGATATAGGGAGACACTAAACTTCACTTTTAGAGCGTTAGTGATCACAATACTCTGCATCCAATTATCCATGAAGCAATTTCAAATTTTTAAAGTTTCTGTCTCAAAGCAGACAATGGATCCACAAAAGAGAGAAGTGTTTTCCTAAAGTAGGCCACCTATGAAATTCAGCGCAGGCCCCTAAGCTCAGGGGCTTTCAAAGAAATTAGGCCAGGCTCGAGCAAACTCTGGCTATGGCAAAGTGAAAGGTAAGTTTGACTCTGAGAATGCCCTGCTCCACTCCCCATGAGGTCAAAGCTCTTGCTGAGAGTAGCCAACAGCAGGTGCCACCTTCAGATTTCTTGTTTCTCTGTGGTAGTTATCAACGTCCAAAATAAGAACGGAGGAGATCTTGAAGCATGAGGTTTTCTTTTGAATGGAGTGGTACAAAGAACATACTGTCTTGAAACTCAGGCATGTGGGTCACATTTGCTGAGTGAGTTCATCCCTTTCCAGCTTAGCTCAGAGACCTACATCCTTATAGGAATGGTTTCCAGGGTGACCAGAAAAGTCCATCAGCCTCCAGTGACCAGGGATCCCTGCAGCTATATAGTTGCCATGAGTATGCTTTTTCCTCATAGGGAAATCAAGGTATAATGTGTGTAAGGAGATTCTCAACCTGCCTCAGAGATGAGTGGACAGTAAACTCAGGTCAGTGAGCCTTTGGAGACTGTCCCTCCTCCCGCTGGTTTATTATTGCTGGTCCATTTGTTCTGTTTGCTTGTTTGGCTATGACCTCCTGGTTTCTTGATGTCACAGGTGACACAGCTAGGAGGAGGAGAACAGCTACACTGATCCTGAGTTCAAACGTAGACCCCTGCATTTGCAACGAAGGACAGTGGTGAGCACATTGGGTGTTAGCGGTTCTTTCACTGAATGCTGATATTCCTTTCCCGCAGAGGCACAACAGTGGCATCTACTCTGGCAAAGGGTTCAGACTGGGCACCAGGAGTAGTCACCCTGTTTAAGAAGAAAGTATTGGCTCCTTACTTTAGCTCTCAGCTTCATCATGACCCTGCAAAGATGCTGCTATCCTCACACTATAGAAAGTGAGTGAGGACATTGTGGTGGTTTGAAGGAAAATGTCCCCCCAAGGGAGTGGTACTATTAGAAGGTGTGGCCTCATTGGAGTAGGTGTGGTCTTGTTGGGGGAAGTGTGTCACTGTAGGGGTGGGCTTTGAGGTCTCCTACTCTTAAGCTACACCCAGTGAGACAGACCAATTCCTGCTGCCCGCAAGATGTAGAACTCTCAGCTACATTCCCATGTCTCCCTGCCTGCTGCCATGTTCCACCATGATGATAAGAGACTGAACTCCTGACACTGTAAGCTGCCACCTCAATTAAATGTCTTCCTTTATAAGGGTTGTCATGTTCATGGTGTGTCTTCACAGCAATAGATCACTGACTAAGATAGACATGGAGTCCACCAACAGGCATGGCTTAAGGGGATCTGACTTTCTCAGTCAAGTAAGTAACCATCATATCTCCACACAGGCTAGAGATTATATTCCCGTAATCAGGAATATTTTTTCTTTTATTCCAATAGTCAAATTCTGTGGCACGTAGGTTTGGAACTTCAGCATATGGATGGGATGAGAGAGAGAGAGAGAGAGAGAGAGAGATATGAGAGAGAGACACAGAGAGAGACAGAGACACAGAGACAGACAGAGAAACAGAGAGACAAAGAGATAAGAGAAACAGACATAGACAGAGAGAGAGAGAGAGACTGTGTCTATACCTCCAATGAGCTCATATGTGATATTCTGAGATAAGGGCCGATGACTGTTGGGTCTCAATGAAGACAAAGAGAGCTATAGGTTTCCAAGACGAAGCTAGAGAAGACCACAGGAAGTTATATCCTAACCTTCATGCCCTTTTATTGCAATGATGATTATGACAGGAGTTGCTCTCTTTTTGAGCTCCCCAGAGCCATCATCTTCAGACCTCAGATCATCAGCTGCAGTAAGGACAAAAGAGACTATGATCACTCTGACTCTGAGGTGCCAGTTCAAGTCTAGCATATCTGACAAAGTCCTAGTGTTGAGGCATAGTGGGTACCCGTGGGATAGATAAGCTTTGAGAGTAGCCCACACTGAGCCTGGGCTTCTGAGTCCTCTTCTGGAGCTCTGCTGCACTCCAAGCCTGACTCTCCTGCCTTTATTGAAGGGTCTTCTGTGCCACAGCACAATCTACATCAGTATGCCAGCTCCCCAGCCCAGCTCTGCTTTTGCTGTTGGATTCGTTTAGCTCAGGACAAGGAGGAGAGTACCAGCTATATGTACCAGACAAGGCTTTGCCAAGTCTACATCCCCCACAACAGCCAATCAGTAGCCATAAAATGGTTCTCTCTCAGTTTAGAAGACAGACCCAAAGAGGGCATCACAGTCCCCAAGCATTACATGGGCAAGAGTGCTTGTAACCACAACCACAAGTGGGCTTATAGAGGAGGGTTGAGAGCAGGGTCTACTGTGATTCTTGTCCAGCACTATGGAATGACAGGCTGATTAAGGGCTCACCTCTGAGGGTTACACGTGTTAAAATACGCTCCTCTCAAGAGGCGATGAGAGGGCCCAGGTACTTCACAGACAGTGTATCTCCCTTTAATTTTGTTCTTGTCCTTGCCAGCAGCCACTGTATAAAACTGAATAAATTATTATCAGTTGGATTCTCAGGGTTTCCAATTGCTTTCTTCTAGATGTGAAGTGGTCTTTAAACCATCTTTAAGGCATTAAATTTTAAAAAGTCAAGTGTCTGTGTAAGATAACATAAGAAGTGTGGTAGTATTTCTAAGTCCTAATGTACCAGGTTTGAGCCCCAAGAGGTGGGATGATGGAGCTCACCAACTTCAGGAGCAGACAGCATTGTTTTCTTCTCCCCTCCACCACCCAACAATGTGTAGAAGTTCATGGAGTTCTTGCCAAACCCATCCTTAGTTCTTAGGGGAATTGAGAGTGAGTTCTCTAGTCAGGAGCGCTCGCCTTTGCAAGCTCAGCACCATGTATCCAGGCTGCTCTCTCCACTTCGGTACCACCTACCGTGTAACATAAAGATCTTCACCCCTGACTTGGTTTCCTCGCCTCTATCATGGGGCTTCTTGCAGGCAACTCACATGTCGATACAACCTGCTACCATAGTCGTGAAGGTCACAGAAAAGCAGCCCATTTTCAGCAGGCTGGAAACACACTACAAATATTGACTACAGGCACTCATCCTAGGTTTGGTTTAAATTGCTCAGTGCTGTTCTACCAGCAGTATTTTCTTTAAAAAAAATATTTTAAAAGGCATTTAAGAGTTACTACTTAAAAAAAAACCCTTTACATTCATTTCCTCATTAGCATCCATGTGTAGAGTTTATAGCCTGTTAACATAAAGAAACAACATTGCACAGCACATTAAGCAAATAATGATGAAGAGCACAGAGCAGAAGCTGTGCCGAAGTTCGTTCCTGTTACATTCAGGTGTGTTTCTTTACCAGGTGTGGAAGTGGATTCTGGGATAGACGGTGAGAGACCCCACTGCAATGCCAGAAGCAAACAGGAGGATTACCGCTTATATTTACTTTCGTGGAGCCAATTACAAGATAGATGGAACTTCGCTGGAATTCCAGGGATAGGCTGGCAAGTGTGTGGAGGGAAGGATGGGCAGATCAGTGTTTTTATTTGAAAGGCCCTTGGTAGCAGCAACTTTCTGCCCGTGACTTTGAAATACTTTATAGCTGGAGTTCGAGCTGGTGGCTGGGAGCAGGGC
>JAQHUG010000018.1:8277032-8295476 GCA_028555095.1 Dicrostonyx torquatus | reverse complement strand
GTGGTCACAGGGTGCAAGGGATCAGCTCCCTCCCAGCAGAAGCAGGTTGCACTTCTACCTCTGCAGACAGATGCAGAGAGAGCTGGGCCCAGTCCTCCTACAGGCTGTAAGCCCTGAGAACCGCTCTTCACACAGAGAATGTGGTTTGTCCTTTCTGGACCCAGACACAATGGTCACTACAGTTGTTTCACAAGAGATCCATGAAGTGCTCTGCTAAATCCTGCTTTCTTGGGTTTGTTTTGTAGCCCTCCCAGAATCTATGTAATTGTCCAATGACATAAAGACTCAACCCACAGCTCAGGAAGGGCATATTATTGTCTATTGTGAAGGTCCGAGGACCTGGAACTGGATCTAAGCCACATGTCCCCCAGCAAGTTTCTTTCTTTCCTTGTCATCCGGAACTACTGGGAGAAGGAGCCTTCCTCATTGGAAATGGAGGAGCTGGGTGATAGGTGCCCAGGCTGCGTCACTCATGTGAGATCATTGTGGATTTCAAATCTCTCTGGCCTTCTTTCGACAGGTCTCATGATTCCATAGAACATAGGTAAAAATTTTAATTCCTATAGGAATACCAATAACTCCTGTAGAATTGCATCTGTCCAATCATCATACAAACCCTCACTTCCCGGGCAATTTTGGTATAGAACGCAAGGCATATAGACTCCAAAGGCCCAGACCTGGGTAGAACGCAGCTCTGTGCCCCTCAGTAGCCATGGTCCTGCTTGCTTGCCCTTTCCTCAGGGGCAGTAGTACCTATAGCCATGCAGAGGAGTGAAGGAGTTTCTCCCTGCCCCATAATTTATACCCTACTCCAGCTTTCTTCCGGGAAGTAGAAACATCCTAACTTCAGCTTCAGTCTCTATAATCTGAGTCACAGATGACAAGCAGCTGTCTCATAAAGCCTCGAAATGCGGATCCTACCCAGGTAGAAGGGATATGGCGTGGCTCTGTCTTAGTCAGTGTTCATTGCCATGAAGAGTCACCATGACCATGGCAAGACAGGGGTTCTCTGTAGCTTTGGAGCCTGTCCTAAAACTCGCTTTGTAGACCAGGCTGGCCTCATACACAGAGATTCGCCTGCCTCTGCCTCCCGAGTGCTAGGATTAAAGGCGTGCGCCACCACTGCCTGGCTTCATGGCAGCTCTTAGACAAGAAAACATTTAATTGGAGCTCGCTTGCAGTCTCAGAGGCTTAGTCTTGCCACTGTGGTAGGGACATAGGCAAACATGGTGCTGGAGAAGTAGCTGAGAGTTCTACATCCTGATCTGCAGGCAGAAGGAAGAGAGAGAGAGAAACCACTGGACCTGGCTTGGTCTCTTGGGACTCCAAAGCCCACCAACGGTGACACACTTTCTCCAACAAGGACATCTTCTCCAACAAGGCCACACCTCCTAATCCCTCTCAAGCAGCTCAAGCAGTGCCACTCCTTGATGACTAAGCCTTCAAACATATGAGTCTATGGGAGCCATTCCTACCCAAACTAGCACAGGAGCCCTTTCTTAACATCTGCTCAGATCACAGGCTCCAAGAGAAGCAGAAGAGCTCTGCCTCTACTCATGTCCCAGTGATGAGGAGTCAGATCTCCATGAATTTGTGCTGGGGCTGGTACTGAGTTTGCATCACTGGCTTCTATTCTCAGGCATCATTTTGTTTTTTATTTCTACTTTCTGTGTCTCATTCACCTTGTCCCCAGGACTTATTAAAACTACCCTGGGTCTGTCCCTACTTTTCGCTGAAGCTTGACAAAATGAGAAGCACCTTTAAGAAAGGCTGTGAGCTTCTCATGTCTCTCATGCGCATCTCCACTGCAGGCGCTTGCATTGCTGCATTAGAGGTTCTGCCTCCTTCCAAGGCATCAGAACCTGCATGCCAGAGTGCTCTCTGACACAGAGCAAATACCTAAGCCATGGCTCACAGGATGCAGTACAAGTTTCCAAAGGACCTTTGAATGATGGGGTGGTTTCAGGATACATTTGCCAAATGCTCACATACAACATGTACAAGCACACACACTCACGCATGCACGCACGCGCATCCTCACACGCAAGGCTTCCAAGCCCTGTCATAGAGTTTTTGTCAGAGCTCTGAGTGATCGACTTAATGGAACAAAAAAGACTGTGGGGGCTGTGTCTTGTCTGCAGACAACCTGCAAGATACAATTTCCCTGAGATTTTCAAACCGTCTGGCATCCGCAGACTTCAAAACCACTTATAGATATTATAAAACCCGCTCCAGTTGAGCCAGGATGATTGCCGACATTTAGTGTCTGTCAACCTGGGGTGGGGAAAAAAGAAATGAAGAAAGAGAGAGAGAGGGAGGGGGAGGGGTCAAGCAAAGGCTTTGCCTCTTTAAGCACACAGCAGCTGGGGCAGTGTTGCCCCACTCTGGGTGGGGAATCAGGCTGTAAGACTGTGTTAGGCTTCAGTGCCTCGCTACTGAGGCCAAGTGTTTTCTAGGCCAGAGAGTTCTCATTTCCTCCTTGACCACACTGGCTCCTGTGCCCTTTCACACCTGACCCCTTTGCCTTACAAATGGGAACAGTACCTGGGAACAAAGGCAGTGATGGGAAATCTAAGGCGGCATATTAATATTTCATTAGCAATTCTTTTCTCTCGGAGGCTGACTGACAGCTCCGCCGAGATAGTAGCAAAGCTGATTTTAATTATTTTTTTTTAACCTGCATCGCCGACTCTCCCTGCCTCTTCCTGCTGTGAATCAGTCTGAACGTAGTCCCTCATTATTACCACGAGTGCTCAGCAGTCTCTAATTACTCCAAAGAATTTCTTATCTTTCATTTCTAAAGCTGAGATTTTTTTTAAGAGCGGGAGAGTGCCATAATTAACTGTGCAGCTGTTGGTAGTCTGCCCAAGTCTAGAACTCCAGCTATCCCCCCTCCTGTTGGCTAGGCTGTTTGGGGAGACTGGATACAAGGATGTCAGGGCTCTCTTCAAAATCTAGGAACAGCGAGCACAGCACACCCCGTTTGGGAACACTCCTCAGAATCCATTTTTAATACCAAGATGATTAAGAGCAGGCTGGAGAAGGCAAGGCCCCCACACACGCACGCACACGGTCGCGCACACACGCACTCACACACACACACACACACACACACACACACACATGCATAGGACAACAGTCCCTGGGAGGAAGCAGCCCACTGTAGGAGCTTCCCTGTGCACCCTGGCAGGTTTCCCTTCAGCCCAGCTTGCAGCCTGGAGAGGCAGAGAGAAGGAAAGGGCAAGCCTCTTGTTCAGAGAAACCGGGAAAACCATAATGGGTCTCTGCCGAGCAGAACGAGTTTGGGTGGCCTCTATGAGAGGGCTCCTTTCTTTGGGAGTGTGAACACGAAGCCCAGAACGGGAGAGGGACCATTTCAGAGGAATGATGGAAAATCTCTGATCTAAGACCCCTGGAGGCATACAGCCTTGTCATTCTGTATGAGTAGCTACTTTCCAGGGATTTCCTGGTGCTGTGCCTTACAAGAAGAAATAAATACAAGCTGCGGGGCTTCATGATGAAGGGTCTGCTCTATATTCCCACCCCCACTCCCGGAACTGAATCTGCCTCTGGCTGTCTCTCTGGGTTTTATTGTGTTGATGAGTCTCAAGCTGATTAATCCTTGGAAATAAGGACATAAATAAAAATGAAGATAGGATATACAATATGTATCTAGTAGAAATAGCATTTGCAGAATTCAAAGAGTGTTTAGTTTTGTACTCTTTTTTTTTTTTTTTTGAGACACATTCCCAGCTGGGCAGAAAGAGAGAGAGAGATGGGAAAAAAAAATCTCTGAGATTAAAACACAGGTTTATTTGAGACCAGCTGTTCCATGAAATGGCCCAACACCAGCAGCCTTCTCCCAGGCAGAACAGCGACCTCACTTCTAGTGTGGGGAGACCACCTGGGCTAATGAGTTTGGGTTTATTCAGCCCTGAATGCCTCCCAGGGGCATTCCTTTCTGGGTCTGATGAGCTATGGACTGAGGAATTATGATGCGGAAAGAATCCATCAGAGATCATCCAGTGCCCTCCGCCTCATCTACAACTGGATTACTAAAGCCTCCAGATACAGCCTGGAGAATAGAAAGATCTCCCTCTTCATGGTTTTCTAGGTAATTCTTAAGAACAGAGGGTCCCAGACATGGCCACAGAGGTGCTGCGGCTCACAGTACCTTCTACCCGAAAAATAAAAGAAGCATCCTGCCCTCGTGAGCCTGGCTGGGGTCCTCACCTGGGAATATTCATCAAGACCATGGGTAACCAAAAGCATCCAGAGGTGGGAGCTCAGAGCAACAGCTGTGGAAACAACTCATGGAGCCGAGAACTTTAGAACCGTTCTCTCAACCTGTGGGTCAGGTCCCCTTTGGGGGCTCAAATGAGCTTTTCTCAGGAATTGCATATCAGATATTGACATTACGATTCATAACAGTAGCAAAGATACAGTTACGAAATATCAATGAAAACAATGTTATGGTTGGGGGCCATCAGAACATGAGGAACTGTATTAAAGGGTCACAGCGTTAGGAAGGTTGTGAACCACTGCCTTAGAATAAGGCTGGGACCTCCCCTCCACCTCCCTTATCCCATGAGTGTGATGGTTCTTCCTCATAACGATACCCTTGGAGAATGGAAGCGACTGCCCTGGGACCCGATAATAGGCAAGAACAGCAGCAATTTCATTTTTTAAGAATGAGACGTTAACACAGTTGTACAAACGCAGCCTCTGCTTTGAACTTGCATGCAGGCAAAAGCAAATTTGCTGTCGAACAAAACAAACTGACTCCCTTATGCTCGGATCCAACAGCATTGCCATTTAAAGGAGAACATACAATTGCTGGCATCTAGATATCCTAGTCCACTGGATTCTTATTACTAAGAATGCCGTGTCCTGACGGGAGTATCATGTGCACAAAATACCAGCTTTGATTTGAATTAAATATCCTGCTGAGGATTTCCATCCACATACAGATTGCACAATGGCTGTAAAATAAATAAATAAATAAATATAGAATAAAATAATAAAGGATTGGCAGGGTCTTTGGGGAGGCTTTCATGCGTCCCGGCCGTGATTTAAAGCAGGAGGCCCAGAGCCAAGGCTGATGAGTCAGCACAGAGAGTGGAAAGACACCAAGCTCTGGTTTCTCCATATGCAAGATGAGATTGATTTTCACTGGCGGCCACTGCCCCTAAAAGGATGTGGGAGGATGAAAGCAAGAGTGTCTTCTAGGAGCTCTGCCCTGCTCTAAGAGGGTAAGGAAAAAGACGTCTCCTGGGCCTAGCAGCGATGACCAGCTATTACACACACCAAAGAGAATAACTGCAGCCATTATACGTGGGACTTCCATACGTTCGCCTGGCACAGCTTCCAAGGCAGCCACCATGTGTAATATATTCATATTTTAACATGGTATCACTTCACTTTCCAAGGGAGAAAATGAGGTGGGGAGGGACAAAGTTGTTTTTAAGGGGGAAAATCTAATAGGTAAAAGCCCCCATTTGACAGCTGGGACTTTTGAAAGTGACTGTGTGCTATGAGCTCAGATCTCATTAATGGATTAATCCCTTGATGGGATCATGAGATGAGGGCATTATTGGGATGTGATGCTTACTTGGAGAAATTAGGTCACTGGTGTGAAATACATACCATGTTCCTGGCCCTCTCCAGCCACTGTGGACTTCCTGGTTGCCAGGAAATAAGCGGTCTCTGTCTTTCCAAACTCCTGTCACCATGAATTTCTACCTCACTTCCACTTTCCAGCCATGGGACTAGCCAACCTTGGACCAAAGCTCTGTCAGTAAAATGGTTGTTACCCAAGCACAGGGACCTGAGTTTCAACCCCTAGAACCCACGTACACAGCCAGGAGAGCGGTGCACAGTTGCTATCCTACAACACAGGAAGCGGTGCCTTTGACCTCACACACATACCTGCCCACACATGTTCATACCCACACATGTTCACGTGCACACACATGCAAACAGTGAAGCTAGTCGACCTTGCACCAAAGCTTCTGGAACCAGACTCAAAACAGTCTTTCCTCTTTTTCAATTGATGTTAGCTGTCCGAGCCGCGAGAAACTAACACATGATGTAAAGATGTCTCATTTCATGTTCACTGCTTGATAAGGCCCTTTGCCTCTGAGGAGAGCCTAAACAAATGGTCATGGAGCATATGAAAAGACTGTGCACTTCTCTAGATGTCGCTGTCATTGGTTTGTTTGGGTTTCCTGACCATTCCCTAGGTATGGAGTGGAAAAACCACTTACAGAAGAAACAGGTTTTGAAGAGAGATGGAAGGGGAGAGAGTGCAGAAGGAGAGGCAAAGGAGAGGACAGGAGTTCAGATCCCCAGCTTCACATAAAACGAAAGCCAGGTATGGTGTGGTGAATATTTGTGAGCCTAGCCCTGGAAAGAGAAAGACAGATAACTTCCTGGGGCCCACAGACTAGCCAACCTAGCCGACTTAGTGAGTTTCAGGACCATGAGAGACACTGTCTTAGAAAACAAGGTGGGTGTTTGGAAACACCCCTGACTTTGACCCTTGACCTGTGACATTCCCCTGTACATAGACATGAAGCAGCACACAATGCAAGCATATCTACAGCAGAAGGGGAAGAGAAGAAGACATTCTTGGTGAGAGATCTTTTCCAGGACTCTATGTTGTCCTGGGGAATGAGGCCGGTGGAATAGTGTGGTTTTGAAACATTTATTGCTGGTAAGAGGTCACTAAGGCCACCTTGCGCTTCTCCGAGCAGTTGTATCTAAGTTCCGAGGGGGCAAAGCACACTTGTGACACCTAGAATCATGGACAGGAATTTTCTGAGCAGACAACCCAAACATCTGTGGCCATGATCCGATCTCAAAGGAGAAGGTTGGACACCAGGAGTTCTTGACTGGAGGAAGCGGCAACAGAAGCTGTAGATCCCAGATTCCAGTCCCTTCAATCTCTAACCAAGTGAGAACACTAAGGTGCACGTCCCTGATGCCCTGGGCAATGTAATAGTCTCCATACTCTCTGGGGTTTGCAGCGACTCAGCCTCTTCGGAAGCAGTGACATGACTTAGCTTATGGAGCCCCTGGCTGCAGGCTTGGATTTTCACACATTAAAAGCCACTTTGTCCTGGATCTACCCTTTTCCCAAGTGTGATCCAGCCTTCCTCAGGGGTGGTCCTTTAGCTTGGCGACTGAACTGCCCAACTAGATTAGCTCAAGCTACAGAGATTGGAAGACGAAGTATCCCTTTAAGGAGATAATGCATTTTTCCTTGCCAGAATTCTCTAACCTTCAACGCAGTCCGCAAGAGTGTGCGGTAATGCTTTGAAACAACCGGAGAAATGTCCCGGAGAGGCCCATCGTGTTGTCAGCTGCTTGGGAGGTCCAGGAGGTGTGGCCTTGCTAGAGGAAGTGTGCCTCTTTCTCAGCGTGCTCTCTCTCTCTCTCTCTCTCTCTCTCTCTGTCTCTGTCTAGGTCTCTCTCTCTCTGCTTTTGGCTTGTGGTTCAAGATGGGAGCCCTCAGCTTCCCACTCACCCTGCCTGCTTCCGGTTGCCATGCCTCCATTCTGTCATCATGGACTCTAACCCTCTGGAAACGTAAACCCAAATAAACCCCTTGCTATATAAGTTGCCTTGGGCCATGGTGTATTATCACAGTAACAGACAGGTTACAAATACAGCTGCTGTGAAGAGCTGTTGGGTTCACTCACCATTCTGAGTCCTCGTATAAATTTTCCTGCCACTTCTGCTTCTCTCTCTTTCTTTTGGGTCCTGGCAAGAATAAGCTTATCTTTTCTGTCTTGTTTTGACACTTCAGGCTTATTCTTTCATGAAGCCCTCCACTCCACCTACAGCCATAGAGTTGTTTGTCAGCCCTGTGACTGTCCTCCATGCCTGCCTAACTCAGACGACGTGTCTCTCTCTCTCTCTCCCAACTATAAATATGTAACAAACTTCTCTTTGAAAGTAAAAGAGAAAAAGCCAATTTATCATTACTAATACTAGAGTAATGAGATTGAATGTGGTTCAGTAAAAGAGAAAACCTGGAGACCAATAAATAGCCTTTAGCTTTGGATGTTGGGGAGATGTCAACAAGAGATGTGTAGAAGTGGATTTTCCACCCTTCTGTAATCCTCCACAGCATTCTCTCTCTCTCTCTCTCTCTCTCTCTCTCTCTCTCTCTCTCTCTCTCTCTCCTCCTCAGATATGATACTTGCAATCTGAGTATGACTAGTCTAGAAAAAAAAATTCCTTCCTCCAGTTTAAAGAGTGTGTCTGAGAACCTTTGACCATACCCAGCCTGCCAGCTTTGGGGTCTCAACATCTCCTGAGATGGTCACCACCCAAGGGATGGCTAGACGTAGCTGGGGATTCATTGACTCTGCTGCAGCTGGGCTTTGCTGTCTCGTGGACAGGAAATATGTCAACATTTTTTGAGACATTGCACCTGGGATAAGGAATCCAGCTGCCCGCACTTAAAGTCTCAACAGGAATTAAGTGCATGAAACGATATAATAACACAAATTTCAATTGGTATCAACCCTTTTCAACACTAAACCTCACAGTCTGAATGTGCTCCAGTGCTGAAAGACAGAGAAAGAGGAGAAGAGTGAACGATCTGAGAAATGAAGCAAAGCAAGCCAAATGTTCACAGAACTGTGAAGCTCCAGGCTGGAAGGGAGTCTGCACACCAGCAAGTTTCAAACTACGGATTAGAGACCAGCTTGAGAATAGCCAAGCCTTAGGTACCCCTCCCCCAAGCTTTCCTGGATCTATATAGAGTCAACAGACCTGGGGTGGGTCTCAGAAGTCTGCCTTATGAACAAGTCCAGGCTATTTTCACTCATCTGCCTCCCTCCCTTGGTAGGATTTCTTGAAACCCCATGCTCAGGTAGGAGATCCAGTCTCAGTGAGGAAAACTGTCCTTGGAAGAGTTCATCAAGTGATTTTGTTCGTGAGTAAGGAGAGTGGCACTGGACTCAGGTTTCCCAAAGAGTCACTGCTATTCAACCTGGGTCCCAGTGGCTCTGAGGGCAAGGACTCATCCCATTGCCAGGCTGTGTCAGCATGCGCCACGGGGTATGACAAGCGGGGATGTGGATTTGAATGCACTTTTCATCCCAGGCCAAAGCTGTGCAACAGGAAGGATGTGATGTGGAGTTTGGCACACCACACATAAGGCCATGCGTACCCAAGACAGCTGCTCTATAGTTCGCTCTGGTCTTTCAATCAAGGTGGGGTTGCTGATAGGTAAACAGGACTCTCTCTCTCTCTCTCTCTCTCTCTCTCTCACACACACACACACACACACACACACACAGACACAAATAACCACTTTTTAACTTTAAAACAAAGATAACAGAGAGCCAATCAGGAAATCTTTGTGGATTTGTAGTTCATATAGTTTCTCCCTCCCCCCCCCAGTACAAAGCTATAACTAAAAGCAGTACAGGGACTGGGGCATTGTCTCAGTGGGTAAGGGCTCTGAGAGCAAAGACCGGGGTCTGAGAAGAAACCAGTGAAGTCCAGAATCAATGAGAGGCACCGTCTCACAGGAATAAGATAGAGAACAAAACAGGAAAACACGGACATCCATGTGTCCTTTTTGACCTTCACACACACACACATACACACACCCACCACCACCACCACACCTAAACAAGTCTGTCAAAACCAAGAGGATTTTAAAACCAAGAAACCAAGAGAAGACTACTTATAGACTTTTTGGTACCTTCACTGAGTCGGTCCATCTTGGGGTCAGGTTGTGCACACTACCCTCATTTCTCTGAGAAATATGCTCATCTCCACATCTCCACATACGTCTAACACAGTGAAGAAAACAAAATCCCAAGAGTCAACTCGCTCAGCCATTTATTCCCTCTCCCGGCAGCACACTCGCTCCTGGCTGAAGATGTGGCTTTTGGTTCGTTTTATTTTTCCATCTTAGCCTTTCACCTGCACATATACAACTAATTTCTCATTTTCCTTTTCTATTGGTGTGTGTGTGTCCACAAGTGTGTGTATGCATCTGAAAGTCAAAGGTCTTCAGGTGTCTTTCATCTTGTCTTCTGAGAAAGAGTCTTTACTGGAGTGGAGCCTCCCAAGTAGACAAGACAATAAGCGCTGGTATATCTTCCTGCTCCTGCCTCTCCAGAGCTGGACTTAGAGATGTGTGCCATGCCACATAGGTTCTGCCAAGGGAACTCAGATTCTCTTGCTTGCAAGGCAATCACTTGACCCGCGGCATCATCTTTCCAGCTCCTCCCTTTTCCATTTTCCCTTTACACACTGTTGTTGCCAAGCCTCAACGCAAGGACTCTGCACTTCCCCTTCTTTAGTCCTTCATGCTTGCTTCTTCCCCCTTCAGACTTCAATGACAATGTATAGTCTCTTGGTACCTAAATTAAAATTTCCAACATAGTCCTTACTTTGAAATTCAAATGAAGAAGCCCACAAATGGCTCAGCGACTGCAACTGAAGAAAATGCAAACTCATGGTTTCACTTGTCTTCTGTCTTTTCTGTAAGGCGGACACCGAGCTCCATTGAGCGCTAGAATCATCTCCTGTGTGCAATCCCCTTACTCCATCAGCTTACCTGAGAATGCCTAACATTAGCCCAACATCCCATTGTCTTCCCTTCAAATTATCTTTCACACCACAGTCTTCTTGGCCTCTTGTTTAGGTTTATATTCATCCAGAGTCCTAGGCTTCCTTTAGATCCACCATTGGGAAGTTACTGATAATGTGATAAGCGAGAAAAGAACACTCAATACATTGTTCCTCTTTTATTCTAAATTATACCTGACATTTTCTAGCAGTCCAGTACAAATGAGATAAATAAAAATAATCAGCTTTCCCCTCAATCACCCAGACTTCCCCAGTAGACCACTAAGTGTAAATGTGAATTCCCACATATTTGAAACATATGGACTCTAGCAAACACTTTGGCCATAGCTACACGGATGACTACATTGTTTTACGGTCATCTTAATCCAAACATATATGTCCTAGAACACACAGCAGCAATGGCCTCAGAAGAGGCAAACTCCTTTGATAAAGGGTGTTTATTTAAGATAATCTTGGACCGATAAACAGTTGTTTGTGTTTTCACCCCAGCGTGTAGGAGCCTCGTGCCTGACAGACTCTCCAAGTTCAACTGTGAAATGTGGAAATATAGAAAGGAAGGCTTCTTAGAAGCCGCATCTTGAGAGTTCCTGTACCTCAGCACCAGAAGATATGCTGATCTCTGCACAATAAGCTGAGATTTAGCCAGTCTTCATTCAGGATATCAGGCTGGTTAAGGGTCTTCTACTCCATTCACCCATAATGTGACATTCCGTGTGGCTAGGTCTCTGCTGTCCCCCCGCCCCCACCGCCAGTGGATCCCGCTCATCCTGAGGAGGATGTCTGCACTCTTCACACCTTCTGAAAGCAATGCCCAGGGCTATCACCTTCATCTGGAGGTCTAGGTTTCCTCCAGACCCATGACTGCGAGGCAATCATAGCTCTGAGCCACCCTGTTGCCTTCTTGACCAAAATCATCTTCCTGAAGTTCTTTCCCCAGACAGAACCACACATTCTTCAGGTCCACTCACTATAAAGCACAGAGGATGTGCGCTTTCCTCTGCGAACACCTTCCTTAGACGGTTTCACTGAAAGTCTCAACTCAAGCAGGTCTCCATTTGAAGAGCCAACCCTTCTTAGTTTTACTGAGCCTGTTTTTACTTTCAGGGCCCTATCCAAAGCTCCAAAGCACCCTGAACTCAAGGTCTTTGCAATCCTCAGTGTCCCAATAGGCTGTCTCATCATTTGCTGAGTGGACCACAGAACCCCGTGCAGGCAGGCATTCCCCTCACCTTGTGTGCTAGACAGACCCTGTACTTGGCACAGTATGTAGCACTGTCCTGTCACATACAGGAAGAAGAATCCAGACAAAGGCCTTCCAGAAGCAGCCGCCGATGCAACAAAGCCATTTCTTTCCATTACCTGGGTGGACAGTCGGGAAGCAGCAGGCCGCGCTTCGCCCACTCCCACTCAGACAAGAAATCATGGCCATCTCCTTCCCAGCACAAACAAGCTGGCACTCTCAGCATGAAAGCTGTCTAGAAAATTTTAAGTAATAGTGTGGTGTGGATAGAACTCATGAATATTCATGAGCCAAGGGTCTAAGCAGCCAAGCTAAGCACAGAATTACAGCAATTATCTGAATGATTTACACACACACAAAGCCAGCCCTAAGCAAAATGACTGAGGAGGCTGGAAGTCAGCTCCCCCTCTGTCTGGCACCACCCCACTTTCTCTCAGGGTGCCCTGCAGGGTCCCCTGCTCTCTGCCTGATGGAGAATCTTTGTATCACCACCCCCAAACCAGTTCATACACAGCCTCTTTTTCTGTGACTGAGGCCTCTCCCCCGACCCAACTTACGTGACTCCCAGAGCATGACCAGTTAACTGGCCAGAAGATCTTACAGACTGATTCCTTGAAGGCACCCGTGGGTCTTGCTTTTCTGTTTTAATATCTCTGTTGGTAGCAAGCCTTGCCTAAAGAGTTTTTGTTACGATTCCTTTACCCAAGTCCAAGAATGGGACACTACAAACAGATTTAGTAAATAATTAAGAAGATGCAGAAGGGTGGCAAGAGCTGCATGATAAACCTGAGAGTCACAGAGCCTTGGAGCAGGAAGTTCTTAGGCCATTTAGTCTGCTTCACACACTGATGGTTCTATGCACTAACACACTGAAAGATGATAGAGTAATTCGATATGGATCAGCAGTTATTCGTGAGAGGATTGCTGACTCTTTATTATGATTTTTGTAGATCTCAAAAATACAGGCACAATGTGAATCCATTCATTTATTTTTTTGGGGGGGGTGTTTTTTTTTTTTGGGGGGTGGGGGGGTTAAGACAAGGTTTCTCTGTAGCTTTGGAGCCTGTCCTGGAACTAGCTCTTGTAGACCAGGCTGGTCTCAAACTCACAGAGATCCACCTGCCTCTGCCTCCCGAGTGCTGGGAAAGGCATGCGTCCACATGGATATGCTGGAAAATGCTGAAGCAGCTACCTTGGGTCATGAAATAGAAAGCAAGCGTGAATGCTGAACAAAGGGGAGCTCAGATTAGACGGGATGTGGTCTCGGTTAAGCTTTGGCTTGCCATCTTAGGAATACAGCCTGACATGGTACTGAAGGCACGGTGATGGTATCATGAGGGGGCTAGTCACATTGCAGCCATAGACAGAAAGCAAAGAGCATGTAGGGGATGGGACTGGTTCCTCCTCTCACCTCAGCTCTCTTTAGCTAATGTTCAATGGTTCTAGCATCCCCAGTGTCATGGCGTCTCCATTAAAACCTAGGCTTCTCCTTCTTAGCTGAGCATAATAACATCTCAGGACATCTTTGCAAGGACTCTATCCCTATCTTCATCTTCTAGCCTCCATGAATCCCTTATGGCATCTCTCCATGCTTCACGATGCCATCTAGGCTGTTGCTGGTTCAGTGTATACCAAGGACCCTTGGAGAGAAAGCTAGAGTGACTTTCCAGCAAGGAGTCATTCTGTTTTCAATTCAAGTTCTCTCCTTCTAAATTAATTTGCATTTTTCCAAGTTACAGCAATCACTAGACAGGGTCTTGCCCTCATGGGACTCTTCCCGTTGGCCCAGGGCAGAGCATGAAGCCGAGAGCTTTAATGGCGCAAATCTCAGAAATTTCAGTTGCTCTCTCATCTGTCCTGTTGCAACTTGGAACTACCTTCTTTCCTCACCAAACTGTACGTTCTTTTCCGATCTTTCTGCTTCACTTCCTGCTGTTTCTCTCTTACAGACCAAGGTGAGAGCGGTGAGCAGGAACCATTCTATCTAGAACCAAAACTTCCTCTTCCATAAGTTTTAAATTCAGTCTCACTTAACTTCTCAGGGCATGGGCAGAAAGCAGCAGGAACCTTTGCCAGAATTTGTCACTAATAGCGTCTATATCCAGACTCCAAGTGAAGTCCTAGTTTTCCCAAAGCCTCAAGATCTGGGCTTCCACCACCAGCATTTCTCTCAGTGTTCCTGGCTTCCAAATGCCAACCTGAATTCCCATCATTCTCTGCTTGCAGCATTCTCTGACTGCTCCAGTACAAACCTTCTATAGATGGTTGGTGCTACTACCCCAGATGAGAAAGGAGAGGCCAAGCATGTCATAGAGGTCAGGCTGTTTGCCCAAGAACAGTTAGTAATATCATCTGTTGGGCATGTTAAAGGGCCTCTGTACCAAACAAAAACACACAACAAAAGCCTACAAGCCCACGCGCTCACAGCGTAGATGTGCAGTGACAGTTAAGAACGAGGGACTTTACAATAAAAATATAGTCATTTGGCTGATCGATGGTGCTGTATTTTTAATGCACATGGAGGACAATCAGTTACTTTTTTAAGAAGTCAAATGAAAAGAAAAGAAGTTGGTCGGATATTTAACAAAGAAATATATAAATACCCAACAAATCTGTGGCAATTTATAAATTCACAGGACCAATTTATCTGCTATTCTATATTGTCAAATAAATCAGATTTCACAGACATTTAACACTGTACAGAACTATAGTTCAAGTCAAGCTTCCGTCATCTTCACAAGTTCAGATGTTCCTGCTTGTAGAAGATCATCACAACTGGCCATGTGGACTACTGGCATAGCAGGAGGGGTGGAGATCATCATGGGATTCTCCCCCAGCTCTCCAGAAACCCTGCCCATGCAGTTTTATTCAGTTCTGCCCTAACTGCATGCGGCCTCAGGGTCTCAAGGAGGGGCTAGAGTACCCAGGCTGGAGAACACCAGAGGCGGGGCTCCACCCACGAGGCTGTGAGGAAGCCATCATCCATGCCGAGGGAAGATTTTCCTGTGAAGTTAACATGTGCTGCCGCATGTTCCTGTCAGTAACCCTTCACCCGTGCTCTGTAAGTCGTTCAAATACACTCACTAGCTCCCCAGGGAGAACTTCGGTGGAATCCAACGTTGGCTTGCTCGTGGGACCTTAGAAGGAGGGGACAGATTTTGCTCAGGTCTTCTTACAACAACTATGGTGAACGAATGTGTGACTCATAGCTGAGGTTGCAATGACAAGTTGCAAACATAGAGCATCACTTATTCCGGTTGATTACTAAAATGAAGATCTGGGTTACCACACGCATTTGGTTTGATATCAAGTGTTCTCAAACATCATGAAGGAAAGAATTGACATAAATGAAAGTTTCCAAATATTATGTTAGAGGATCGCTATCTTAGAGCCAACCAGTGGCTCCAGGTTTTAAAAATGTTATTCTGGGAGTCTTGAATCTATATTATTTGTGGTTTTCTATATTGGTTATAATGCTGCATAATAAATTAACAGTCAGAAAGGCAAGGTTTATCATCCTCAGTGGTCCTTCCGAAACCACAGAAAGGACAACACCACCTGATATTTGGAGCTTTTGCAGCATGGTGTCTCTGCCTCTTCCTCTTCCACATAATTTTGAGATCACTCCTCTGTGTCATGCTCTTCTCGTTAATTTCATATATGATCCTCAGGTTCTGCACATCCTTTATGCTTCTTACCATTCAGTATTTCCTCCTTTCTTCCATCATGTACCAAGTTGTTTACACATGGAAGCCTACGCAGAGGGATGGGGCCAATGTTACCTGAAGGTGCCATGCATCCTAAATCCTGCTAGCCCTGCCTAGAGGACTAGAGTCCACTGAGGGATGGACACAGCTCTGTCTTGGTGGACTGAATAGAGAATCAGGGGATATCCCTCGGGGCTTTCAGATGGACCAGAGGCTTGTCCCCTGTGCCGCTTTTGTTTACTTCAATCCACATTATTTTACTTTGTCTTTATTTTACAAAAACATCTGTCCGCACGCATTGAAATAAGAATGTAGAACAAACAACCACACAGAAGAAGCTCTAACTCTAGGCATTGCTGTGGCCATGGTCTCCATTCCATATGGGCCTACTCCAACCCTTCTGATGGTTCCAGGCACCAAGGATGCCACAGGAACGGAGGAGATTGGAAGAACAAGCATCTTCTTCAGAGGCTGTCTATGCTCGGAGATCTCCCCCCAAAGAACAAAAGAGCTCTTCAGGCACACGGGTAGAGGGTCCGTTTCCTGGCTTCTCCACCTGGTCTTTCTAAGCCTTGGTCATTATTGTAAAATAGTGCCGCAGCATGCACACCCAGATGTGCGTGGAGATCGGGTTTCTTCCTGCTGTGCCCCCGTCCTCCTGGAAAGTGGTACCAGATGCCCTTTGGGGCCAATGTATGGATGATGTCATGTGTGTAGTTTAGATTGCTGCCTGACTATAAGACCCAGGGAGAACCCACACCTTGTGAAGGAGATTCTTGATTTTATGAAGGCAACAGCAGCAGCAGCAGCAGCAACAAGCCCACACTGACTCTACCGTCCCTGTATTTACACAGCTTCCTAGCTCAGCACGCTCAGAATTAGCATTGTATCACTGAACAGAAAGAACGGTGCGAATTTCTTCTACATGAAGCCCAACTTTATTACTGATAGTAAGAGCTTCCCCAGGGCCTGAAGAGGGAACAGTCCTACCATTTTGTCATGGCAATTGCTGTGAACTAATTTCACTTGCTTCTTGCAGAATTTGGAGGCATCATAGCTCTTTATCTTTATTACCTTTTGTGAATCAAGAGTTATAATTCTTTCCACATCCCTCTTTCACGCTATCACTTACCATTTTTTTTCTGTACCCTTGGAAAAGCAACAAATATATACATCAGAGCCCTCATACCCAATACGTACATCGGAGCCACTGGTGACCAGCACAATTCCAAGTAATACAGAGGAAATTATGCTCACAAAGGGCTCCTTGGAGTAGTTTTCCCCACTCACAGAAGATGAAGTTAATGAGTCCAAGGTCAGAGGTTAATCACTGTATGAACCACTTAAACCCAAACTGGAACACAGCCTTGTTCCCAGAAGAAAGCTGCACCCTGTCACCGCCGTCCTGTAAATGTCAGACAAGGGCCTCACACGGCACCAATGGAATTCTGGATAACTTCACGGTTCCCAGCCATCGACCGAGAGCTGTAAAGTCATCACATGCAGGCACACTCCTCACCGCTTTGAGATGCTCCCACTCCGAAAAGATATGGGCACATGTTCCCTCGCTTTCAAAACATGTCTACCACACCAGGGCTTGAGGGAGGTGGATGAAGCGCTGTCAGTTTTAGCCATGAAGCAACGGATACAAAAGCAGCATTCCTCAAATGCTGTCACATGGAGGAGTCCAGTCCGATGCTGATGGCCAGCCAAGGGAAAGCTGAGAAGATCTTCATGCAAGGATAATGAGGTTTTGGCCCCTGTGCACCTTTTAGTTCTCACAGAAATTAAGGTAAAACTAGTTGGGAAAATGCCCTACTGGCACCAGAGAAATTGTTAGAGGCAGGTATTGACAGGGAAGTTGGAACCGTGGGGTGGAGGAAGGGAAGCCAGCTGTTCCATTACAATATGACCGGTGTGGGCTGCCGCTGCTTTGTCCAACATCACAGGTGAGCCACAGCGCTCAGGAGGGAGGATGTCTGTGGACACGTGACAAGACCTGAATTCTAATGCCAGACCGCAGTACACAAACTTGACTTGGACAAAGAACTGATGATAAGAGAGTGTGTTATTACGTAATAGGAGTTCTCTGGAAACTGATTAAAGTAAAGCCTGGAGCAAAGACTCTCTCTCTCTCTCTCTCTCTCTCTCTCTCTCTCTCTCTCTCTATCTCTCTATCTCTATCTCTATCTATCTATCTATCTTATTAGAGGGTGGAGGATGTGGGGTCTTGGCAGAAGGATTGGGCAATGAGGAGAACTCACTGTGGGTCAGCATGCCCTACAAGAAAATGCAGAGTGTGCTTCCCTAACCAAGGTCTCCATGGCAATGAAAAGATCATGCCGTAATGCCCAACTGGAGACCTCAACAAAAAGAGCATAAACTCAAACGAGGTGACCTGGCACAGTGGAGCCTCACAAGCAGAGGACTCAATGCCATCTGTAGACACACTCACTGTATGTTTGGAGACTGTCCTTCCTGGAGGTGAGGGTTGCCATGGTAGCTCTCATGTCTTACTGGTCTGTCCCAACCAGAGACGGAGATACAGACAGAATTCAGAGAAGTGCAGTAGTGCTCTCCTTATTTGCAGACAAATGGCCTGCTTTAGATTTTTCCTGGCAGCAGACAATAGGTACAGTGCTCCCTGTTCTTGCCTTGGCTCCTGACGCTCCACTCTGCATGAAATCAGCAGTATATCCCTTTACAGACTGATCACTTTTGTTTGGTACAATGTGAATTTCTGCCAATTTGGATGGCGTGAGTGGGCTTTGCTGTTGAACACCCATCTCTGGGGATGCTCCTGCAGGTTGGAGCCAGGATGGCTCTTCCTCTCTCTCTCTCTCTCTCTCTCTCTCTCTCTCTCTCTCTCTCTCTCTC
>JAQHUG010000018.1:8243564-8267180 GCA_028555095.1 Dicrostonyx torquatus | reverse complement strand
GCAAAGAAAACCAGCCTACAATTCACAATCCCAGAGAACTTAGACAACAATGAGGACCCTAAGAGAGACATACATGAATCTAATCTACATGGGAAGTAGAAAAAGACAAGATCTCCTGAGTAAACTGGGATCATGGGACTATTGGAGAGGGTAGGAGGGGAGGGGAGCAGAGAAAAATGTGTAACTCAATAAAATCAATAAAAATAATTTTTTAAAAAGAAAGAAAGTTGGCATGGGCCTGACCTCTATGACCTCAGTAAGATGGAGTTTCATTCCATTGTCTCCCTGTATTCCTTAGACTGGAGCAAAGCCCAGCCTGACCTCGGAATCCACGGCCTTGGTATTTTCTCTTTCCAGTCGGTTTGTTGCTCTCAGAGAGATGGATGAAATATAAAAAGTTTCTGAAGTTGATTTCCTGAGAAATAACACTTAAAACCAGAAAGAAAATAAAATGAAAACAAAAAACAAACAAACAACAACAACAACAATCCCACTTTCCACTCATGGGCAACCAACTAGTTGTAAAAAAAATAAAAACAAACAAAAAAACCAGTAAGTTCACGGTATCCCCGAGTGGGCTAGCGATAAGAAGTCATTCTCTGCTCACTCACCTCTTGCTCAACACAAGTACAGTCACTGGGCTTCAAATACATCAATCTTTAGTATGTAAGTGAGGTCAGGAGAGAAGACCTCAGCAGAGTGGTTACAGAGACATCCATCATTCTGAGAAGAGCTGCAAGGTTGTCCCTCCTCCTCCTTCTCCTCCTCCTCCTTCTCCTCCTCCTCCTCTTCCTCCACTTGTAGTTAAGACATTATTTAAAGCACTTTTAATTATGTTTTTGGCTTCAGTGGCTTACATTAACTTGAATATGCAATACATGAACAAAGATATATTCAAGTCATCCATAACTCCCTCGACTCTAAGAGTGAACTTTAAACTTCAATTTAATACGTTCTGAGCACAGATTCACAGTGCTTGCGTCCAGGCTGTCCACTCAAATATTTAAGGAGAAGGCAGTATGTTGAGTTTGGCCCTGTCTGGTACTAGCCATGTCATGTCCCATGCCTTCCCGTTATTATTTTCTGTTTTTGTGATGGTAAAACCTCATGACCAAACCTGCTTATGGAAGAAGGCTGCCTTGTGCTCATGGCTCCAGATGGATGAGTCCATCCTGGCAGGGAGGCATATCTGTAGGCAGCCATGGTAGCAGGAGAAGGAAGCTGAGCGTGTACATCTTCACCTGTACACTTGAAGCAGAGAGAAGGAGCTACGAGCAGCATGTGGCTTTAACCTTTTCAAACTCTCTCTAGTGATGTACTTTCTCAAGCAAAGCTGGGCCATCTGCTCCTCCCTTCAAAGCACCTCCAATGGGGATCGAGTGTACAGATTCTACCTACACTGGGGACCATTCTCATTCGAACCATCCGTACCTTTTAAATGCAAAGACTCTGGTTATGTTTGTTAATTTTATTAATTTGTCTATCTTTTCTTTTTTCTTTTAACTATGCTTGTGCTTTTAAAATCTTTATACTTTTATTCCCTCATCCTCCTTTCAAGATGGCTGAACATGTGCAGATAGTCCCCCAACTTGTGATGGCTCAACTTAGGGATTTTTGACATTAAAGGTGTGAAAGGGATGCATACTTAGGCGACATCACACTTCAAATTGTGAACTTTGATCTTTCCTGGCTAGCCATATGTACCACACTACTCCTTGGCAAGCGGATAGCTGTAGGGAGCCGTGGCTTTGGGTCTGTCCTAGGATCAGGAGAGGAGAGGACCACAGTTTTGCTCTTTGAACACTGAGTTGCTAGGCTACAAGCTTGGTGGGAGAGTTTATTAAATACATTGTGAACTTCCCAGGAGTTCTCTAGAAGCAGCCTCATTGGAAATTTCTGTCACCCATACGACACTGTGTCCTGTATATTTAGTTGATATCTCTTCTGTTTGCAGACATTCTCTTCACCACTGTGTCTTAGGAAGAAAGGGCAGAACATTTTCATCAAGACACACAATGTTTGTGTGCATTGATTAACCAAATCTACGTTAAAGCTAGTGGACTTAATTTTAAGTTTCTGTTACATGAAAAGAAACTGGCAAGCCAAATGTCCAGGTGACCTAAATGCCTATCAAGTAACACAGAGAATGCAGACTTAGCCAAAGCACACATGGCACTCTTTCTCTGCTTGCTTTCACCATTCTCCAGCCCTGTTCCAGCGAGACTGCAGGCAGATCGAAGGACCTCTGCTATGCTTTTTCTTTTCGTGTAGTTTTCCAGAAATACAAAAGCCCTGTTGCTAATCTTTGTGGGTAGTAAATGGGAGAAGAGGAGAGGAGTTCAATCAGGGCTAACAGCTCAGATTAATTAATCAGCCAATCTCATTTCAAATCTCTCAATCTCATTTTTCCAAAATGCACCATGAAGGGACTGGGGGCATGGCTTGTCTGTAAGGTGCCACCATGAAAGTAGATGGGGGTGAGATTGGATTCCTAGGACCCAAATAAAAAAAGACAGTAATGGCGATACACACCTGCACCTAAATTCTGCAAAGGTATGTGGAGATAGGTGGGCCATAGAAGTCCTTCATGAATGGGTTAAGTTTCAGTTAGAGAACCTGTCTCAAGAAGTAAAGGGGGAGAACAGCAGGGAAAGGTGCCTGACATTGACCTTGGGCCTCTACATTAGTATCACACATGGATGAGCAGAACAAGCCCTCATACTCAGATTTGCATACAGGCACACTGACCAGTAAACCCATGACACACACACACACATGCACACATGCACGCAACACACGTACAGCACACGCACACATGCGCGTGCACACATACACACACAGCTTTCACTACAAAAACACATTCAAATTATCAATATTGCCATCTTTTGTCAACTCTAGCATTTTTCAGTCAACTGGGTGGATCTTGAATCTAAAATCTGAGCTATTTCTTTAAAAACATGTTCATTTCTGCTGAAGTTTCCAAAAGGGCTCCATTTTAAAGCATGAGAAGTGATTTCGTTCATATTTGAGCCCTCTTACCTTCCTGAATCCTAGAATCTCAGACTCAAGCTGGCTGGCCAGAAAAATGTGGCATGTGCCTTGTGGCTCTTCCACATGGTCAGAAGTTCCTAAATGGGCTTGACCAAGACACCAAGAATTCCTGTGAGATGAGGCAATGCTACCTCATTGAGGCCAAGAAAAAGAAAAAAAGAATTCAAATGAAATTCCATTACCTTGCTTAAGGCTGTAGAACTCCCGATGAAGGCATTCCTGCCCAACCACTAGGGGGCAGGGAAGCTTTGTATACGCTTTCCCAGAGATCCCTGCAGGAAATCACGGGTTGAGGAAGCGGGAAATTTCCTGGAAATACAGCAAAGCCAATCAACTATCCAGCCACCTGGAAATGCCGATAACCTGGGAAGTGCAGCTCTTGTCTAGAGGAAGTCTGGGCATCTTACCTGGGGACCAGATACTCTGAGATAGGACCTTCTGGCATAGGTGGCACTGCTCTGTAGCCAGGAGGAAGTAAAAGGACCAGATAGGATTTCTATTGTTGTGAAGAGACACCATGGCCATGGCAACTCTTACAAAGGAAAATATTTAATTGTGGTGACTCTCTCACAGTTCAGAGGCTTAGTTCATTATCATCATGGCAGAAAGCAATGCAAGATGCAGGAAGACATGGTGCTGAAGAAGGAGCTGAGAGTTCGACATCTGGACTCACAGGCAACAGGAAGTGGTCTGAGACACCAGCTGGTATCTTGAACACATAGGAGACCTCAAAGCCTACCTCCACAGAGACATACTTCCTCCAACATGGCCATACCTCCTAACAGTGCCACTCCCTTTCAGGGGGCCATTTTCTTTCTAACCACTATGTTCTCTAAAGCACAACTCAGACCTTGAGGACAGCACCATACGAAATTGTTCTGTGACCAGCAATATTGAGAATATAAAACCTGGGCTCTGAGCCTCTCAGCCACAGGGAGTACAGGGAGTAGGTACTGCTTTTTGCTAGTTCTATGTTTCTTTTCTTTCTGTCTTTTTTCCTTCCTTTCTTTTTTCTTTTTTACCTTAACTTCCCTTAATAAGAGACTGTAAACTATTAGAAGAAACAGTCACTTTTTCCCACAAGTTGCTTTTAGTCATGGCATTTATCACAGCAGTGGAAAGCAAGCTAGAACACTGAGGAATCCTGAGTATTGCTCTCCCATGTTCTTCAAGGTGACAGTACTACAAACACAGCGCCACTGGGACAGTCCTGGAGAAAGTGTGGGTGGTTTAGGCATTCGTAAGGATAACTTCAATCTGTAGAGCGCAGAGCTCCTCTTATTGTAAAGTCACAGTAAGTTGACTGGATGAGAATCAATGTTGAGTCTGCTATGAATAAAATATGCTGTGATAGTTTCCATCTAAGGTAAGATTACATTCAAGAATTAAGAGGTTCCTGAATCATTTATCGTTTTGCAAATATAAGGGATCACTAATAATATTGCTTCGTTATTATTAACATTTATGCCGGCCACAATTCTAGTATGTAAATAATATAACAGGTTGTACAACTGAATATTTCATACTTTGGTCATTTTTAGTAATAACTGAGCCCACACAGCTTGGTGCTCATAAAGAATAAAGATGAGTGAGGACTTTAGGCTACTGTGTGCTTTATGGATGGAATACACAGAAGATCATAAGATATTCCAAGGGCCTGTCCAGGCACCATCAATGTTGACTTTAACTTTTCCAGGGCAGAAGTAGGAGACAAAGGCTTACTGGCCCAAAGGGCAGAACACATCTTGAAATGTATAGGACCTACTACTAGGGCTGAGGGTGTACACTAGGAGGTCAATATTACACAGCCACCACTCACTCACTGAGTCCTCATCACACATGTATTCATTCCCCACTCACACATGTATTTATTCCTATCACTCATGTATTCATTCCTCACTCACTCATGTATTCATTCCTCATCACACATATATTCATTCCTCACTCATACATGTATTCATTCCTCACTCACTCATGTATTCATTCCTCACTCACACATGTATTCATTCCTCACTCACACATGTATTCATTCCTCACTCACTCATGTATTCATTCCCCACTCACACATGTATCCACTCATTTACTCATTTATTCATTCACTGTTAGGACATTATAATGATCATGACCATAAAGTACATTCATGAGCAAATGCTAAAGAGTTTAACTACAGGTAGACAGAACCCTAACCATAATGAAGGAAACAGAGACATTTGAGGGAATTCTGTGTAAAGAAATGGCTAGAATGCTGAGAGGACTGCAGGTAAAATAATCAAAGGTTTGGAGAAGCATGTTGCAGTCTGGAGTTGACCCCAGTGTTCTTTAGGGATCATGCTCAGACAAGCTCAAATGTCATCCTCATCACTTACCGTCTTTGCCACATTAGACACAAACTTTACTTCTAATGACAGCTTGAGAAAATATAAAGCAAAGATGCTAATAATATGATGCCCACGTGTGTTTAAAGTTTAAACTTTAGTGTTTAAAGTTCCCCAGTTAAAGTTGGGAAAATGGCAGGCATTCTGTGTAGCTAGTATTAATTATTTAGGTACTTTCTTTGATCTCTTCTTGTTGTGGGACAATGGTTTGTACCCTGTCACTTGTATTTTAAATAAATGCTGATTGGCCAGTAGCCAGGCAGGAAGTACAGGTGGGGTCGCCAGACAGGAAGTAGAGGCAGGGAGATGAGAATTCTGGGAAGAGGAAAGAGTCAGTCTGCAATTGTCACCCAGACACAGAGGAAGCCAGATATAGAGCAAGCAAGATGTGACTGCCTTGCAGAAAAAGGTACCAAGTCACGTGGCTAAAACAGAGAAGAAT
Organism: Dicrostonyx torquatus; assembly: GCA_028555095.1. NCBI lineage: Eukaryota > Metazoa > Chordata > Mammalia > Rodentia > Cricetidae > Dicrostonyx > Dicrostonyx torquatus. The sequence continues at coordinate 8,261,312 of JAQHUG010000018.1, read as the reverse complement.
AATGAGCTAATATAAGATGTAAGAAAGAGTTAATAAGAAACCTGAGCTAATAGGGCAATCAGTTTATAATTAGACCTTTATGTATTTCTTTGGGACTTAACGGCTGTGGTACTGGGCAGGACAGAAATCTCGGTCAACATCTTTCCTCTGCCCTCTCTACTCCTAGGCTCAACCTATGCCTCTACTCTCCTCTTCTCCTCCAGCTTTGGGCTTCCATGAATCATCTCACACATTTTCCTAAATGTAGAAGGTGGAGTTATCTTTTTCCTACTTTTTCTTGGTAAAGGCTTGGAGTAAAAGACAGAGACTGGCTCTGATTATGCTCTTGTGACACAGAGGTACTCTTGAGGCCCTACTCCTACTGCTGAGAGAGGATGGACCATTTTCTTCAGTTGAGTATCCACATCTGAGCCCTCCAGGCTCAAATGCAAAGATTACATGGGTGACCTTAGCTAAATGCAACACTCACAAAATAAAACAAATAGGTGTGACCCTAAAGAGAGACTTATGGAGAAGGGAGGGTTAAGCAGAGGTAGTAGGGCATGGGAGAAGGTGGAGAGAAAGTGTGGTCATCACTCAATACGTGTATGTGTGAAACTGCCAAAGGAAAAACTCAAAGAGAGTACTTGGTGTTTGCCTTGGTTAGGGTTTCCATTGTTGTGAGGAAACAACACAGCTACAATAACTCTTATAAAGGAAAACTATTAATTAGGGCTGGTTTACAGCTTCATAGATTTACTCCATGATCTTCATGGTGGGACATGGTGGCATGCATGCCCCCATGGTGCTGGAGAAGGAGCCGAGAGTCCTATATCTTGATCCACAGGTAGCAAAAGCAACTCTGTGCTACACTGGGTGTAGCTTGAGCTTGAGAGACCTCAAAGCCTGCATTCACAGTGGCACTTCCTCCAAACAAGACCATACCTACTCCAACAAAACCACACCTTCTAATAGCGCCGTGCCCTGTGAACTTATGGGGGCTATTTTCTTTCAAACTGTCACAGTGTTGATTATTCTGTGCCTGAAAGGTCCATCTCTCCAGATGTTACTGATTCTTTCCCATGATCTGTGATGAGTCTGCTTTTGGGACATCCTTGTGGATTCCCAGATAGCTTTGCAAAGTAGGAGGGGGTTTTCCTCTGTGCTCTTTACTCTCAGCCATTTATCACCTTCACATCCCTGCTGCACTTCCAAGGGACTGGAACAGATCCTGAGGCGAGTTGTAGCTACCGAAGTGGGCCTCTGTCCAATAGTGGCAGGTGGCTCAGGGCCAGCAGTCTCCATCTGCCTTGCTGGCTGGCTGAGCACTGAGCTCTACCAGCTGGCATGATTCCCAATGATAGAGCATCCATGATTTAATGTGATCAAGACCACACCCACCCAGATCCCAGCTGAAGAGAGGATGCCACCCTCCTCCATCCCCACCCTGGACTGAGGTCTGCTACTCCCTCTTCCCTAGTGCTACCCTGCCATCTGGGATATATAAAGAGAACTCCATTACCCTAGAGATCAGGTGTTTCTTCTAGCCCTGGGTCCAGGAGGGAGCAATGGAGACAGCTGCCTTGGCAGCCATCCAAACTCCCAAGAGCTGCAGGATCCCCCAAAAAACCAAGGCCTGAAAAATTAGAAACACAAAAAGATCATGGGTCTTCATGTGTTCACCTTTGATTTGATGTGCCTGGCGGTCATGTCTAGCATCACAAATGCCTCTTGTGAGAATTCTGAGCATTCCCTTAAGACAAACCTTGTCCCATAGTTGGGCTCTCCCTTGCTAGAGAATGAAGAAATAAGACAGATGCATCAGATTCTTTGCCGTAAAGCTGGTCTCCACGCCATCCCAGACCACTGCACCGCAGCTCTTGGGTGCCTGTGGCACAGTAGTGTGGTGACCTTGGTGCTCTGGGAAGCTGTGAGTTCATCCCTTGCTCCTCAAGCTGGCTTTGCTGTGCTTTCCCAGTGCGAATACAGACTATTTAAACCTGAGGCAGGGTGGTCATGTCAGCCATGTAGCTCACTCTTTCTTGCCTGGGATCCATTCTACCTGCCATGGTGTCATCTCTCCGGGTGTATAAACACCATAAACAGACAGGAAGTGCAGGTCTTGGAGCAGTTACTCCACTTGTCATTTAATTCGAGAGATGATAATTTGGATCCAGCCATGACTGGTTTGGAGCAGAATCATGAAAAAGACAAGTCTGACAGACTTAGCTAATTCACAGAGAAGCCCAGCAGTCATCTCTTGTAGGCACCCTAGCCTTTCCCCTAGGCTTCACCTGCCCAATCTGCCTCGGACTCTGTCCCTGGCATCCTTACTGGTCCTGCTGATTTGTGGATTCCAGCAGGCCCCTCTTGCTATTTACTCTCACAAAGCTTCATTGGGGGAGACTCTACCATTTTCCTGGGCACTATAAATCCCATGTGCCTTCATTCATTCACAACAAGGCTTAAATGTTTCTGTCACTCTCCCTTCCCTCATCTTCTCTTGAACCCCACCCGGAGTCTGTTTTCTTCATCCTTAGATGAACCACTTACAGATTCCTTTATCCATGGAATTCTGGGACAGTATGAGAAACCAGGTGAGTCTCAGTGGCGACTCAGGTTAAAGGGGCCAGACATGGGTGCTGAAGGAGCTCAGAAGACTGAGAAAGCTGAGGCTGAGGTCTTGTTACTGTCGTTTGGAAGCTTACATTGGAACCCAGACCCCTTGCAATGGTGATAGGGGCGGGGCCTGTGTGAGGATGCTGGGTCAGGCATCTACTCACTCATGAATGAGGATAATATAATACCCTCATGAGTACTGAAGGGAGGTGCCCATCCCATGTGAGCACACAGAGGGATGACATCACCTATGAAGCAGAGATAGCCCTTCAGCACAGCCATTGATCTTGGTTTTTCCAGACTCCAGATGCATAGGCAATACACATCTGTTTGGAAATTGCCCAGACACAGGGACAAAGATGCTAGCTGGGAGGCACTCTGAAAGTCACGCAGCTGCACTGTCCAACAAGGAAGACCCTGGGGACTGTGTGACTTTAGAATCTATTACACTGAACACAATTGAAAGGCCAGTTCCCCAGGCACCCACACTGCAAGTAGGCAGTCGGTATGATTTTGTATTGTGTAAGTTCAAAATATGTCCCACCTCACAGTTTACCACCAGATAAAACCAGGTCAAGGAGACATGCCTGCTCGTCACATTGGATACAACAGAGATTGAAGGAGAGAGGGTGAGAGTATGCTGCAGACACAAATCTGCTAAAGGGAGAAGCTTGAGTCAGGCCCTGCCAGTGCATAAATGTGTGTGTGTGTGTGTGTGTGTGTGTATGTGTGTTCCAGACCATGTCTAGAATACAATAGGTGCTCAAAAATGATTAAGAAATAAACAAATTGGGTGCATTATTAGTGTGTGTTTGTGGAAGTGAAGTATTAAAATTCAGAATGTTAAAATGTACTCTCATTGTTGCTCAGATCCAGGTACTGTGCCTGTAGACACGTTGCTATGGAGGACTGGGTCATTGCGGGAGATGAGGAGCCACCACCCTGTTCTCTCTGCCCCTCCTCCGTGGTTTTTAAATCTCCCGGGTTTGACCATTTGCTAGTACTGTGCACGCACATTGCAGCAGATAGAATGTCTACATGGGATTTGTACTTATTCTGGACTCCTTCAGCCTGAACTTCAGGGTCCCAGAACTCTTGGTCTGAACTTACAGGTGTCTGGTCTTGACCTCGAGCACCCGTCTTGAGGGCTTAACTGGTATAGCCTGGAAATCAGAGCCTGGAGAGAGGCAGGACAACCTTAGGCAGAGTGAGGACAGACAGAGTACAGGGGAGACAGGCTCAGAAACAGAGTGCATGACGGACCGAAAAATTCTAAAGTATAAGCTGGTGCTAGACGCTGGGTAATGGGTGTTGGGTCCTGTGAAATCGGGTGTTGGCTGTTGGGTGCTGCCAGACACTGTGGCAGTTTGGCTGGCTTCTCAGTCCAATTTTTCTGGAGGGGGAAGGAGGAAGACTGATCATATAGAGGTTGGACACCTTTGCCCACCCAGGTGGTGAGTGAGGAACCTTTGGTACCAACCTGCAACATTAAGCAGAAAGCTGGAGAGATGTGTGTAGGAGGCAGGACCATCCTAGTAGACACATACATGAGCCTCAGATGAGCCTGGGCCTCTCACCTTAGCCCCCAGAGGTTCTTCTAGAGGTGTCCCAAACCAACAATTCAAACTCAAACATGTACCTCAGCAGCACAATCCTGCCCAGATTGTTCCTGCCACCATCCCCAGAGGAGGTTAGCAGTGCACTCCAGTGAACACAACACTCTTTGTGTCTGTCTGCGGTAAGTATTCTGTCATAAACTTTACCATATGAGTCAGTGTGGAGACAATAAAGATGCCAAGACAAGCTGTCACACGTGCTGACGATTCAGAAGTCAGAGCTGAAATGATTGGCAGGGCCAAACAGCTCCCCCGAAGGAGGAAAGACAGGCAGAGGTTCCCATCCTTCCCAATGCTGACTTGCAGGAAAGTCCGGGTAACACAATGCACCCTGTGATGCTTAGAACACTTATCCCAGAATTTCTTTAACAGAAGCCCATAGTGTCTTGATACCTAAAGATGGCTTCATTGAGCTTGACATCTTTGTAGGCACCCATGGAAGACTGAATCTAGTGCTTGTTTTTGTAACAAGCAGTAGCCACATGGTTACTGGGAATTTAAAAACAACTTTTTCCAGACTGTAGGAACCTGGTGAGCATTTCATTCTAACGAACAGGGAAGGTGGGTATTGATGAGGACACAAGGGTTTAGGCAAATGCCTCCTTTTCATTTCCCCCAAATATTCTTCTCGATCGCCTTTCTGTCTCAGATTGTTGAGGTCATTCTTTCAAAACTGGAAAGTAATAGCAAAATACAAAGATAATACAAATAGCTCATAATCTTACTGCCATATAAGGATTTATTTCTTTTTATTCACCTAAACATGTATATAAGCCAAGCTGTGACTATATTTCACTTAAATTATATTATTAGTATTAGCCATTCATCTAAGCATGCTTGAAAACGCCATTGTAGTTATGTTTACATGCTCTTCTAATGAGCATCTGGTATGTGCTGGGACATCCCATGAAAAGGAAGTCTTGGTCAGTTGGTCAGTGGAGATGTGTCCTATATGGGGTAGATAGTCTGACCAAACCAAGAAAGGGCAGCAAGTCCCTTTGTAGGATGAAAATTGGAGAAGAATGACATGTCCACTGAGTCCGAACATCAATCAGATGGAAAGTGACACCAGGAAGGGACCAGTAGAGTGCATCTGGGAGGATAGCGGGTGTGGAGAACTGTCGGAGTAGGTCTCATCCAGAAGTTCTGAGACCCTGGGCCAGAGGAATGGAGAAAGTCCAAGCATCTTAGGGGTGTGTTCGGAGGAATCTGCAGAGTAGGATGTGGTGGAGCAGCTCAATCTTCGATCCATTCCCCTTGACCCCTTGATTAAAGTTAGCTCCACAAATACAAATAGCAAACATAGAACTGTGTGTGTGTGTGTGTGTGTGCGTGCGTGCGCGCGTGTGCACGCACAAGCTCACTCAATGCACATGCTTGTATGTGCTTGATGTGAAAGTAGAGATGATACTGTAAAGGGTAACAAAGGGGACCAATGGGAGCGAGAAGAATGAGAGAGGAGAGAGGGCAGGATATGCTCAAAGTACCGTATATCTGTGTAAAAGCACCTTGTGAAACCACATACAACGAATATATGCCAACTATAGTATTATTCTTTTAAAGGACTCTCTGGTCTTATGTGCTCAGGAAAGCCTTAACTTGCTTTGGGTCAATAATTGATTTCATTTTCAGGACCAGTACCAGAACTAAATGATACTGTTCTTCCTAAAGACCACATAAAGAAACTGAGGCACGGAAAGAACATGAAACTTTCCCAGAGCTGATGAAGGAAGCCCATGACAAGGTGAGGAGAAAATACAGCTCCTCTGCTACGTTCCCCGGCCCCGTCCTTCCAGGCAAGCATTTTCCTCTATGACTTACTCAGTGTTGGCTGCCCTTTGACCTTGACCTCTGTGCTCACATCACTCACCCCATGGAAAAACAACAAAAGCATAAGCTTTGACTCCCTCATAACCTCCATTTGGAAGGCAGGATCCTTAGATTATGGCCAATTAGAGTTCTAGAAAGCATATAGTGGCACAGACCAGAAGGCTGGCTGGAGCCAGAGCTGCCTTCCTAGGAACAGTGCCTCTAGCCTTCTCATCTGTGGTGATGATCCAGAAAGACCAGAGCAGAAGTGAAACTCTCATAAAGAAGTATCACTTATGTCTTCAATATGCAGGGTCTCCCACAGGCTCATTTGCTTAAAGCTGGATACCTGGGTAATGGCACTGATTTTGGAGGTGACAGGGACTTTAGGAGTTGGGGAATGCCAATAGGAGGTTGCTGGAGGCTGTCCCGTTCCCCACACAATGATGTAAACTGCTCTACTCCTACATCCTTCCCACTATCATGATGGTGGGCTACCTCTCAAACCAGAAAGCCAGAATAGATAATTCCTCCCAATGAGTTGTTCCCAGTTTTGCACAGCATCACAAGTCTCATAATTATCCCCCTCCATCAGCTCTTGCTGGCGACCCGATGGCACTTCTCACACCACTTACATTTTCTGACCCGCAGTATGCAGCCGCTGACATCACCAGTTTCCTTTGCTCTTTTAATGCAATCAATGCAGTGGCCTTTGAAATTCAGCAGAGCAACTGCCGTGAAGTTCTTCTCCCAGGAGACAGATGATGCTCAGCCACAATTATCCAAAGAGGTTTTGTTTTGTTTTATTTGTTTCTGTCTCCCATGATTTTTCCATTGGAGATATAAGTTGGTTAAACACAAATCACTCTAGCTCCAAACCTGCATTGCTTCTAGGCTCTGGGGACAGTCCCCCGCTTTTGGAGTACTCGCTATTTATTATTCATTGAATCATCAGCACATCGCAAATTAGCCCAAGAGGGTAAGAGACATATGGTCAGCCTCCATTAGCTTTCAAGACCAGAGGTCTCCAGACCACTGAGGGTAGTTCCATGGGTTCCTTCAGCCTTTCTTGGCATCACTTCATTCCTGCATCATTCCACACCTCCATTGTGCTGGAAACATCACCTCCTACATCAGAGGTATTTCTTTCACTGACCCATAATTCCATGAGAAACCAGCAATCCTGAGAAATCCACAAAGTGATCCAAGGAGATTTTGTTTTAACAGGACCATGAAACATTGTATGATGTATTATTTAAAAATATCTTTGGGAGTTGTGAGGGTTTTCACTGACAGAATAAACAATATACCAGAAGTGGGTTTATTACAAGTGCTTTACACAACACCGCCTGTGCCGTCCAGCTGTGGCTCTCTGCCCAATGGAGAAACTAAGACTCCAGTAGCTGTCTAGTCCTTGAAGCTGGATGCCTCAGCAGCCTGGATCTGGCACTGATGCTTGCAGAGATACAAGAGAGCTGCTGGTCTCCAATCCCTACTGCAAGGATGAAGAAACTGGGTTCGGACATCTACAAAGGAATGTAGCAACAGAGCAAAGGTGGCAGCAGCACTGGTGCAAAGGTCAGCAACTGAGCAGAGGCACTTACCAGCAAGAGGCAATGCAAGCAAGCAGAAAGTAACAGCTGTTTGTTTTGGACCTCCTTCTATCTGGTTCATTGCCGGAACATGCTGCCAACTCTGGGTCTTCCAATCTCAGTCCATCCTTTCAGGAAATACACTTGAAGAACCACCCTGAGGAGCATCTCATGGTTGAACATAGATCCCACATAGGGAGATCACCCAGAAAATACACCTAAACAATCGCCCTGAGGAGCATCTCATGGTTGAACATAGATCTCACACAGGAAGGTCACCCAACTCATCAACAAGCTCCTTGAAATTCCTTCCTAGTGTGTGTGAGAGAGGGTAAACAGGTTGAGACACTAAAAATAGTCAAAGTAATTTAAAGTTTTTGTTCATTCTTTTGGTTTTTTTTAACAATGGGGATGAGTATATTTTTCAAACTCTGTATTCTTTCATTATCAACATGAAGTCTACTTCATAAAATTAATGAGATTGAGATGACTTCATTTTGAACTCTAGAAGAACTTCTGATATTCTTTTTAGGTTTTTTTTTTAAGATTTTATGTCTTTGAATATTTTTCCTTCAGGAATGTCTGTGCACCATATTTGTACCTGGTGTCCACCGAAGTCACAAGAAGGCATTGGATCCACTGGAGCTGAAGTTGTGGGTGATTGTGAACTACACATGTGGGTGTTGGGAATCCAACCCAGGTACCAAGTGCCCTTAACCACTGAGCCATCTCTCCAGCATCTCTCCTGGAAGTTTTGCAGGGAAGTATACGTGAAGTTACTTCCTTCAGCTTCCATCTCTTGGTTCCTTCTGTCTGGTAACATCTCTATGGAAGAGAATAAGCCCATTTGGCCACTATACAGACAATTGCTTTCATCTGTAAAGTGAATAAGTCTTGAACGGAATCAAACGGCCCTGAAGTCTGCAAATAGCCAATTGCTCCGTAAATATGAAATAATTTCCACTCTCTTTGTGAAGCAGGATCCGAATGGAGTCTACACAGTGTGTTCAGTTCCTGTCTGTCAAGACTTTTCTGATTTGCTAATCACCCCTCCTTCTCTCTCTTTTGCAAGGGTTGAAAGCAGCAATTTCTTGTTTCAGCTGGTGCTGTTGGTGTTTCTCACTCTGTAGGCTTGTTCAGCACACTTTCAGGGTGTGGCTAAACAAGTTCTCCACACTTTGTATTTTCTATAAAATAGCAAAATAGGGAAGAAAGAGTGGATGTGGAAGTCTCCGGACAGCCATGCCTGAGTATGTATGTCAGCACACATGAGTAGGCGTGCACGCACATGTACCCATGCCTCCAGGCATAGGTTTGTAATAACTCATCCCTGCTAGGATCTTTCGTTTTGACAAGAACTAAATACTGTTTGTAAACTGATGACACAGAGACCCTACAAGGAAAATTTTCCCCATTTTTTTAAACAGACCGAATTATAAGTTATAAAGTGGCATAAGTTCCAGGGTTACATTATTGTTATTTTTATTACAGAGCAAAAGAGCATGGTCTTAATATCACATTCTGTATACAAGTTATTAGTGATGTCATTTTAATCAGAAAATTTCAGTTTCCACAAATGAGTATGGAGCTGTTTGCCCCCTGTCAAAGAGAAGGTTGCATGCAGTAGTCTGTGTGCCGAGCACAGAGAGAGCAGACAAAGCCATTACCTGCTCGTTCCTTGGGGACCTTTGCACTCTCAGCATGGTTGAACTGCAGAATCCCAGAAAGCTTTTTACAGACAGATGTGAGAGTCACATCCCAGACCACCCCAGCTGAAATCTGGACAGTAAGACAAAATACTGGAATGTCTTGCAGCTCTCAAGCTGACTCTGTCATATACGGCTAGACACTGAAAAATCCTGTAAATGAATTGTAGGAATTCATTTCTTACTCAACTAGATTAAACTTTGTTTAACAACAAAGTTATGGGATGACTATTTATCACTATTTCTCTCTTCATCAAATAGTGTTAGATAAATGAGTGTTTTAAATCCTGCTCTCCAACCCTATAACAATTTGGTATTCATACAGTCTAAACCCAGCAAACTGTGCTGCCTTGAAGGATGCTCAGTTCTCCAGTGTTTCTATAATGTTGGCAGGACTCAGTTTTAACCAATTACTCAATACTCATGTTGAGGAAATTTCCTAAGTGGAGTTGTGATGAACAGCCTTGAGAAGGAATCCGGTATGTGAGCCAAACCCTAGACCTCGAGGAGAGTTCCGTGTTATTCTGCATTGAATTTAGTCCCCGGTATAGAAGGCAATGAAATATTAATTAATATATTAATGAATTCACCAAAGCAGTCAACAGAGTTAAATATATTTCCAACATGCAAAAAATTATTTGAGGCCCAAGTGTAAAACTATATGACTCCATCTTAGTGAGTGTCTTCTGGAGATTGCTTAGAATATACTGTGACGAGGGACAAAGATGAAATAGAGTAAGAGCTGGAGGATGATTGTGGTACACAAAGAGGTGACGGGGACTTAGGCTATGGAGAAAGGAGCAGTGGTCAGAGCTTGGGAACATTCTGCAGGTAACACTGGTGGGTTCTGGGTTCGAGATCTGCTATGAGGAAGAGAGAAACCGCCAAGATGTCTAAGTCTCTACCATCAGAGAACCCAGGACACCTGGGGCTCTCACGTATGATCAAGAGTTCTAATCAGGGGGAGTTATGCTTGGAATCCTTGGTCACACTGGAGGGCATGCTTCCACTTGGAGGCCCCAGCACACAAGTGGCTCTCGAGGGAACAAGATGGATGTGATCACCTCAATGTAGGTGTGAGACAGGACAGTGCCTTCCAGGTTTTTTTTTCACACTTGGTGCTGCTTCCGAGGCCTTCCCACAGGCATGTGCTGTTAATAAGAAATGTCCCCATAGGCTCAAGTATTTGAAGTCTAGGTCCCCAGTTGGTTGCACTCTTTGAGGAAGGTACGGTGTCTTTAAGAGGTGGACCCTTGCTGAAGGAAGTATGTCATCAGAGGCGAGGTTTGAAGATTGATAACCTTGTTCTACTTCCTGTTCTCTCTCTCTCTCTCTGCTTCTTGTGTGTGAATGACAAAATGAGACCAGCCAACTTGCTGCTCCTGCAGGCATGTCATGCCTTCCCTGCCATTATAGACTCTAGTCCGCATGCCAAAACAAACTTTGTGTTTCCCGGTTTCAGATTCTGCTTTATTCTGCGTCCCATAATTTATTGCCGTGCACCTCTTTACCTTATGTTGAAGTACCATGGGCTTCAAAAGGATACAGAAAGCGCTATGAGAACTTCCACAAAAGATCAAAGAAAGTAAGGCTATGACCAAGCATTGGAAAATGCGCCAAGCTCCTCTCAGTAAGTGCCAAGAAAGACTGTTCTCTTTGGAAACCCCTGAAGCTTCCAGAAATGTGACCAGTTTCACAGTGTGTGTGACTTGTGCACTGTTACTGTTAGCTTTTGAGCAATGGACAAACTCTTTGAGCTGCTCTTGGCCATGGTGTTTTATCACAGCAGCAGCAAAGTGGCTGCTCCAGCGGCGTTTATGATAAATCCTGCAAATTTCATTCACGGTCGTTAAATCCACACATACGCCATCAAGCCGGCGCATTCCGAGATATGCTACTCGCAGTTTAGACTCTGTCACCAGAGGCTTCGGGAGATGGGTAAAGGCACTGCTTTCCTGAGGCCTAACGATGAATGCTGTCCTAAAAACCCAAAGCTGAAATGTCTGGTTTCTGAGGACGCAGGTAGCCAAGACACTTCTACATCAGATTCAATTTAGAGTAAGAGTAGACTGAGCCGCTCCTCCAGCCTCAGGGACCCTGCCCTGCTGAGAACTGAGCAGAACAGAGAAGGAAAGGGGTGGAGTCGCTGTCTCTGCTTAGCCAGGGACATCTGTCTTCCCGTGGCTTACAAGACTTCCCACAAGAACTGAATCTCACTACCTGTTGTCATGGTTTCCAGGTGATACACAGCAGAGCAAGGGGCTTCTTGACCTTCAGAAGAATGTGGGCGAACTCAAGCGAGAAACGTTGGTCTACAGAAACAGGCAGATGGATAGAAAGTGGGTACTGTAGCTGAAGAACACACATCCAATGCTTCAGAGTCTGGGCCTAATTTCTTCCTGAACCCAACAGGCAGATACCCCCCTCCCCAACTCTGTCAACAGAGTCAAGAGAATCAAACATTCTCTGAGTCGTCCATCAGTACTATTAAGTTTTGGCAACGAGCTCATTTTCCTGAGAGTTGGGGTATAATAAGTCATCTGCATCGAGGAATGGAGAACTTTCTTTAAGATGCTCATGGTAATCCTCAGCGTAGCTCAGCTTTATTCTATGTTAGAAAATATAGTCTCTAGCGACTGCATTTTAGTGGAAATGACAAACTCCAAACCAGTCTCTTTGTAACATTGGGAAAGCACCGGGGCTTGTTACCCAATGTGCATCTGCGGGCCCCACTCTGCAGCGTGTGGGTGCTTATTTGTGGGTGCCTCACTCACCTTTTTATTATCTACTTCCATAAAACGAATGATTTTATAATAGCCATGGCTTTGATCATGGGCAGAGAACACGAGGAATACACAGATAAAAGAGTCAGTCATTTCACATCCAACCAATGCTTTTCACTGTATTTTCAATATATTACAATGTTTCATAGCAAATAAGTGGCAACCATAGTTATTTTTACCTGTTCCAGTACTGTTTATGCTACTGAATGTTATTTAGGAATTGCATACAGGGCTTTATACCATCTATCTATCTGAATAGTTGAGGGAACCTGTTCAAAAGCTAAATACATGGTCATTTGCTTGTAGCAAAGGCAATGTGACGGAGAGAACCAGCAATTTGTTGCATTCTTTTTACGTAAGTCTGTGCAATATATTGTTGACTCTATAGATTAAGGAAATAAATGTTTTAAGTATTTGGTTGACCAGAAATATCTTTTAAACTGTGCTCTTTTTTTAAATCCGACTATGACATGTTCGAAGACAAAAATCATCTTAAAATTAACTCACATTTGGTTCAGACTGACCTTCTGACAGGATGAGCTGGGTGTGCCGCCCTGTGAGTGAAAAGACAAAGACTGGAAGATCTTTTCTTCAGAATATCATGAATTCATAACAGACTTACAAAAACTGAGTTCAAACCAGTAGTGGCTTCACCCCAAGACTGTCAGGGCTGAAGGCACCACATTCATTTCTAATCATTTCCCATCCAAAGGAGATTTAAGTGTGTAGGCAGCACTGGGCAGTCTAAGGAAACAATGTATTTCTGAATCCACCCCGAAATGATTTATATGTGTCCTCATGGTGACCTTACCCTTGAGCCGCACGCCATTACCCACACCTGGATGATGACTCCTCCTTCCCTGGGACCCAGCATGCCAACTACAGTCTGTGCTGTGACACGCTTTCTCAGTGATGGATCCAGGGTGATAGCATCCCCAAAAGGGTCAGTGAAAGATAACAGCAGACTGGTGTGTGCGAGTGGACATCTGGCGTGTAGTAAGTGCATTTGGGGAGCTAATAAACTGCTCATTGTGACCAACTCCTGAAATTGATTCTAATACGAGCAGTTGGGGGGAGAAATTGGCTTTTCGGGAAGTCACTTAATGTCATATAGAGTCCTTTTCCACAACCCAGCTAAACTGCTTAGCTGCTTACAAAGCAAATCTAGCCTGTTTTGGTCTGGTAATTAAGCAAGCTGCTTAGCCTGGTGAAGTTCAAACACTAGGTGTGGGTACAACCGCATCTCCACAGCATTCGTAGCAGGATTTAAACCAGCAGCAAGTCTAGAACTAACTGGCTTCGCGGCTAAGGGAGGAACAAGGATCACTCTGCTTATGATAGTGCTTTTTAGATTTCTCAGCATTGGCTTCAAGTTGTGTATATTCTATAAGCATAGTCTAAATGTAATTCTCATATTAACCTTTTAGGCATACTAAGAGGACTTAGATGAACGAGACCCTGGCTAAAAGGGACTCAATAATTCATAGGTTCCACCTTTGGGAGACAGACGCCTCTTACAAAAGATCAACATGAGGTATCCGAATGTGGGATGTGAGGGGGGACAGTGTGTCTGAATTCACTAAGGACCTCACATCCTAGGGCCACCAATGACACTGGAGGGAGTCAGAAAAGAGGGCTGTGTGATGAAGCCAATGCTGACAGGGTTGAGAGGGGTTAAAGGCTCACTAATGCTTCTTCGCTGTCATCTTCCTTCCTGTTTTATATTCTCAATGTTGCACAGTCAGTGAGTAAACAGCAAGACGTTTAAAAAATGACGTGGCACCTATCAGTGTCAGGGGTCATCGAGGGGGTAAAGTCTTGAAGAATGTTCTAATCCACAGCCTTAGAAGGAGCTGTGGAAGACAGGCCTAAATTTTAGCATACAACAAACTTACATCTAAATACGATTTTTGTTACTTACTAGTTGGGTGGCATCAGACAAGTTATTTTCCTCACTAAGCCTGGATTCCTCATTTGAAAAACAAGGGTTTTATTACTCACCTAATTGGATGCTGTAAATAAAGGGAATAGCACACAGTTGTGACAACTTCATAACCTCTTTATAGACAAGTGTAAATATTTTTAACTCCTGAGTCTGGGGAAAAGAAATCTAAAGCCTCTCATAAAGACCATGCAAACTTTACACCTGAAATACAGCCTCACTAGACTGAGTATACACATTCTAGAAGGTAGCCTTTTTGACAGTCCAGAGACAATAAATTCAAGTAGAGATAAGACATTCCAACAGGAATGCTCGTTACAGGAGGTGAGGAAACGCTGAGACCGGAGCAAGGTTCTCCGAGAATCCTGGGGCGGACGAGAAACCTGTGCTCTTTATTTGCTTGAATTTGAATGGGGGCAAATGATATATTAAGCAAGTTTATAATTCCACAAGACCAGGCACTCGAAGACTTAGCACAATAGATGCTGCGGCAAAAGCCAGCACTGAGCACAGAATGACCGCTGCCTGATCACAAGTTCAGGGGAAGCTAGCAAAAGCACTGCAGCCCTGCCCAGAACAAAGCAGAACTTAAATCTTCCCTGCCCACCCCTTTATGGTTCCAGAGAGAACGACCTTGCTTAATACCTTGTCCTCCATAAAAAGGGGTCATCCTGCGGTCAGAGCATAGAAACCCGTGCCCCCTGACACCGAGTCACCAATCTCTGACGAGAAGTGGTGGAGCCCGACCTGTGATTCATCCTCTTAGCTGAAAGCTCCTGCCTTCCTGAGGCTGCACATTGCCGCTCTAAATCCTGGCCATGTTTCCTACCTAGTAAAGCTTAGTGGAATTAGCGTGTTATATGGGGCAGCATTCATCTTGCCTTGTAATCATCTGTGAATAAATCCAAAGTGTTTTTGTGGAACAATTTATCAATGGTTAAAATACGCTAGGATATTTGTATTTGTTAATAAAGTATGAAGCATTGTTTGTGTCATTATAGGTCTCCCTAATTAGAAAAACAAAAGACAGAGAAGAAAACGGGTAGATGGTGATAGATAGATAGATAGATAGATAGATGATAGACTCATGCATATATGCATACATATGCATTCATATAGATACATATATGTCAGATAATGGATGCTAGATACAAAGATATGGATAATCAACATGATAGATGATATATATATAAATAGGTAGAAAAATAGATCATAGATAGATAGACAGCAAATAAACTATAGTAATAAATGCAATTCTTTTCTTTAAAGATTAGGAATAATGCAAGTATGTCTACTGACACTATGTCTATGAAACACTGTTTTGTCATTAGTTACTGAGTAAATCAAATTAAAAAATCAAGAATATTGGAAAGAAGGAAAAAAGCACAAAACTGAAAATTGTCAATTTTTTATAGATGACATGATTGTTTATAAATGATTCACAGAAATCTACAAATAAGTTAGAGAATTAATTATCAAGAACAAGGTCAATATCTACTAATTAAAGATAATTTTATGTGCTAACATTAAAAATTGAAAATGAAATTAAGAAGGCATCATTACATTAGCACCCAAAATTTATAACATATAAAACAGAGAAAATTCACTCAAAATCCAGAGGCCAAAAGCACTGGGGAAATTTAAGTGCAATCATGCCATGCCCCTGGGATATCTACTTAAATAAGTATTATACATTAGAACTCTTTAAATACTATTATAATAATTGCAATTAATTCTAATCAAATATAAAGCAATCTAAATCAACTTCAGCAGGATTTTATGCAGAAAGACATGTGTTCATTCCAAATGTACTTGGGGCAGCACAGGAACATAATGGGAAGTGAGGGAGACAGGAAGTTAGGAGGAATCACGTGATAATAAATATGAATGCCAAGTCATGACAATTAGCCACAAACACAAGTAAACGTGGTGATCCACAGAGGCAGGCCACAGATGTAACCAGCTCGAGCCATACTCCTGAGAAAACATGATTCAAGTTGGATCTTAAATTGTTAGAAGGAGAAAGCGGGCTGCCTCTAATATTTAGAACTTGACTGTGATGTACAGAAATTGATTCGGGATTGGAGAGTTAATTTGCTTTTGTCTAAGAAACAAAGTAATTCAGAGTTAATAGAATATTTTCACACATAAAACTGAGACTACTGGTCTACCTATGTAACAAGGAAAGGTTACTCAGTATCCACTTCCACATTCAAGTTAACTCTAGACAGGTCATGGGTCTATGCACAAAATCCAAAACCTGAAAACATATAAATGAAAGAAAAGAGAAAATACTGTTATTTGAACATAAGTTATATCTAATTTTATAAATCAAATTAGACCCAATTTAGATAGTAATAGATACATATAGTACCTAAAGTATGATTCAGAAAAGACAAATGAGGACTGGAGAAATGATGACTCAGAAGTTGAGAGCGCTGGATGCTCTTCCAGAGGAGTGGAATTCTGCTTCCAGCACCCAGGTTAGACAGCTCACAACCACCAGTAATTCCAGTTCCAAGGATTAGACTCATTCATCTGGATCCCTTGGGCATCTGTTCATAAATGTGAAATAATATGCACATATACGCATCATTATTTTTTTATTTTAAAAAATAAGTAAATTCTCATAAAGAGCAAGAACACCTGCTCTTTACAAGACATCATTGAAAGATGCGTAAGTGGCTGGGGAGATGGCCCAACCGTTGAGAGCTATTCTTCCAGTGGACCAGGGTTCTCTTCCCAACACCCACATCGGACAACCCACAACTACCTGTAATTCCAGCTCCAGAGCCACTTCACTGACATTCTCAATGGAGCATGCCATGTGTGATGTCATGCCTCTGGTCCTCAAGTATCCCCATGCTTGTATTAAATGTGAAATGGCTCTCTAGTACATGTCCCACCCAAAGACACCTCAGTTTCCCTTCTGCTCCCCTCTCTTCCCTGAAATAATAAGTGAGCTCTGGTTTCCTACCCATAAAGGTCAACTATTGGTCTCTGATCTCCACAGGAATACCATGGCACATGTATGCCTCTTTCCACAAGAGGGCACGTGTGCACACACATACACACAAACACGCACACACACAAGTAACTGTAATAAGATGTTTTAAGTTGTATACAAACAATGAATACTGAAGATAAATAAAATAAAAATATGGTTCATCATAAAGTGAGATAAAGAAAGAGATGTCAATTTATATCTGGAAGTAATATTCATCTAAATATCCCAACTTTCAGGGAAGAGCCTTTGCCTCTCTCAGGCAGGACTGCAAGGACCTTCACTTCTGACTACTTCTTGATGCTGTGCTGTGGGGAACTTTATCCAAATCAACAGAAGCGCCCCAGAGAAGTTCCATGAGGGTCAAGAAGGGCCCTACATCTGCGGTGTCTGCAGCTTCCTGGCCACCTTCAGATCCTGCCTCTGACGAGCTTATAGGCCAAACACCAGCTTGCTGAGAACTAATGCCCAATGCCTATTTTCCGGATGGTGAGACAGTCTCCAAAATGATCAGATGTATTTGGAAGGTGAGGTTGTTTCAGAGTTTTCCACCTTATCTTCTCACCTGCTCGTGGGGATGCACCTGTACTTCTTTTCACCTGCATGTGGGGATGCACCTGTACTTCTTTTCACCTGCTCGTGGGGATGCACCTGTACTTCTTCTCACCAGCTCGTGGGGATGCACCTGTACTTCTTTT
>JAQHUG010000018.1:8225604-8243427 GCA_028555095.1 Dicrostonyx torquatus | reverse complement strand
TGCACCTGTACTTCTTTTTACCTGCTCGTGGGGATGCACCTGCACTTCTTTTCATCTGCTCGTGGGGATGCACCTGTACTTCTTTTCACCTGCTCATGGGGATGCACCTGTACTTCTCACCTGCACGTGGGGATGTGCCTGTACCTTCCCCAGGACCATTGTACTCAGTTTTTGGATTCCCCTTCACTCACACATGCCTTCACAGCATGGACTCTGACAGTGGTGCATTGTGTCCTTGGCTGGTGCGCAGAGTGTTGTCATGCCAAATAGATCTATGTCTCCTTTAGAAACAGCTAAAACCCTTTATGCGAATGGTATCCCGCAAACAGCTGTCTTCCCCGGCAAAGCGACAGGATCACTTTCAGGATCTCCAGACAGCATGCCTCTATGCCTCCTTTCTTCTGCTGGGATAGCCAGATAACACTTAAGGGACACAAAGATTCCCTCCCGGGCTACATTACCTAGAGATGAATAAAGCTCAATACATTATTGTAAACACAGAGATGTTCTGATTTTGACAGTGGGAGGGCTTCAAAGTGAAGAAGCAGGAGGGAGCACGTGATGGTAAAACGAGAGGGCTGGCTGCAGTGAATGGAGAATCTATCTCTAGAAACCCACACAGCCTTGTGTGAGAGAGGGATGCCTTCATGGACACAAAAGACTTGCTCTTGGAGTCTCCTCAGATCTCAAGACAAAGATCATGGCTATCAGGCCTCTCTCTGGCATAATACACCTGGCCCACTTCATATCCAGGAAAGCCAAAACAGGTTTGAAGATCAGTTTACTATGGGCCTGTACTTATTACCCCCAGTATTTGTGGATCTGCTCGCTCGACCTCAAACACTGTTGGGCTTCTCTTCCTGCCACAACTGCACTCAATACCCTTTCATTTCTTGCTCTGATGCAGGTTGACCTACCTAGATACCTGCCCATGATCTTCAGACAGATCCTTAGTAGGTATGCTAAGGCTGCGATGGACATCTGCAATCCCAGCCCTCAGAAGGTTAAGGTAGGAGGCTAGCTACAAACTTGAGGCTAACTTGTCTACAGAGCATACCAACCAGCTATGACCTCATAGCAAGACCCTGTCTCAACAGCTCCTCCCTAAATGGAGATTATAAATGTAACCCACACCACCATTCCTCCATCCTGTCCATATTCAGCTCCCTTCTTCTTCCTTACTGTATGCTTAGCTCCATCCCTGGCTTCATTCCTGAGTCTCAGTCATCATCCGTACTTAATTTTCAGTGCTAGAGACTGGCCCCAGGGCCCCATGCACACTAGACAAGCACTCTCTTACCGAGTTATCTCTCTAGGTCCTTCACTAATATGTTTATCAAAGCCTAAAGACACATAATAGCCTCTGTCGAGATAAGGACACCACCATGATGATATTTTACGTTACTTCACAAGCACAATTTTTTTCTGTTTATTCCCCAGAACTGTCAATGAGGGAATCAATGAACTTGGAATCCACAGCAGAGCATCATTCTGGTACTCGGGACGTAAGGACAACCAGTGACAACCATGTTCGTGCAGTGTAGCAATCAGGTAGGAAAGAGTGAAAGCCAAAGAAAGTATAGGGCATGCAAAGCACTTGTCCTGAGACTGGATGACCTATGAGAGACAATCTGGGGCTCCCCGTTTCCTCTAATCCCTGCCTTTCCATTTGCCTCAGGAATGTGAAGGGAGAAATCTGGCATGCCATGTTCGACACGTTCATGTGTGCAAGCTATGCTGGTCAGGGTTCTCTTGAAGAGCGTATCTGAGAGGATGTCTATGTATTTATAAGGGGTTTATTGGACTGGCTTACACAATATTGTCTGGATAGTCCATCAATGACTGTCTCATACTGCAGAGAGCAAGAATCTGGTAGTTTTCCTGCCCACGAGGCTAAACGCCTCATCAGCAGCAACCTTGCACTAAGGCCTGGAGGATTCCGAGAGAGCCACTGGCCTTCAGTTCACATGGGAGATGCCAAGAAGCTGGTTCTGATAACAGCAAAGGACTGGAGCCATAGTGATGGCAGAAATAAAAGAGAAGGCATTGTCCCCAAGATGACAATGTGATATGGCCTCCTTTCATCTGGGATGACACTACAAGATGCCTGGAAGGTACCACTTTAGAGTGGATCCTACCTCTTTAGGCAGCCTAACCAAGAGAATCATTCATGCCTATGCCCAGAAAGCTTGTATCATAACTGATTACAGACCCAGTTACTTTGGCAACAAAGTTAACCAGAGGATTGCCAAGGTGGAAAGTGTAGCCACTGTGATCCTGGAAGCAGTGACTGGAAAGATGGAGAGCTTGGCTGCAGGAGGATCGTGCATCACCCAGATAGAGAAAGCTCTCAATCACAAAGAGATAGCTAAGAAATGCCACACACACTCCCCCTCACTGCCATGCAGCACCCACACCAGGGGCCTAAGGCAACCAATCCCCATGTGACACTGAACAGTGGGTGGTCCCAAACAAAGTGTTTCTCTGCATACACTAATTGCACCCGGCACTTTGCTCTGGTGAGGAAAGCTGACTAAGATGTGAATGAACTGGAACAGCAAGCAACGGGTTCATTTCTGTCTTTTAAAAAGCATTTGTGGGCAAAGAAATGCGACCTCCTTTCCGATCTGTGCTCACAGAACCAAATGTCCTAAGCCTCACAGCATTAACAGAAAATGTTCTCTAAGCATAGACTGGAATCATTTTTGAAGCTGATTTATTTTATTTACTCTTTGACTATCTCATAACAATGTCTCATTTCAGTAGCACAAATTCTAGTTGGTCTTAATAATAAAAACCCAGAGTCAGACATGGGGATTAATGCTGAAGATTAGAGAAGCAGAGAGGCCAGTCACTAGAGAGGTTTTTTCCTCTCTGCCAGTGCTCAGACTGAAGGGGCGATCCTGTCCTCAGATTGCATCTCCAGACTCCATCTGTCCCCACCAAACCTCAGACTTATTAGTTCCTGTCTCCTCCTCCCTTATATTCCTCTCTTGCCCAGCCATGTAACTCCCGTCTCCACCTCCCTAGTTCTGGGATTAAAGGTGTGGGGTCCCAAGTGCTGGGATCACCTTTTGCTGTGGAACACTGTAAAGATTTGTCACTCATATTGGTTTAATAAAATGCTGTTTGACCAGTAGCTACGCTGGAAGGATAGGCAGGGCAACCAGACTAGGAGATTCTGGGAAGAGGCAAGGCAGAGACACAGTTGCAAGCCAGATGCAAGAGGAAACAAGATGAGAACAATTTACTGAGAAAAGGTACCACACCATGTGGCTAACCATAGACAAGAATTATGGGTTAATTTTACTTGTAAGAGCTAGTTAGTAATAATCCTGAGCAATAGGCCAATTAGTTTATAATTAATGAAAGGTTCTGTGTGTTTCTTTGGGACTAAATAGTTGTGGGACCAGGTGGAACAGGAATTTCTGTCTACAACCTTTGTGTGAGCTCTGTTTCTCTTTTAGATAGATTCAATCTTGTGGAGGCAGGGTGGCCTTGAACTAACAGAGATCCCTCTGCCTTTGTCTCCCAAGTCCTGGGATTAAAGGTGTATGCCACCACTACTTGGCATCTAGTGTCTTAGCTCTGTACTCTGATCTTCAGGTAAGCTTTATATGTTAAAACATAAGCAAAGCATCACTACACATACCCAACCACATATTTCCCATCCCATGACTGTCAGGTCACTCCTCCATTCCTCCTCCTCCCATCTTCATATCCCATTCCTTTTTACAGAACACTGAGTCCAAATAATGCTGATCACACATGTATACACACATGTGGAAGGATGTGGCAGATCATGATCATTTTAAAGCATCTATTTATGGGTTTGGGATAGAAGTGAATCGGTTGAAGCTGAAACAGCTAAGTTCTCAAGAGACCGACATGAGTGAAAAGCTGACTCTGCCATTGGGTCTGAAGTTGTAATTCTCCAAATGTTAAATGGCTGTACCATCATCATTTCAGTCCAGAAACCACCTAGAGGGAGGCAACTGCTGTGTGTGGTAGAAAGTGATAGATTGTAAAAGTCATATGGGGGTGCGGGGAGGGGGATATCTGTATGGCATGGCTTCTAGGCAGTGAGAAACAGATCCAACACTCTTCACGAGAACAGCAATACACTACTAGCGATGACAGGCTCCATCTTGGAAGCACCACTGTGTCAGACTTATCAAACGCCTGTCATATCATCTGTAAACTTCTCCACATGCCTCGGAGTTGCTCTTAGGATAATGCTTTATCTGTGGATTCAGGGACGTAAAAACTGGCACAGGGTGGGAATCTAAGAGCATAAGGTCAGCAAGAGGCTGCCTTCATTTAACTGGACACTGAAACAAAACACCATAGCCTGGGTACCTTGAACCATGACATCCAGGCCCTCATTTCTCTGGGGAGCAGAGGTCCAAGGATAAAGTATCAGAAGGAGCAGGTCATGTCTCTGTTTCTTCCAATGGCCAGAATTCTGGATGTATTAGTACCCCTCTCTGTGGGGTCAAGCTTCTTCCTTCGATAAGGACAAAGTCTTTCTGAATCAGAACTCATCACAATGGCTTCTTAAAGGTCCTCTGTCTAGATACAGGTACACACTCTTTGGTTGTAGGGCTTAGGGCTTCAGCGCATAGACTTTTCTGGTACTATAGTTCGAGCCAGCACAGAGCTCAAACCAAAACTGAGTTTTCTTCTGAAAATATATCTCACATGTTTTCACCATGGAGTCTGGTTCCAACAGCTACCAGCAGAAATGCAGCCCCATGTTTCATAAGTAACAAGTTTCCAGGTTACTGTCTATCAGCATATCACAGGAGAGAAGCAGTCCATATTTCAGCACAAAGCAGAATATTATCATAATTAAACATTCTCCCTCTGAAATCCACACAGCCTGTTAATTCAAAATGCGCTGAGGCTGAGATAGACCAGGAGAGTGTTTGCTGCACAAACATGGGGACCTGGGTTCAAATCCACATTTACCATTTAAGGCCAGGTGCAATGGCGTACCTCTCTAATTCCAGTGCCAGGGAGGTGGGGAGACAGGCAGATAGAGCCCCTAACACCCTCTTAGGAAACATTACATTGCCATAAGCAACCATTCAGAGTAGAGCTCGGAAAGTCCAAGCTACCTGCAGATACCCATATGTGTGATGTAAATCTTTAAAACTTAAGTCAGCTGCTTATAAGTCAGAGTACAAGACCTAGATTTTTTTTCAGATCTATGTGGAACATTTAACAAAAAGAGAGGCCATAAATTTAAAAGAGAGCAAAGAGGGGTGTATGAAAGAATTTGGAGGAAAGAAAGGGAAGAAATAAATGATATAGTTATTTTATATATCAAAGATAAAAGAATTAGATTATTTTAGATTTATGTATAACATACTATATTAATTTAATATTTTATGTGAATTTAATATTAATCCAAGCAATAATAAAAAAAATCACAATATCTCTAAGAGCAAATAGGACTGGCCCAAAAGTTGGAGAAGAACCTTTGGATTAAGTAATTAAACCCTTCAATTTGACTGATGTAAAATTCAGGCTGAACTACCAAAGAGAAGTGTAAATAGGGGAGAGGTGTGGTGCATGTTGTGTTCCCCAGCTGCCAGGCTCCCAAGCCCCCAGCCGCTGGCCCACTCAGCTACTGGTTGCTTGCACCCGAAAAAACCACGTGAGGACGGTATTCATTTAAACTCTGCCTGACTTATTATCACTAGCCTTTTCCCCGCTAGCCCTCACCTCATAAACTAATCCATTATAAAAGTCTGTATGTCACCACGAGGTGGGTGACTTACCGGACGGATCTAGGTACTTTCACCTGCGGCCGGGGGCCTCATGGAGACTGGCTCACTTTCCTTCTTCTCCTCAGAACTTCTGTTCTGTCTACTCTGCCCACCTAAGGGCTGACCTATCTATAAGCCAGGCAGCTCTTTATTCAACCAATAAGAGTAATACAAAATACAGGAGAACACTCCCACATCAGAGAAGCATCTAAGCCCAAATCTTAGAGCTGTGTCTTCTTTTCAATACACAGACCAATACATTTCTGCTTTTCTTTGTGGAAACCTGAGGGACAGAGTCTTTCATTCTCCATGGGCCTCTGGGAATGACATCTTTTCTCTTTACGGCCCTCTCAGAACCAATCACATAGCATCAAGACAGATGAAACAAGAGCCTCAAATGCCCTGGATACTCCGGTAAGGATATTCTAGAAATCACTGTATGTATATTGGTATTTAAGTTTAGAATCATATGCTTGGATGAAAATGAAAGGGAGTGTGTTTCCTGGTCAACACTGTCTCAGAATTTCAGCCAAGACCACAGGGCCCAGAATATCTTGACTGCATTCAGTTCAGTCACATAATAACAAGCTCTTTGTCGTTGTCATGACAACAACCCCATCCTTTCCACTTGAAGCAGACTTTTCTATTCAGAGGGAAATGTTTACTTGATGTCTATTGGGAAGCTGTAATTTTTTTTTGAGCCATGCGGCTAAAAGAGAAATGAATTAGATTCTACCACACCTCTACTAAAGTGTGTGAGTCCACGCTAACATAAAACCCTTTATTGGAGCTCACCTCTCAGGGTAGCTAAACACTTCCCTTCCAAAGGTCTTGATTAATAGTGCAGTAAGAGATTCACTTCAAGTTAGCATGATTCACAGTGCTAGTCTTGTTCACAGTTCTTACAGGAATAAGTATACCGTTATCTTCTAATTAAGTATCTATAGTTCTATAAAGAATGAGTATTTATGATGCTGTTGAAGGGCTCCATATTTACCTTATCCAGAAACGGCAATCTGTTCCTTGTCTCTGAAGTCTTACTAGACTAGGTGTATATCACTGAAGGAAAGCCCCTTCTTGTTGATAGACTTAGTTGGTGCTCCTCTTTGTTAGTTTTAAATGTCAACTAGCTAAAACCTACTCCATTGGGAAAATGCCTACATCAGGCTGGCCTGTAAGCCTGCCATAAAGGATTGTCCTGATTTTAATTTCTGTAGGAAGACCCATCCATAGTGGCTGGCACCATTCCTAGGTAGGTGGGACATGGGGGATCTGAGCTCTGTGAGACAGGAGAGAGCTGTATGGAAGTAAGTTAGCAAGCAAACCCTGTGGCTGCGTGCTTTTTTCTATATTCTTGACTATGAATGTAACCTGATTAGCTAATGAAGTCTTAGACTTGTCTTCCTTACAATGACAGACTAGAAACTGGGATTATGAGCAGGGTAAACCCTCCCTTACTTCGTTTTTTTTTTTTATCAGTGTGTTCAATCACCACAACAATGCTATAGACTTGCTACTTCACTGGGGGCTCCCAGGGTCCCTTGTTTGCTCTCATCCAATACCAGTCTAAGTATTTAGTTATTTGCACACCCTCTCCAGCACTATATTCTCCTGGGAATAACTAAATATGTTCACAGGCAAACACTAATTAAAGAAGGCCTTTCTGATACCTTTCCCAACAAAAGGAAAATGCCAACATAATACCAGAATGGACAATAACAGAGCAGAGTCAAAATGTTGCCATGAAGCAAGTGGAGAAAATATTGATTTGTAATTCAATTCATTAAAATGTTCACCAACTTGAAGTTAAGAATGAAAATAAAAGATGTAAGGAGTCAAATATAAAATGAGTCATTGTATAGATCATGAAATGTGTAAAAAATTGAAGTAAAATACGAGATTAAATAGATTAACTAGGATTGGGGGATGAATCAGTGAGTAGAAGGGCTCTAGTACATCAAATGAGAATGTCTCCTGTAGCTCTGACATTGGAACACTTGGTCTTGGGTTGGTAGAGCTGTTTAGAGGAGATGGTATAATCTTGCTGGAGAAAGTACATCATGGGTGTGTGGTATTTGAGATTTTTATAACCTCTCCCCACTTTCTGTTTATGCTCTGTGCTTTATGCTTATAGTTGAGGTGTGATCTCTCAGTTTGCTGCTCCTGCTACCACACCTGTTGTTTGCTGTTGTGTTGCTGTGGAAGAGTGCTCTTGTACACTGCAAAAATTTGTCACTCATATT
Source organism: Dicrostonyx torquatus (assembly GCA_028555095.1). NCBI lineage: Eukaryota > Metazoa > Chordata > Mammalia > Rodentia > Cricetidae > Dicrostonyx > Dicrostonyx torquatus. The sequence continues at coordinate 8,235,410 of JAQHUG010000018.1, read as the reverse complement.
AGTTTAATAAAATGCTGATTGATCAGTAGCCAGGCAGGAAGCATAGGTGGGATGACCAGACTAAGGGAATTCTGGGAAGGGGAAAGGCAAAGAGTCAGTCACAAGTCAGCTGCAAAGGAAGCAAGATGAGAATGCCTCACTGATAAAAGACACCAAGCAGTGTGGCTAGACATAGACAAGAACTATGGATTAATTTGAGTTGTAAGAGTTAATTAATAAGAAGCCTGAGCTAACAGGCCAAACAGTTTATAATTAGTAAAAGCCTCTGTGTGTTTCTTTGGTACTGAATAGCTGCAGGACCAGGCAGGGCACATACTGCCATCTACAAATGGTGCCTAAATGTTTGGCAAGAATTTCCACAAAAAGCCTGAGAAAGCTTAAATAAAAAGATTCTAGACAGACAAGAATAGAGTCAAGTGCAGCTTTTTGGTAACTGTCTTTACTCCGGTATGCTCTGTTTGCTGGCAGCAAGCAGAGACATGCATCCTTTAAGAAAGGGTTCCTGACTCATACAGTTTTGTGTTAGCAGCAAAAACTGTATGGTTCTGTTAAGAGGCCCTGCTACCAAACACTTAAATGATGTTTATGAGAAGCTGGCAGCATGCTTCTTGGTTGGTGGCATGAACCTAGTAACCCTGCAGTGTTGTGGCAATAAACATAGCTCCTGCCAATGGTTCCACCATTAGGTTAGACTCTCAAGAGGCCAAAGAATGGGCAGAGCCAGACACAGAAGCTGCCATTTTAATCCTAGTCATGCTGTTTAGCAGATTAAAGATTCATGTGGTCAGAAAAAGAAAGAGATATACAGTAAAGACAGAGTCAGATGAAAAAAATCGAATGTGTTTACTGTGTGTTGAAAAATATATAAAGGCTTGGGAGAGAAAAAATAGAGTAATAAAAAAGACACCTAAAGATGGAAAATACACAGAAAGTTTGGATGCTATGTGTTATTGTGTTGTCTTTGAATTGTTTGACTACTGAGGAAGGAGTAAAAGACATTTGATTATAAATATTGATGGATTAATCCAACCTATATATTTTGAAAATGCCTTGACTTCAAAATTTAAGTCAAAAGATATGCTACTTTGGAGAAGAGGATTTGTTTTTGTTTCCATGGGAAATGAGAGGCTGTGGATTCATTCTGGGTTAAGGAAAATAAGGTTTGATAAAGGAATACCCCCTCAAAACTCTTCAATGGGAATGGATGGCCTAGAGCATCTCTTTTGTACTTTCCTCTGAATTCTACATCTAGGATAGACTCAAGACTTCTGCGTAAGATGATCCAGTCTCACAGAATACTCCAGTAAGGACTTTACCACAATCCTAAGTTTTCCTTGGGTGCTCATAAGATTATCAGCACCATGAATCAGTAGGAAATAGCGGAGAAAACTATGCCCATATTCCCAAAAAATGAATTATGGATTTATGTCTTTGTTTAGAGTGCTGGTTACAAGTTGCTATGGATAATGGTCAGGAAGAAAAGCTAAACAAAGGAGATTAGATTCAGAGTTCTTGTTTTGAAAAGAAAAAAGGGGTAATACCATGGGATAATGCTCTTGTACACTGTAAAGATTTGTCACTCAAATTAGTTTAATAAAGCACTGATTGGCCAGTAGCCGGGCAGAAAGTATAAGCAGTACAACCAGACTAAGAAAATTTTGGGAAAAGAAAAGGTAAAGAGTAAATAACCAGCTAGAAACAGAGAAAGCAAGATGAGAATGCCTTACTGAGAAAAGATACCAAGTCATGTGGCTAAACATAGACAAGAATTATGGATTAATTGAAGTTGTAAGAGCTAGTTAATAATAACCCTGAGCTAATAGACAAACCAGTTTATAGTTAATATAAGATTCTGTGTTATTTTTTGGAACTTAACAGCTGTGAGACAAGGTGGGAAAGTAACTTCCATCTCTACTATGCCTCCCTGACCATAATAGACTCTTACCCTCTGGAACCAAAACTTTTTAAAGTTGCTTTTGACCACAGTATTCCATCAGTGTAGAACAGTAACTGTACAAGGACTTAATGTATGAGTGTGAGTTGAGTTTGAATCCTCAGAACTCACCTTAAGCTGGGTGTGGAAGTGTATATCTGTGATCTCAGTGGTCTACAAGACAGCAAGGAGAAGTTTAGGCCAGTCATCCTGGTGTACTTGGTAGCAAGTAACAAAAAGAAGTTAGTCAGAGAAGAAATGAAGTGTAGTTTTTTGATTCTTTTCTTCTTCCTTAGTGATAGTGCCTACTGCTGCTACTGTGATCTTACAGTGACATTAGCATTTCCATGTTGATTTAATATTATTAATTCTCTAGGGACCTCCAGGCATTCAGATTAAAACTTCTGAGGCACCCAGTTCATAGACTGAAGAGCAACTCAGCTCTCAACCAATTCAGCCCAGTATATAGACAGCCATTGCTGGACTCCTGGTCCCTATCATGCAAGTCAATTAACAAAGTCCTCTTTGATGATATGTACACATTCTGTTGGCTTTGTGCCTCTAGAAAATTCACCTAATACAAGAACTGTGTGCTCACTGATGAAAAGACAGCTCAAAGAATCAGAATACGTGAATTTGAATTTGAAAGGAAATAAAAGCCAGTAAAAGGGCATTGCTGTCTCCCTCTGAAAATGCAGTTCAAACTCTTGTACCTATCACTGTTAGAATTTGCTTTTTTAAGGAAGATGGAGACAGTTAAACCTATAGCTTCCAATCTGAACACACCCTTCCATTTCAAAGTGATAGGACCTAGGTTACTTGATGACTGATACCTTGTGAGCCACAGCAGACTGAGATTAAACCATCAATACCATGATTTCATTAAAATATCCAACATGACAATGTTTGTCACATTTCTACCCAATCTCCTTTAAGCTGTCTGATGTTTACACAAATGTGCCTTGATACAGATCTGTGGGAGGTGGTGTCAGAAATAATGCCTAACAATTTGAGCATCTGGGACTAATGAGCTATCAGCAAACACTTGGCTTATGCATGGCCAATCTGTTTCTAAATACTTTGAGGGCTGACTGTATCAATAGAGATAGACTGTGATGGAAAACATTCACTGTCATTCCTACAACAGCCTTGGATGCTCAGGTCAGGAGACAAGGAGGCCACAGCAGTAAGAGGGGATGCAATAGAGAGAGTTACAACCTAGTGCCAGAGTTCATAGACAGTAGTTAAGGAAAACAGGTGTGCAAGAGCTGAGCATACTCTGTCCCTCCTTCTTGTCCTGTTCTTGCTTACAATATTCGAGGTTCATTATCACACCCATATGCTCTTCCTCAAAGAACTTATGCTATAGTAGCATGATTAATCTTACATGACTGCTTTAAACATATGACCAAATCACGTGATAAATGATATTTAGACATATTTTTATGGTGCTCAAGAGGCAAGAGACTAAAATAATCATAAAATTAATTCAGTTATAAGAATTCCTGTAATTAAAAATATATGCACTTGTATTTTAAAAACATACACAACAAAATGACATGCAAAAAATACATTTAAATATTTACGAGTGTATGAAAGATAGAAAGGCACTGTGATTACTAAAGAGGGCAAATGTAAAAGAAAAGGACTATTGTATGAATGAATCAGGTTACTATACCGTAAACTGAAGAAATAAAAGGACTATTGTATGAATGAAGCAGATTACTATACTGGAAACTGAAGAGGATCATAGGTTGAAAACAGAAGAGAAGAGGAGAAGGAGGATGTCCTAAATTACGTTCTGTTACTGTGACAAAGCACCATTACCAATTCAACTTTTGAAAGAAAGGCTTTAATTAGGCTTACACTTTCAGAGGTTAGAGTCCATGATGCCAGAACAAAGGCATGGTGGCAGGAACAGCTGTGAACTCACATCTGAGGATAATGGGAGGTTTTTTAAGTCTCAAAACTTCACCATCCTGCCACCATGCCCCATGACACACCCTCTCCAACAAGGTTACATCTCCTAATTCTTGTCAAAGCTGGTGGTAGAAGCACCTGTTCTCTTCAATGTTCTCAGTGCCAATGGAATGCAGCTGCTTAGCAATGCTTCTGGTGGACTCATTTGTACAGTTGAGTCCGGAGCCACAGTTTGGTGAGCGATATCAGACAGTTCATTCTTCTGCTCTGGGGTTAGTGCTGGGTATGGGTAGGGCATAGTGCCAGTGGCAGCACGTTCCTGGCAAGGAGGGGGTGGGTCTGCCAGGTATGGCAGTGGGTGAGCAAAAGGACGGAGGAGCAAATGCGGCTAGTGTCACCAGAACCCCAATCTGGGTGAGTTCCAAAAGAACGCAGCCTATTCAAAGAAATAATTAATAATAGCACAGTGATAGGGGAAGAAGTTATGCTTGGTGACACACCCATGAAAATCAAGCAAGTAGAAGGTCTATTGACCCTCTTGCTTTACCATTGGGTAGATTACTCTGTATTTCTTTGTCCTTCAGCGGTTTGAGTGTATTGAGATAATTTGCAGGTGGCCCCAGTGTAGGAAGTCCCTAAGAAGCAAAAATTCTATCAATGGTGGGAGTAGGGAAGTGGCTTAAGACATTCACTATGTAAACTGTCATTTTTGCTTCTTCACAACTGAATATGGACATCCACCAAAAATGATCAATGCTCAAAATTTTCTGGTTGCAAAATGATAAAAATCAATTTAAAATCAAATGTATTAGGCTGGAGAGATGGCTCAGAGGTTAAGAGAACTGACTGCTGCTCCGGAGGTCCTGAGTTCAATTCCCAGCAACCACATGATGGTGCACACCCATCTATAGTGAGATCTGGTGCCCAGAACACTATATACATAATAAATAAATTTTTAAAAAAGAATGGGAATTCTTACATAATAATTATTGTAAGAATGGGAAGAAATGATGTTTATTAAAATATCAAATGTATTATGAATATGAGGTATTGTGACAGCCCTAATACATGTTCCACAACATTACTATAGCTCAGCTTTGGTTCTGAGCACCCAGAATGCACTTTGTAGACTCCTCTACCACCTAACACTAATGAACACTGCCTAAAATCCATTGGCGCAGGTCAAAGACTTTATATGTTAAGACCCGTAGTGATTTCATTCCAAGTACAAGGTTTTTACCTCTAACAGGAACACAATGGTTTAATCATAGAAAAGTAAGACTTCTAGTACTTTCCTACCAATATTCCTAGGCATGTCTTTAGCTTTTCTTGTGCTTAGAATAGTTGACTTCATTCAAAATACCATTCACTAAGTTTAGGATTGGGATTAGGGCAGAATTTCCAACAATTTATGAAATAATGGTGAACATTAATCTACTGCTTTGTGCTATGTCATGAAAAACAGCATTCTCACCATTGACAATTATGAAATGAATTATTGATTGAGCCTGAGAAGTATTGAAGGCGCTTTAGGACTATATGACCATGTGAAGTAGTCAGCCAAGGTTTAATCCTTTCTGGAAAAGAAAACAAGCACATCCACCTAATTAATATACATGTGGACTTTCATATTTAATACGTGGTAAAATTATATGCCTGTCAATGACTTGTTTTCAAATAAATTTATGATCAAAGTTATTTATGTTTGATTTGTATACCTATTTTATATATTTGTATACCTAAGGTTTCTCTCTCTTTTCTCTCTCACACACACACTCTCTTTCTCTTCTCTCTCTCTCTCTCTCTCTCTCTCTCTCACACACACACACACACACACACACACACACCTTCTCAGGCTAAAATAACCACACTTGGAGCATGTTTAAGAGGCCTTTGTAGGAAACTTGGAGACCTACCCAACTCAGTAACTGGGGAAATATAAACCTGGAATCATCCAGCATTGCATTGCTTGTGCTTAATTGTCATGCAACTCACATACTATAGATTCCACCAATTTGAATCATGCAACATAGTGGCTCTTACTGAATACACAGAGTTGTGCAGCAAACACCAGCAACATACAATTATAGAATATTTTCATGAGGATCAAGGGTCCTTACTCCCATTCCCAACTCCCAGCCCATGCAGCCACTAATATGCTTCCCATGTCTCTATAGGTTAGTCTGAGATGCTTCAGATATTCTGAATGGTAACATATGGTCTTTGTAATTGAATTCCTTCATTTGCATAATGTTTCCAAGATCAGCTATTATTGTATGTGCTTAGTAAGTAGCCTACGCCTGCAAAACAAAACAAAACAATAACAACAAAAGATCAACACAGAACTGGCATATTGAACATAGATTGCTTTTTACCCTGTCTGCTTTGTGCTCTGTTTTATTCTGCTTTTGGTGCGGCTTAGGTTGCTCTGGACTCTCTCTGGTGTTTCTGGAAAAAGAAGGAAGGCATTTCTGTTTGCCAACTCCACACACCCTCCCTACCAGGATCACACGAGCTTTCTGGACATGCTGAACTGCTGGGGGGGGGCTTTAAAAATCACAAGATGTTGTCACACAGCAGGGAAGAAAAGGAGCAGCAGTGGGATTTCAGACATGACTTGTGTGTCAGAGACTCTCTTGGTAGTAAATTAGTCTTTCTTTACCTTCAAATGTCCCCCTCTATCGGCTATGCACAAAGTCCACACCATTGAACCCACTACAAAAGGCACTGCCTCAATTTAATTGTACTTCCAATGATATGAAGACATCCTGTTAACAGAAGACTCAGTTTGTGAGCAGTAGGAGGTCAGGTTATAACAAGACTCTCCAGTAATATAAATTGGCTTGTGTCTCTGGCCTCTTGAAAGATAGCTTCCCATCACATAGGAATGTGTGTGTGCATACACACACACACACACACACACACACACACACACACCTTCAAAATGATTGAAAGTTGCTGGCTTCTTTTTCCTTTTTGAGTCTGAATGAGTATAGCATGTTGGGTATTTTCTTTAACCCCAGAGTTTAATATAATGCTTGCCATGTAAAAGCCAGATGGTGGTGGTGCATGCTTTTAATCCTAGCACTCAGGGGGTAGAGGCAGGCAGATCTCTGTGAGTTTGAGATCAGCCTGGTCTACAAAATGAGTTCCAGGACAGCCAGAACTGTTACACAGAGAAACCCTGTCTCGAAAAAAAATTTCTTCCAACAAATGCGTAATGAAGAAAGGAGATAATAAAAGAGAGAAAGGAGAGGGGGAGAGAGTGAAACAAGAAAGTAGAAAGGGAGATATATCTGGAAGGAGGGAGGGAAGGACGTAAGAAGAATGCAGGGAGGAGGAGAGGAAAGAGAGGAAAGAAAGGAGGAAGAGCAACGAGAAGGAAGAAAGGGAAGGATGACAAGAAGTGAAGAATCAAACCTGCAAACAAGCTAAGACTGATCAGTTGTCCTAGGGTATCAAAGGGACCATGGAGCAAGACCCATCTTGTTGAATCAGTGATGCAATTCAGATGTTATTTACTTAAGCATCACCTCTTTTCTAGAAAAGTGTGTAGCAAATTCTACACGCTATTTTGGGGAATTGAAGCCACACAGGCCTGTCTGTAACATTATCCAGTACAGGTTTCTCACTCTTCCCCAACTCACAGGACCTAGGACATGAGTCACCACCACCTTTCCAAGTTACCTCTTGCCTGTTCACCATTGCCCTGTCATCCTCAGGCAATTCTGAATTGATTCACAATGCACACCTAGACTCAAAACCAGAATTTGTTTCATTGTTGATCTGGTTGATCTGTAAGTAGACATGTGATCTCTGTTTATGCTCCAGTCCCAGAGCAATATATGGATGGGAAGTACCAAAGGCAATATTGAATAGTAGATCTTTTGTGGCTTCTATCTATCTATCTATCTATCTATCTATCTATCTATCTATGTATCTATCTATGTATCTATCTATCTATCTATCTATCATCTATCTATCCATCTCTCTTTCCCTCTACCTCCCTCCCTCTTTCCTCTTCCCACACCCCTCTCTCTGTATGAATGTATTTGTGTATGTGTAAGTATACACACATATACTAACATCATGTGTATTTAGAAAAGAGCCTGCTACAAGCTACACAATGAAGACAAAGCCACAGAACCATTCATTTCATCTCAGGATCATGGATCCATCCACACTGGTATTTGTATGAGTCATTGTTATTCTAAATAAGAAATGTGTCTGCATCCTAACAGACTGGCTCCTGTTCAGCTATGGGAATATGAGCTTTAACACCAGCTAGTGCATCTGTCGCCACCTGCATGGTTTTGAAGTTGGACCACAATTTGATTCCCACATATGTTAGAGATCTCAAAAGGAGCAGTTCTTGCAGAAGTCATACTAAAATTGTCCTCTAACCCCAAATCTGTCTCTCCCCTTCTCCCCCTCTCCCTCCCTCTCTCTCACATACACATACACATACACCAAATACATAGTCAATACTGATAAAAGAAAAAGACAAAAGAAAGCAAAGCTGAAAACATAAATGGTATATTCTTCTTGAATACAAAAATAAAAGTAACTGAAAAATGCATTTCTTAAGGCTGATAAAACAATATTTGGGGCTGGTTATCATAAAACAAAACAAGAAAAAAGAAATAAAATTAATTTGGTGAATAGGAAAACAGAAAGATGGGCTTGAGAAAGAACATAAAGAATCCAGAATAAGTTTCCAGGATGGAGTTGGTGTGTCTGTACATAACAGACACATATACATGTCTGGAAGGCAAGAATGTTAATGGACAGAGTCCCTGCTTCAAGAAGAGAAATGTGACAATCATATAAAAAGACTTGATATTTAGCACATATATTCTTTGTGATATTTAAATGTTTAATTTGAACATGTATTTCAAACATCATATATATATATTTAAGTAATTAATCAAAGAAATAAGAAATATTTATTGAGTAGCTTCAAGAGGAGGGAGTACTAGACCCCAGCAGGTTATAGGTATGATAACACAATTATGCTAAAATTATGGATGATATCCAAAATAACACATTAAGAATTTGTTCTGCGAGGTTACATTCCTCAGCCCCAAATAAACTAGGTAACAAGGAGTACCCTAAAAGGTGTGATGCATGAATCTCTCTGACAAGAGAAAATAGATGAGATGTTCTGAATAAACTGGCCATGGGGGGGAATAGAGGCAAAGGGTTATGGGGGATCAGGATGATTGAGTTTGGGATGGGTCAGATGGGGAGAAAAATGAAAGAGACATTTTGATAGAAGGAGCCATTACAGAATTAGGGAGAAACCTGTTTCTAGGGAAACTCCCCCAGGAACCCACAAAGATGACCCAATGTAGATGAAAGTTTCTGTCTCACCTGGTCCCAGTCCCAAAGAAACACACAGAGGCTTATATTAATTATAAAATGTTTGGCCTATTATCTCAGGCTTATTATGAGCTAGCTCTTACAACTTAAATTAACCCATAATTCTTTTGGGCTTGGTACCTTTTCTCAGTGAGGCATTCTTATTTTGCTTCCTTTGCATCTGGCTGGTGACTGACTCTCTGTCTTTCCTCCTCCCAGAATTCTCAGTCTGGTTGGCCCACCTATACTTCTTGCCTGGTTTCTGGTCAATCAATTATTTATTAAACCTATATGAGTGACAAATTTTTACAGAGTAGAAAAGAACTATCCCACAGTTTTTCCATTTATTTTTTTTCAAAGCAACAACTCTGACTCTAATCTCCCTTGTTTAGCTTTTTTTCCTGACCATTATCCGTAACAACTTGTAACCAATGGTTTAAACAAAGACAAACATCCATAATTCAATTTGGGAATGTGGATGTAATTTTCTAAGCTACTTTCTGCTGATTGGGGGCACTGATATTCTTATGAGTACCCAAAGAAAACTTAGAATTATGGTCAAGTCCTTATTGGAGTATTCTGTGAGGCTGGA
>JAQHUG010000018.1:8205178-8224227 GCA_028555095.1 Dicrostonyx torquatus | reverse complement strand
TTAACTCAGGCTTATTATTAAGTAGCTCTTACAACTTAAATCAACCTATAATTCTTATCTATGTTTATCCACATGACTTGGTACCTTTTCTCAGTGAGCATTCTCATCTTGCTTCCTTTGCATCTGGCTGGTGTCTCTGACTTTCCTCTTCCCAGAATTCTCTTAGACTGATTGCCTGCCTATAATTCCTGCCTAGTTACTAGCTAATCAGTGTTCTATTAAACTGATATGAGTGACAAATCTTTACAGTGTACAAGCATTATCTCACAGCAACCCTAGCTAAGATTCCTAGCAATAGTGGAGAGGGTACCTGAACTGGCATTCCCCTATAACTGGATTGGTGATTACCCTGTCATCATAGAGCCTTTATCCAGTAACTGATGGAAACAGATGCAAAGATCCATAGTCAAGCACTGGGCTGAGCTCTAGGAGTTCAGTTGAAGAGAGGGGGAACTATTACATGAACGTGGGATGGGGCTCAAGATCATGTTGGAGAAACCCATAGAGACAGCTGACCTGAGCTTGTAGGAGCTCATGGATTCTGGACCAACAGCTAGGGAGTCAACATTGGGCCAATGTAGGCCTTTTGCTCAACAGTTGTGTAGCTTGGTCTTTTGTAGGACCCCTAGCGGTGGGACCAGGACCTGTACCTGATGCATGAGCTGGCTCTTTGGAACCTATTCCTTATGGTGGAATGCCTTGCACATCCTTGATGAAATGGGGAAGAGCTTGGTCCTCCCTCAACTTGATATGCCATGCTTTGTTGACTCCCATGGGAAGCCTTCTGGATGGAAAAGGAGGAGGAGTGGATGGGGGGAATTGAAGGGAAGTGTGGGAGAGAGAACAGGAAGAGGGAACAGGGAGGGGAAATTGCATTTGGTATGTTAAATAAATAAATAAAAGTGGAGTAATGAGCAAAGAACAAAAAGCAAACAACAAAAAAGGAATTTGCTCTGTGAGCTGCCAAGATGGATCATCAGTTAAGAGCACTTACCACTCAACCAAAGGACCAGAGCTCAGATCCCGGTATCCACATAGGGTAGCTCACAATCCCCTGTATCTTCTATTCCAAGTAATCTGACACCACCCTCTGACATCCATGGACACTTGCACAGATGTGCACACACACACAGAGATACACACAAAATAAATCTTTTTTAAAAATAATTTGTCCTGTTTGTGATATTAGTTAGGTTCTTTCTACAAATTGCAGAGGTAAATAGTCTTACTTTCCCCATTTGGGGAATAAAAAAAAACCCTCTTACACTATGGTATAATTTTCCCAAGGCTGTTGCACCAAAGGGGCTTACTTTGGCTTCCTTCTTATGTTCCTATGTGCAGTAATGGGTCGGAACTTATTAAGTTCTTACCTGATCCTTTCTCCAGTATTCTTCCTAAAGCCAAGGTAAATACGGAAGAAGCCATACTTGTGGTACTTGACTGTATTTGGCAGGGATGAGTCGGTGACTTCTCACTAAAGTGATATCTCCAGACTATGGACCATTTGGTAAGGAGAAGTGATACTTTGACTCAAAAGGAGAGCAAGAACATTTGGGGAGGTGTCTCCATTAGTCAATGAGCAGAGGTAGTATATCAGACCCCTGTGGAAATCCCCTTGGAGAGTCTTCCAGCAACCTTACCCTCACAGAATAAATTTCATTGGAAAGACAAGCCATTGGGCAACCTGACCAGACTGGACCAGAAGTGACTTTTAAAGATGGAAAGTTCTGAAACTTTTGCTGCTATCAGCTTCCCTAAGCTTCTGCTCTCTGGTGAGAATGAAGATCCAAGACAGAAATGAGAAGCAAGGAGAACAAAAGGGAAAGTAGGCATTATGTCAGCACTGATGGCTGTCCATGGCTCCCATGTGCCCTGCTTGCTGCCAGCTCTGCTCCTGTGCCAGCTGGTGGCATCATCTGTGGCAAGGGCTGGAAGGGAACCCATGTGTCAGGACATTGCCCAGGCCAGATGGAAGGAGGGCTGAGGATGAGAAGGGAGCCATGCATGGCTGGTAGAGTGGCCACCATTCCACTTGGCTCAAAGTAGACATGGATAGAGGGGAGGCAGGAGGGCTGGAGTCCCAGAGACATTTTCCCAAATGGCCATCTGGCTCACCATCATGAAAAACCTACACTGTGCTCTCTAAGAACTGAGATTTGGGGAGTAGCTAGTTCTTAAAACATTTCCTCTTTTTGAGATATTTGCATCAGCCTAAGAAAGCATCATCAGGTGTGCTTACTTCCTTCCCATGTTTAAGACATTATAGTTTAATAATTGACAGTAGCATTACAATTTTGCTGTGTAAACATCTAGTTTTGAACAAAAAAAAAAATCTGTGCTATTCAATCACTGTCTCTTGACTGCTTCTCCAAGACTGATACAGGCGATTGAATTCTGAATCCCTACAGAAGGCCCTATTTTAAAGGAACAGATCCTTGACACAATGAGGCTCTGACATGACACATATTTCCAACTTTCCAACGAAGACATGTATATTGAAGCATCTTTGTACAAACATTCCCAGCACAGCCTTAGCAGATTCCTCAGATGCAGATTCCAGAGCGACTGACTGAGAGAGAGGTCTGAACTCACAATTATCTGCAGCTAGTGTGTATATTCAAGAAGGGAAAGCCTCTCCAGTTGCCAGCTGGTGAGAACACTCCACAAGGAGGCAATGTCAAAGGGTCATTTTGTGAAGCGCTCGAGTGAGATGCTTTCACATTGTGGAGAATGCTGTGCTCCCTCCTTTTGGACCCTGCACATGCTTTTATGAAGGGGACCACTCTATGGCCCACTAGCCACGGGAGCTGCATAGACCCCTAAACTCCTGCTTGCTACTCCCTACTGCTAAAGATAGAGAGATCCACACGGTAGGAACAGGGTCTTGCTTTTTATTCCGAGCATGAGGCTCACTTCATGGATGTGGTCTAGTGCGTTTTCATTTATCTCCTATCTCTGGGAAAACACTACATTTGAGGAAAACCTGTTTGAGACATTGTACTCCTAAAGCAAGCAGTCATTACTTGAGTTAGGTGGGTAGCTCGGAGGTGAAGTGTGTTTCCTGTATGCACGAGAACATGAGTTCAAGCTCCAGAACTCATGTTTAAAACAAGAGCAACAAAATAGTGGCTATCACTTGTAATCCTGGTACAGGGGAGGTAGAGGCAGGAGAATCTCTGGGCTTCCTTGGCTGATAGGAGTGTGTATGATATCTGAAGAACAATAACTGAGATTGATCTCTGGCCTCCCTGCACACACACATATACACGCACATATATATACACACATACACACAAAAACATACACACATACAAACATACATGCACACAAATACACACACATACACATATACATAAAAATATACACACATACAAGCACACATATACACAAAACATGCACACACATGCACACACAAACACACACACATACACACACACCCTGAACAAAAGAAGTCAATGAATTTATTCTACTGAAACTAAGATGGGTCCCTCTTCAGTGACAGTCAAAAAGCCACTGTCAGGCTCAAGTACAGAAGCCACATCTGACTTTTTAAGCCTGAATTCTAACCCTAAGCTCCCCAGATGTATCTTAACTTTAACTGAGACTTGTTCTTCTGAAATCTGGCCAATAAAGGAAAATGGGAGCTGTGCAGGGCGAGTATTCCCAAAGCCTGAAGAACACACGCAAACAGAGAAGGTGAACCATTTGGTGGGGGCACACAGCCTAAGGAGACTGGCCATCCTCAGACTTGGTGCCGTGTATAGAGACTGCAAAATGCCCATCTTGAGCTAGTGCTTATTTGGATGTAAAATTCCTGTGATGAACCCTGAAAATCTCTTCCGATATTTTGCAGGGGAGTGTTCTCTGCTAATATACACACAGACGTGAGAGTGAGGTAGAGAGCTGCTCAGATTCGAGACTTTTTTTCCAGCAAGATTTGTGCGCCTAATACGACTCGGGCTGTGTTTTACACATTTTAACTTAGATAAAAACTCAAATGTATTTTTCTAAGCCCCACTCTCCATAATTCTTAATCCCATGTGCATTTTAAAGGAAATGAATTCCGTGTGTTTCTTATTCTGTACACTTAACTCGTCCAGCAATGCTTTGTAAGAAGCCTTTGATATCCAAGAAGCCCTTTGAGTCTTTTTATGGGACTTTTTAAGCCTTTCTCCTCAGAAACAGGAAGTCATGTTTGGCCACAACCTAAAGAAGTCGCATACCAAATGGTTTAAGTTCAACTTGAAAAGGCCACACCATGGGGCTCGGATGGTCTCAACATGGCAACATGTGTTCTCTGCCCTCAGAGAAAAAGTTGGTAGGGGTTTGATCTCTTCTGAGGCCAAGAATGAAAGGACATATATGTTACTGTTGGGTGATGTAGACATTTTAAGAAATAGCAAGACATTTTAGAATTTATTAATTAAAAACAAGACCTCAATTTCGTAGATGCCTGGGCTTTTACGCTCTGACAACAGTGTATCCGTATTTATTTACATATGTTCTATGAAGGGTAACACTGGTGGGGGGTGGTTAAGATGTGCACATGACATTTGACTTTACATTTGACTACATAAGGGACCAACTGCATAATCTGGTTATTTCTGATTCATTTTCTTCCTACACGGTTTTTCAACTCTCTGTTTTACATTGCACTCGTGATCCTCTGATGATAGGAGTAAATTCTCCAGGGAACTGGCCTTCTTCAGCTCCATGGGGGATTCGTGCAGCTCATTTTAACAGAGACATCTGTGCCTACATTCTGAAATGCTCCACTAGCTTGTCCAAGAGAGCACTATGGGATGCTGGGGAAATCTTGGAAAGATATGTGCATACACACTCGAGATAAGGACAGATAATATCACAGGAGTCTAAACCACGCCAAAGTTTAAATTACATTTCTCTTTGCTAGGTGTCAGACTAAAGTCTAGAGCAACGTTCTCAGAATGAAAAAAAAAACCACATAAAATAAACATGTGCCCAATTTAATACCAAATTATAAGAGAAGTTGAAAAAGTAGCTTGTATATCTCCCCTTCTGAAAGCTGTCTAGCAAAACAAGCGATGGGGGTAGGGGAGACAGCATAAAACAGGCAGGAAGCACATTTCAAAGTAGCAAATAGCATACATACAACTTCACAGATCATATTTATGCTGGAAAAGCTTAAGACTGGTTTTCAGTGTGACCACACGATTACTGCCAGGCCTGGAGGAAGGTACCAGCGGGTCTACTTTCCCTGCATCCCTCCATGGTGTAGTCGGAATGACCCTTTGGGTCATTAATCACAGTGACTTACGTTTGGATATTTTCCAAATGCTTTCAAGTCTATTATCTCACACGACTGTTAACAACAGACTCTACACGAAGATAAAACAGGTATTAATATGGTTGTACGACAAGAAGAAAACCAGTTGCAGAGAATTTAACTGACTGCCCTTCGGGTAATAGAGGCAGTTAATTGGTAAGAAGGGAGAAGCCCATGCAGAGATGAAGGAGGCCGGTACTGGTACTGCCCAAGGGCCTTCAGAGAGCTGTTCTGAAATACCTTGAAAATGACACCAGAGCTCAGGGCATGTAGGGAATTTGACTGAGTTCCCGTGACAACCAGGAAACACTGTTTCCCCACCTACCATGACTGACTTGGAGGCTTCTCACTAAGTTCCAAAGAGTCCACCACCAATTTCCTTCTTCCACTGCGGGCCATGCATACATTCATATGTCCAACCACTGTGCACTGCGTTCCCAAGTGTGTCATGGTGGCCTTGTCAGAAGCTGGTCATTGTGAACTTCACACAAAAATTCAACCTGTGTTGACAAAGATTTCTGTCCCACTTGGTCTTGCAGCCATTCAGTCCCAAAGAATCACACAGAAGTCTACTTTAATTACAAACTGGTTGGCCTAGAAGCTCAGGCTTCTTATTAACTCTTATAACTTACATTAACCCATAATTCTTGTCTGTGTTTGCCACATGGCTTGGTACCTTTTACCAGTGAGGCATTCTCATCTTCTTCCTCTGTGCCTGGGTTACGACTGCAGACTGAGTCTTTCCTCTTCCCAGAATTCTTCTGTTTCATAACCCTGTCTCCACTTCCTGTTTGGTCACCCTGCCTATACTTCCTGCTAATCAATGTTTTATTAAAGCAATGCAACTGATAAATCTTTACAGGGTACAAGATCACTGTCCCACAGCAAACCTGCATCTGATACACCTGCCTCTGTCATTCAATTAGATCCCAGTGGCATTGGAAGCATGGGACTGTAAACATCACAGAATCTATCAACCTAAAAGCTTAAGACGACACTAGAGTGACAGGGAGCTGTGAGAAGCAAAGTGGACAGAGATGGAGGGCATTGAGGGCAGACCTGGAATTGACACCACCAGCCTCTCAGACCTTGCTTAGGTTCCCCTTTGTGGCTGTCTCTACAAACTTCTTGATTTGCAGATTACTGCATGGATTTCACACTCATTCTGCACAATCAAAAAATCAGAATTCAATAACAGTGATAGTAATTGTAACACTTTAAGCTGCACGTTCTTGAACTCTTCAAAGAGATAACTTAACTAAGCAATCAAAATTATGTAGGTTTTTTTGGTTTTGTTTTGTTTTTTTGTTGTTTCGTTTTGTTTTGCTTTTGACAAAATCCTGGTCTAAAATTCACTATGCAGACTAGGATATCCTTGAATTCACAATATTCTTCTTGCCTCTTCCTCCTAGTACTGCAAGACTATAGACACATCTTATTTTTGTTCAAATGAACTGGAGATGAATGGTCCTCCCTGGCTTCAACCCTGCATCTAGCTAAGATACCAAAAAGACAATGACCATCTTGCTATAGTCTACAGTTGGCCCTGACATGACATCATCAGCCCCCATTGCAAAATACTCTACAGAAAGATCCACACTGGGGTCTGTGGAGTTTCCCACAAAATGCACAGGAGAAAAGACTCACAAAGCCTATAAAGACTTCATTTGACTTTGCCAACAGGGGAACAGAGAAAAGAGGCTGCTTGGGGGGCAGGGGTAGTCAGAACCATGGTAGAACAAAAGAAGGAACAACCCAGTCTTGGAATATCAGTCATGGGCAGCTATGTCTGGAGAAGAGTCTTCTTGCTGGTTTGTTCTGCTTCTCAACACTAAAGGAAACGTTCTTAACATGGTCTGCCTGAGAGGTGGGTGGAGACCCAAGAAGAAGGTTAGAGAGATCGTTGTCTGCCTTAAGATGGGTGCCTCTGCTTTGCAGCTCTTCTTAGATCATCTGATTATGTCTTGTGTCCTTTGGGACCATGGAATGGACAGGGATGGTGTAGCTGATGTGGAGGGTCGTGGACCCCATGAATGCCTTATGGTCAAGCAGTCAACAGTCAAGCCAGCCAGCATTTGCTCCCTATAGAGGAAAAGCTACTAAGCTAACAATGGACCTTCAGAGAGTTCTGGGGCTCAGATGCTGCCATCTGAGAAGAATTTTAAACGCAAAAGCAAGAGTCTGGGGTTGAGGAAATGGCTCAGCTGGTAAAGAATTTGCCATATACATGTGAGGACCTGGGTTTGAGTCCTAGGACCCATGTCAAAACACTGGATAGTCTCAGCCATAGGGTGTTGAAGACAGGAGGATCTCTGGAACTCTCCAGTTGGCTGTTTTAGTCTACTTACTGATTTCCAGTTCAATAAGTGACTTTGTCTCTAAAATTAAGGTAGATAATACCCTAGGAGTAACACCTGAGATAAACTTTGAAGTCTACACACAGGTATATAGGCATGGCACAGGCATGCAAACACACACACACACACACACACACACACACACACACACACGAGCCTAACACAGAAATATATGAAAACAAAGGTATCTGTACTTGTTAAAACACTAAGAAAGTTTTTTTTTTGTTTTTTTTTGTTTGTTTTGTTTTTTGTTATTTTGGTTTTTCGAGACAGTGTTTCTCTGTGGCTTTGGAGCCTGCGCTGGAACTAGCTCTTGTAGATCAGGCTGGTCTCAAACTCACAAAGATCCACCTGCCTCTGCCTCCCGAGTGCTGGGATTAAAGGCATGCGCCATCACCGCCCAGCTCTAAGGAAGTTATTACTCAAGATTCTTGCAATAGGAGAGCAGTACCGCTCAAATTGAATGCAGCAAAGGCAGCTGGAAGGTTTTAACAAGGAGCAGAGCAGGGAGTGAGTGTTTATGCTGGCCTGTAAAGATTCTTGTTCAAGACAGACAAGGGCTTAGATAGCAGAGATGAAGGGCAAAGATTTCATCAGAGTTCAGAGTTGGGGATGGCAGAGCAGTATAGCTTTTGCTATTACTGGATTGGGTGGGCCCAAGCTAGGAAGGGGGCCTGAGGGAAGAGCCTAGTAAACAAAAGGGCCCAAAGAAGCCTTGAGTGAGGGGAAAACAAGACCACAGACCCTGATAAACCCCATTGATAAAGAGGTACTACATGGGCTCTACTACACACATGAGCCTTTGAGATACTGCCCACACTAGCAGACCACAGAATAATTTACACGCAAAGTTAAGAATGGTTTTACATGCATGTAAAGTGACCTTAGCAAGGACACTAGAAAGGGAAGAACGCAGCAGACACCCTTCACTGTTGGTCCCCTGATGGCTTTAAACTATTGGCTTCCCAAAGAGCAACCAAGCTGTTCTCACACTTGATAAGAAGTGTGGGAAAGAAGCTGAGGTGTAGCTGGGCAGCCGGAGGAAGGACACCTGCCCTGACAGGAATTGTAATTAACTTACCAATGGTACTGAAAATCAAGATAGATAAATAAAAGAAAAACGTTTTAAAAGGAATAAAATGTAGTCAAGGATCTTCACTCTCAGGATGGCCAAGCCTATCCTGCCAGAGTCTGAGATCCCAAGAAAAGTGATCCCTACATTGTTCCCATGTGGGAACGGTTGACGACATACACAGTATCATTCTTAAGGGTTGTATGAACTCCCTACAGCAAGTCACCACCCACAGTCTGTCTGCCAGTCACTTCTAGCTGCTGACTCCCCCTGATCTCACCTTATTGTCACCTCTTTGGAGATGGGAATCCCCCTGCTACTCAAGCTGCTCCCTTTGCTGCTGACCCTTCAGTTTTAGCTTTAGCTCTGTGTTCCTCAGAAGGCAGGGGCAGCCTTCGGAAAGACTAAGGTGAACCAGCATGCCAGCGTCATGTGAACCACAGTCATCTGACCAGTTAAGGCAGCAATGGGCCCTGGAAGTGGGCCTTTCTTTCAAATCTCCCCTAATCAAACCTCCTGCTGAGCACCAACTCTAGAAGTGCACCACTTAGGACACCAGCACTTGTAAAAGTCAGGCAATGAAAATGAGAACCCCAGGGCTGGGGGTTCGACTCCATTGGTAGAGATCTTACCTAGCATACAAGAGTCGCTGGGTTTTATCCAGTTCATTGTAGTATGTGCTTATACTCCCAGCATTTGGAAGGTAGAGTCAGGAGGATCCAAACCCAAGGTTATCTTAAGCTACCTGTCAGAGTCAAGGTCAGCTAAGAGGCATGAGATCCTGTCTAAAACCATAAAATCAATATGATACAGGAAAGAGAATGACAGTGCTGGATCCGTATGTGTGCTGTGACTAAATTAAAGAATGCTCCCGAAAAGGTCCCTATTGACAAATTAACACATGCCCATTCCTCTGAGATGGAACTAAGTGGGAGATGGGCTGTCTACTGTAAAGTTGTTGGCACTCTGAACTCCAAGTTGAATGTACTCAGTCCCTTCCCCACTTCCCTCTCTTCCTAGAAACTGCTCTGGAGGACTTGCTATGCATCTTTGTTTTCCACTAGAGCCCAGTTCCACACAGAGTCCAGAGGGCTTTCTAAGGACCTCTACACCAAACTAACGGTCTTCAACCTCAGGACTCTTGGCTATCTGTATACATTTCATAATCAACCCTAGACCATAGCCAAAGAGCCCCGTGACGACCGTGAACATGATTTTGAAAGGAATAAAAATGAGTAAAAAGTTAGGAGAGCCTGCCCACCACATAACCACAGTGTGCAATAGTCACAAGACCTGCATTCACCATTCCAGTATTAAAAACACAGCCATACTTTCCATCCAGTTTATTTGTGGGGTCTCCTTCAAATGGCCTATAAAACTGGGGAACCTGGACAGCTTTCTCCAGGGGATCCATAAACTGCAGCAGCTGACCCTGGTAAAATCGGTTATAAGGAACCTTAGAAAATATAGTTTGGTTTGGCCAGTGTTTATTGCCTGTGTAATGGATAGAAACAGTGGAACAGAAAGGCTCAAAGTTTCCATCTGCACCAGATCACAGTGCCGTGCATGAGAAGAAGGGCTGTGTTTCATCTGAAATGGTGGCGGTCCTGTAAACATTCCTCCTTTGATACCCCAGGCTACCACACATGATATATATAGTATCCTCAGATTGCCCTTAAATATGCATCTTACCAGTTCTGAGAGCTGAAATGTTCCATCCCTTGATGAAAGCAAACATATCGGGTGGTTCTTTCCCCCATCTCTGTGTCTCTCTGTTTATGTCTCTCTCTGTGTCTCTGCCTTTTTCTGCCTCTTCCCTCCCCCTCTCATGCTCAGTACTTTAGTATGGAGGCCAGAATTTAGGAGAGTGTGGACCTTTTCATGATATTTACAATGAGCGATGGGCTGGCAGGATGATGCTTGTCCCCCAGCCCTGCACACTGAGGATGATCCCTAGGTCCCATGTTGAGACAAGACAGATCCAGCTCGTGCAAGTTGTCCTCTGACCCCTATACATGCTGCCGTGGTACAAGTACAACCCCCCCCCACACACACACATACATACACACAGACACACACGTACACACACACACACACACATAAATAAATGCAAAACACTTTAAAAGTAAAGTGCATGATACAAGCAGCTCAGGACAGCACAGAAAAATCGTGTGAAAAAACGACGGTCACTTAAGGGTTAAGCATTCATTTCTAGCCTTCAGTTTTGCAGAGTTCTCAGGTCTCAGAGTCCCTGAAGTGAACCCCTAGCTGGCCTTATCCACAGCCTTGAGAGAGGAGAGCACAAGCAGTGTGGTGTGCCTTGCACCCTGCATGGAGTAGGGCCTGGTGGTCTCTCTAGGCTGCAGTCATGTCAGCGCGTCTAGATACAGGAGGAGCTTGTGTGAGTTTTGTATTCCATCTGGGACTTCCCAAGGAGGTGAGAGAGAAGAATGAAGTTTAAACAACCAGTTAACCTCAGAAAAAGCAAGCACCGGGAAGATGAGTAGTTCGTCCCAAGTTGCCAAAGGGGAGAGGAGCGGGTTGGGTTGAGTCATCAGATTCTTACCTCCCCTTTCGTCTGCATCTTTCGGTTGTTCCCTTCTTTCTTTACCAATACACACTCTCTCTTTGAAAACCAAAGGAATCCTTCGTGTCCTGAGGCTGGAGATTTTCATTTTTATCTGCTCAAGCTCATGATGGTGTCTAAGGACACCTAGACTTGAGCAGAATTCTTCCTTGGATGTCTCTTTTAGACTAGTCACACCGAGATTAAATTAGCCACAAACTGTTCATTAGGAGGAGCAGAGGCTTCAGACTTCACAGGGCAGGAGGAAGCGAGAAGACTCTGCAATCAGGACAAGGGGAACACTAGCCATTTTAGACTGCTGCTCTGGGCTTCTTGTTTCCGGACTCAGCGATGCCAGTGTGAGAATAAACCTGACAGGGCCCCGGGGTTGCTAGGGAGATTAGAAAGCATCTTCAGAATATTTCAAGACGCTGTAGTCTTCCAAATGGGGGTCCAAGAGTAAAGATGTCTACTTTCACATTTGGGGATCCAAACTCAGAAAGGCTGCACTGCAAGGGTTTCATGCACTGACCCCAATCCCAGGGAGCCTTTAACAGATGAATTTGGAGGGGAAAAGAGAGCTGACAAAGGTAGTGTTCTTGCCTAGGCACTGATGACGCATCAGCTATGCATCTGTTCTTGGCGTGGTTTGCTTGTTTCCATGCGTTTAAATCCAAGCAAAGGAAAGCCCATGGAAATCCCGACTGTCAAGGCTAGGCAGCAGTAAGCGGATGTGGTGGGATCATTGCTGACCTGGATGCCCCTTTTAGATGCAATTTGCTATCTAGATAGCATAAATGCAGACGCACATGCTGCCTCAGTTCACTCCCGACTCCACGCTGGCTGTCCAGAGCCCCAGTTTCTCCCTGGGCGTACAGTGGCCTTTGGTTATTTTAGTCAACTCTACTTTCTACCCAAAAGCCTTGTTGTTTGAAAAGGAAGATGAGCAAATACACAGCTCCTCTTTGAGCACAACCTAGCTTTATTCTCCTGTTTTTTTTTTTCAGAAATGTACAAAATATCAGGTTTCGTTTTCATATGTTTCTCATTGTACTTTGCGCATACTGAACCTACATTACTGATTACTCCTTATCCTCTCTTCCCTGTCCTGCTCTCCCAAATAATCCTCCTCCCAGGCTGTTGAAGACCACAGGCCCCTATTAAAATGTTTCATTGTTAGAGAGTGCAGTAGGGAGAAAGGAAGAAAGGAATGGAGGGAGGGAGGGAGCAGGGGAGGGAGAGAGGGAAAGAGAGAGGAAGGGGGAGACACATACACAAAGGAGCTATTTATCTTCAAGGTGCTCCACCGTTGAAGACCTGGCTCCATTTGTGGACCTGTCTTGGGAAATTGGAAACTGGGAAGTAGTTAGAGGAAGCAGATCACTCAGAGGAGGATCTTGTAGGGTTGTATCTCATCTACGGGCCCTCCAAATCTCTGTCTTCTTTCTCTTTCTTGCAACTATCTGTCTACCTTGGCATGAGCTGCTCTTCTCTGTGCCAGCCTCCCGCAGTGATGGATGGGGTGTGAGTGGGGGGCTTCTACAACCGTGAACCTGAACAAATCCTTCCTCCCTTTAATCTAGGCAAGACATTTTTACATCGATACAAAAGTAAGGGATGCAGGAAGTGTGTTAGACTGTAGGCAGGAGCTGCTGGGCGCTAGATCTGTGACATTGAAACCACCTTAGCAGATTCCCGCACTGATGGGACTAAACACATTGCTCAGAAGGGAAGCATTCTGGAGCTTTTTGGGGTCCATCTGTGGGCTCCTTTCATCCTCACCTCTCTGGACCAGCTCCCTCAGCCCTGTGATTGTAGCTAATAGTATGCTGACATTACTCCATATTTCTCTTTTTTGGCAACTTGCTTGTCAATATATTTTTGTTTGTCTTATTCCATTGTCCTGGAAAGTTAGTAACAGATTTCATGCTAGTAGGCAGGCTCACTCAATTTTGCTCTTTTTTTTGGGGGGGGGGGAATTCATGAGCACTGTCCTCAGCTGCAACTGATCTCCTAGACTGCTTTTGTCCTTGTTGGCTAGTACTTTTAGAATCTGGCCAGAAATCTCACCTTCTATGGAACCATACTTTTTACTGGGAACTATAATCTCCACCATGGTGGATGTCACCATCCTCCTGCCTACAAGGCTGAACAGGAGGCACTGGCAAAGCGTTGTGATCTTCCCTTCTTCTCCAGTCAGTTTGGTGGCCTTTCTACATCTTGAGACCTTTCCCACAGTGATAAGCAATGCTCCCCAAAGCAAGAACAAGATCTTTTCTCTGTGGACTGCTGCTTCCACTCAGATTCGCTCCTTTCCTCGTTCAATCTTGCTTCTCCCCACGGAAGCAAAAACAACTGGAGAGCAGCAGCCACTCAGACTCAGTTTCTCCCAATTCGCACACACCTGCTCTGCTTTCCTGTAGTCCTTCCCTTGACGGGATCTCATCATGGGTCAATCTACTCCTTTTGTCCACGGAACAAGCCCTGGTGACATCTGTCTGTGGGTAAGTAGCTCTGTGATTATGTTGTGGTTCTTCACTGTGTATGAGGGTCATACCCAGGCCTACTTGTTGCCATGTCCTCTGTCCAGCTGAGCCTAGTGCTCACCCTTAAGGTGAGAGATTCACAATCAAATATGAAATTTAAGGATATAATGTAGAACTACCAAGTAAAACAATTGTTCTCTCTTGATGTGGGATTCCCCTCTGAATATGCTTTATTACCATTGGTTATTAAAGAAGTTGTTTCAACCAATGGCTTAGTAGAGTAAAGCCAGGTGGGAAATCCGAACACAGACAGAGAGAGAAAGTAGGCGGAGTCAAAGAGATGCCATGTAGCTACCGAAGGAAGAAGAGGCTAGTCACCAGCCAGAACCTTACAGGTGGGTCACAGCCTCATGGTGATACTTAAACTGATAGAAATGGGTTAATTAAAGATGTAAGAGTTAGCAAGAAATATGCATACTAATTGACCAAACCGTGTTGTAATTAATATGGTTTCTGTATGATTATCTGGATCAGGGTGGCTGGGAAACAAGCAAGCTGTCTCCCTCTAAACTCTCCTTTCCTGCATTTCCACAGTAATCTACCGGGATAGGCAGGATATCAGCAAGAGTTTCCCATTCCGCAGCAGAGGAGCAGTTCAGGGTCAGTGCAGCCCCTCCTGGTCCCAAACTCAAGTTCTGCACCACATTAACAGCAAACAGCAGGGGCTTAATCATTCTCCGTTGCCAAATAGCCTCGCAAATTACATATTGTGCTGGCGCTGGGTGCAGCTAGAGGAAATAAATGCCTATGTTTATGTGGAAAATATGACCATATAGCATAATTGGGGATATTTAAAATTTTCATGAATATATAATTTTAACAGTGAGTTCGAAGGGTATTACTTGAGAATTCTTCTAAAGAATGAAAAACAGGTTTACCAAAAGATCGTTAGAACCTTATCAGTGATTAGCGGCAGTCACTTTTATTAACATAAAAATGGAGCAAAATAATCAAGGTATTCATTTGTTCTGACTCCTTTAGTATCCATATGCGATTTCCATGAGAACAGCCTAAAGTTATTTAACGCTCAGTTCTGTATTGTGGGGCAAGCCACTCTCGCAGGCAGGCCCAGTCCGATGGGAAGGCATATGGGAGAGTCTCTGCTCTCTCTGAGCAGATGGAGACCAAGCATGTCACAGCAATAACATGCTTTGTCTCCAGAGGGAGGATGCTGGCTGCTTTGTTCTTAGATGGCATTGCCTGCCAAGCCTTCTGCTCAGGTTAGAGCTTATACATTTCCAGTTCCTACTGCCTTTGCTGATTTTGAAAAGAATTTCCACAGCAGAGTTCCAGAAACATGCACACAGGTGCACATGAGTGCACATGCAAGTGCGTGTGCATATGCGCACACACACATGTCATACACACTGTACACATGTATGCTCACAAAAATATACTTGAACACTTGCACACCATATGCATGCCCAGCCACAAGCATATACACACATACATGTACACACCAATACATGCACATGATCGCATACATATGTATACATACCATACATACTCACACCCACAAGTATACACACACAAATGCCCACACATATACATGCACACATGTACACATCATACACACCTACAGATACACACACACACTTATACACGCATATACACACATACCTGCACACAACAAAAAACTTGCTTGCAGAGCTCTAGAAATCTGAAACACATAAATGAGTTTTAAAGTCTTCAGAAAGAAAATGGCTTTCTTTCACACTGCATGGCTCATTAATTCAGTGGATTTTTTCTAGAGCAGAGCGCATTAGACCCTTACAGAGACCGAGATGCAAAGATGCGTCGTTCACCAAAGCCACCACTACAAGCAGCCTCATGGACTGCAGAGATGACAGCTCAGGGGGTAAAGCAAGTGTTTAACAAGAATGTGTATGTAAGTTCAATCCTAAAACCCAAGGAAAAAGCCAAGTGCTTTGCAATAATAACAGCAATGCATGATGGGAGGTAGAGACAGGTGGCTCCCTAGAGCTCACAGATTGTCTAGCCTAGATTACTTGGTCAAACCCCAGTACAATAAAAGTTTTGGTCTCCAGTAAAAATGGTAGGTACCTGAGGAAAAACACCTGAGTCTCTGACCTAAAAACAAAGGTGAAAATGTGACACACACATGTGCACACAAATGCATGCATACACATACATGCATCCCCACATACATGGATGCTCATAAACACACAAATACATGCATTCACATACACAAATGCACACATACTCACATATACATATGTGCTCACACACATGGGCTTGCACACACACCACCACCACCACCAAGAACAAAATAAACACCCTTCATGACTTTTCTTACAGATAAGCCAATGGATTGAATGGAAATAGGAAGAAAGAACATGAACCAGGCCTACCATAAAACCAGGACCATCCACAGAGGATGGCGACATCAGTGTTCTCTCTAAGGTAGTAAGTTTGTTAGCAGTGCTCATAGCTCAGAATCCTGTGTGATGGAGGGGGCTTGGGCCTTACAATCTCAATGCCCTATGCTTAAACTTTTGATATCAGTTTGGGTTATAAATATAGCTACAAAAATATATATCAGGATTCATAATAGAAAACACTTAAATTGCATCACATGGATGGTCTGTACTGTCTCTTCTCCACGATGGCATCCTGGGGTGCTAACGCGTGATGCCACAATCTGCTTGACAAACAAATGAAAACAATCTCAAGAGCTGCTTGCCTCCCTCTCCCTAAGTGACAGGGAATCATCTTCTTGCCATGTCCTCTTGGTGTCTTTCTTTGCCTCTCGGTCTCCAGAATATTTCTTTTATTCTGCGCTATGGTAGACGCTAATTTTCCCTTATCTAACTTGATAGCATTAGAAGACCCTTTAACAAGTACTGAGGCATTGGGGATTAGGATTCTAACAAATCTGTCAGTGTTTGGGGGAGGAGGGTGACTCAAGCTCTAACAACAGTGAACCCCAACTGTAAAAGTTACAGACAAAACTCTGTGAGTGGAGCAAAGGAGTCATTCATTTGCTCCCTAAACTGTGCCTCTGCTTTGGAGGCCACAATAAAGTTGGGGTGAACACAGGATCTGCTGGGGGGGGGGCTCTCTCTGTCCAGTCTGGACTTCTAGGAGGCTCCATAGCACAGGTGGCCTTTGTTTGTGGTGTGGGTGACAGCAGAAGCTTATCTTCTCAGATGACTGCGATTGGCTAAAACGGATATGTGCATGGGTTAGCACAGGGTTGTCTCATGCCTCATCTTGGCTTTACCCATTCTCAGAGAAATCACCTCGCACTAGATCCAGAAGGGTGGATCTAGATGCAGACTGGCATTGTGTCTTAGGCACACACCAGGACAATGGCTTATCATTCTGGACTTTAGTAGCAGGCTGGACCTCTTTATTTAAAATGATGTGTGATGACAATGCAATAGAATTGCCTGGTGGAGTTTCACAGACTACATCTGGAGCCCCTCCCTCCTGCTGGTGGCATCAGTTTCTCCTGCATTTACCTGTACAGTATTGAAATGCCCGTTATTGCGTTATTATATAAAGATACAATCACTTCACTGCACACATGTTCTGTTACAAATGTCGCTGGCATTTACCTATAGTCTTTTAAGACTGTAGTTCGTGTTTTACTTCAAAATACGCTAGATTTTTTCCCTTTTTCTACATGTCATCAATTTCTGATGATTGACGGAGTCCTTTAGATACAGATGTAAAAGGCTGACTTCTGTTACCAATTATTCAGGTAAATCCCGAGTCACTATAGGAGAAGTGCCTCTAAGCACAACATACACCTATGTACACTCACACACACCTCCACCACCACCACAGATACTCACTGGCCAGAGAACTCCCCCCCCCCTGTATGCGGAAGTGTGGACGACCCTGTGGAGGGAAATCCCTGAGCACAATTGTGCTTGTCCTGTGGGGTTGCTTCTGTGAGTCCTCCACAGGGAGGAGTGACACAGGGACATACTCATATTAGGAATCTACAGCATGGTTTGCAGATGAATTGTAGGTGTGGGTGTTGGCTGGGAAGCCTTGGACTCACTTCTGAGTCGGCTAAGTCCCCCAGGGCATCCTGTGACTGCCATCTGTCTTCTCTCATCTATTTGTCGTGTCCATTCAGGCTTCCCAGTTGTACCCGCCCCTTCTCTTTCCCTCATAGAGTACAGACACTCGCTTAGGACACTCTTTGCTCACTAGCTGTTTCTGTTTTGAGTTGTACACAGGCGGATAAGGAGCCCTAGTGTTACGATGTCACAGCTGAAAAGGAGGCCTTGGTCGCTTCGCTCCCAGTAGGCCCAGAGCCAGCCCTGTCAGGTGTCTTGTTTGAATCCTCCCAACAACAAAGAAATCATTTTTATTGTCATCGGCCGCAGGGTGGAAGATTGCTCAGAGACGTGGTTTAGTGGTACAGAAGCATAGCAGGCACCTACGCTGATCCGGAGTCTTCTTCAATGGGGCAGGCTTTGGAAACCTTCGGGTAAGGGATGCCACGGCATTCACATACTACGAAAGAGCAAACTGAGAAATTTGTTTTACTCTGAATCCTGGAATTTGAGGAGTGTGTCGCGGCACTGAAGGGAGGGATGGCTCTCGTATGTTTGGACTGTATGAAGACTCTCGGCCCCAGGAGTTCCCCGGGACATGTGTACATACCTGGTGATGTGTAGGAAGCTGTGTTGCCTCCCACTCCTGACAGGGCTGGAGATGACACGCACGTGGTGGGACAGATGGAAAATGGGGCCATTATGAAGCCTCCTCATTATTCCTTGTCAGCCCTGAGTTCCATTAGGAAAATTAATATATCGACTATTCCTCTGGAGATGAAATCACAAGAAAATGATCCATACGGAGAGGGAGCCGGAATATCAGTAGTTTATGACATATCAAGTAGAAATTTCTGGAATACTCCATGTGGAGGATTATAAGTGCCTCAGTAACCTTGGCCAATCTGCCCAGCGCGGACCACAGTCCCTTCTCTGGGAGTTCCTTCCCAGCATGGGTGGCAGTGTATTCACAGAAGGCTACTTGACGCTGGCAGGACTGCCAGCAAAGCCTCATCCATCATTCTAATAAACTTCCCGTGCAGGGAGAAAAGCTTTCCCTGGGTACTCTCCACCTCTGGGGTGGAGATGTAATGTGTGAGGGACGGAGAGCAGGGGATAGCCACCCCCAACACACACACACACACACACACACACACACACACACACAC